>CP139502.1:295876103-295896708 GCA_021014915.2 Artemisia tridentata subsp. tridentata | reverse complement strand
GCGGTTCAGATCTGAACTGATGGTTCAGCCCGGTTTTGGACCCCCAGCCGGCGGTTTGGGCGGATTTTCAGATTTTGGCGATTTTTAAAAATTCATATCTTTTAAACCGTAAGTCATCACGGGTCGTGCCACCCGTCGTTTAGAAGGTAATTGAGTGTACTTTCATTTAAAAATAGTCTCAAGTCCTGAATGCGTACCATTTTTGTCAGTTGTCAAAAGAGTGGCCGGATGTCCATAAAAGTCAAGCGTTTTCGCGTAAAAAGTTTTAATTTTTGGTCTAAGCGGGCACGGGGTGTAACGATGATTTAATCCTGTTGGTTAGAATTTTACTAATGCATTTGTATAAAACATTACAACATGCAATAGGCCTATACTCAGAAATCTTACTTGGGTGTTTGGTTTTAGGAACAAGAGAGATCAGAGTAGAATTAATCTCACCCAACAGTTTGCCATTCCTGAAAAAATCTTTAATAGCATCACACACTTCATCTCCAACAATATTCCAAGACTTTTTGAAAAATGCAGCTGAGTACCCATCTGGACCTGGTGCTTTATCATTGCCAATATCAAACATTGCTTCTTTGATTTCTTTGTTTGTAACCTCTGCAATCATTTCATTATTGTCATCTTCATTAAGTTGTATCACAAAGAGACTTCCAGGATCACTAATAGTGTCTACATTGTCAGTTGTGCCCAAAAACTTCTCAAAATGCTCCACAAATTTCATAGCAATCATATCTCCCTGTACCATATTCCCATCTTCATCATTAATACTCAGAATTCTATTACTTTGTTTCCTGCTTTTAATGACTTTATGGAAAAATTTGATGTTCTTGTCTCCATTCTGCAGCCAATTGATTTTAGCTTGTTGAAATAAAAGCTTTTCTTCATCAGAAACTGCTTCCATATATCTAGCTAAGCAATCAGCTTCTTTTGCTTTAATAACAGGACAGTAAGGGTTTTTCTCCATCAGAACTTGAGTTTGCTTTAATTCTTCTCTAAGATCATTGACCTTCTCAAAGATATTTCCATTCTTCTAGCTTAAGTTTCTTAAAGGCTTTTTCAGATCTCTAAGCTTCTTAACAACTTTGAACATATTACACCCTACAAAATTCTTCTTCCATCCTTCCTGAACCACTTCTAGAAATTTTGGCTTATCAGTGACAAAGTTGGCAAATTTGAAGGCTTTGGATTTTTTTGGAATACTATTAGGAATGGTTATCACTCCTGCGCTGTGGTCAGAGGTAACAAAAGGCTTGAATTGACCATAAGCAGCATTATAAGAATGCATAAAACTTTCATTGATTAGAATCCTATCCAGCTTCTTCATAACACTTGTGCTAGCCTTGAGGGGGGATTTGATCCATGTAAAGTACAATCCTGAGCTGCAAATATCTTCAACCTCTATATCATTAACACAATCAATGAAATCTTGCATCTCATTATCCACTGTAGAGCTCCCAACAGAATGTTCTTCCACTTTGAGAGTGACATTAAAGTCTCCAACAAGCATCCAAGGATTATCATCAACAATGCTTTTCACAGCTTTTAGATCTCTCCATAGTTGCTTCCTTTTAGTGTTACCATTAGCAGCATATATAATGTTGCAAAAACATTTAAAATTTGAGTTAATTCCTTCTAGAGTACAGAAAATAGTTTTCCTGGTAATATTTAACACCATTAGATTCACTATATCACTGTTCCATCCAATCATAATTCTGCAACTGTTCTGAGTGTAATTCACATTAGAGCACCACTGCCAGTTTCCAAACACTTTATTAGCAATCTTATCAATCTTGTGATGTTTTAAGTGAGTCTCAAACACTTAAATTCTCTTATATGATTAACTGCTTAATTTCATCCTGCTTCTTCAATTGGTTCATTCTCCTAATATTCCAAGCTGCTACTTTAAAATCCATAAAGATAAAAGCAATTTTACAGCTATCAATTTAGAATAGTTGTATCAGTCCCATTCACTTCATTTCCAGTCCAACCAGGACTTGTATTCTTTTCAATATCATTTACATCTTCCACATTCTCTGACTGAACTTCCATTTCCTTCATTCTATCTTCCTCCCATTTAGTATAAAAGTATAAGAGCATGTCTTTTGACAAATTTTTCTTCACTTGAATAGAAGGTTTCAGTTTCATGTTCAAGTACTGATCTACAATAATTCTGTCATTCATTATACCAAACTCAGCCCTTTCTTCTGAATCCATACTACTCAAAACTGCATATTTGTTTGTTGTACTTTTCATTGCACTAAACTCTTGATCAGGCAGCTTCCATGTTTTCTGAGTAGCTTGTTGAGTATTCTGCATAGGCCTTTTGTCAGCTACAGTGTGTGTTGGATCAGTATTAACAGCCTTCTTTTTCCAGTAATTCCCATTCCTATCCATTCCTACATTATACCCTTCTTTATTCCTTGTGTCACCCATCTGTTTTCTAACCCCTCTTCTTCTGTTGTTCTGAACATCAATAAAACCTTCATTGTTTTTCTTATCCATTGCCTGCTTCCTAATTTCTTCAATTTCAGCTTCTGACTTTGGCCTCTTATCACAACTTATAGTATTATGCCCAAACACAGAACAGTGGGAACAGATCTTAGGTTTCCACATATATTCAACCTTGACAGTCTTAGTACCCTTAACCACATTTTCCTTATTTCTATACTAGATCACAATTTCCTCCTTAAATCCTTTTGACACATCAA
The DNA here is from genome assembly GCA_021014915.2 of Artemisia tridentata subsp. tridentata. NCBI lineage: Eukaryota > Viridiplantae > Streptophyta > Magnoliopsida > Asterales > Asteraceae > Artemisia > Artemisia tridentata. The sequence continues at coordinate 295,893,994 of CP139502.1, read as the reverse complement.
ATTCCACCAACACTCTAGCATAATCCAATTTACCTATTCCAGTCTTACACATTTGTGTGGTACTACTATCCATTATCAAAGGTTTCCCTAAACTACTTGTAATAGCACTAATACATTCCTTACTCCATGCCTCAAGAGGAACATTAACAAGTTTTGCCCAAATGGGAATTTTTGATTGTTCAACCTTTTCCATTCCCAAAATTGGATCCCATTTTTGCACAAACAGTGGTCTATTATTAACAATCCAAAGGCCTAATCTTAACACCTCATTCATCCCTTCTTCATTTCTAAACTTGAAAAACACTCCCCATTAGCATTTACTTTCACATCAGCTAATCATACTTACTCCACATCCTTCTCAAATGGTAACTAAGCTCATACACATTCATTTTACAGCCCACAAAATATCCACATATGGTTAAGTTCCATTTTACACTTCCTTTTCCTCATCAAAAACAACAAACTCAATTCCATCTTCATTAATGACAGTTGGTGTAAAACTCAACTTATTATCATTTTGCTCCTCATTCTTACTTACAACATTAGCATATGACACATTAGGAGATTTATTGGCAATTACATCATAATTTCTAGGGCTGAGCATCGGGCCGAATACCGACTCGTCCCGACCCAGCCCGAAACCGAAAAGTGTAAAAATACTAACCCAAACCAAACCGAATGGGATCGGTTCGGTTTTTCTCGGTTTTAATCGGGTCGGTTTCGGTTTTAATCACCAAGAACCGAGTTTATTATACCAAGTCAAACGGATTAAACAAGATCTCAAGAGTTTATTATACCAAGTCAAACGATCTTTATAAGATCTATACAAACGAGCTATGATTGATCTTTGTTTAGTAAATACGAATCACAAACATATCTCATATCACTCCTCAACTCTCGTCTACATCTAAACAAGACTCGAATACACAAGATCTCAGGTTTATACCATCACTGATCTTAAATGTAAAACAAAATTAGTACCTACCTTAGATCTTTACAAAACCATGAAGACGAATCATCGAACTAAATTGTGCAAAAAGTATAATATGTTTGTATTTCGAAGGTTAATTGGGCTAAAAGTAGAATGGATTTTTGGTGGTGACTTGGTTTGTTTTTATGGTTGGTATTCGTGGGTATATAACAGAAATACACCATTGAGAGATTCTTGTGTCTGTGTTTCACGTTTGTGATGTATGAGGCTTGTACCGTTTGGTTTGAGATGGAGATATGTTCCTGTATCTTGAGTCGAAAGAAGGAGGTGTAGATCTATTTCTTTTTGGAGAGATAAGGCTGATTGTGTAGAGATGGGGCGTGGGATTATGAGTGAAATTAGGGTGAATGAGAGATTTTATGGGTACTTATATCCAAAGGGAATCGGGATGTCAGTTTTAATCAGGATAATGTCGGTTTTCATACCAGCCCGACCCGAAACTGACTTTCACTAATTATTATAACCGAGTACCGACCCGACTTTCACTAATTCGGTATCGGGACACTCGGTTTCGGTCGGTTTTTCAGGATTTTTCGGTTTCGGTCGATTTTGCTCAGCCCTAGTTATTTCCAATATTCTCAGTATTAGACAGCGTATTCTTACTTACAGTGGGTGTTATAGGTGTATTAGCAGATGTAGAAGGAGTGTTCCCATTACCAACTCCCTCCTTAGCAATCTCAGCAATCTCCTCGTCATGATTCCCTTCATTAACTATTCCCTTACCCCAAGAATCCTCTCTACTAATCTCATTAACACAATTGTTGGGATTATCATTCTGACCAGTCATCATACCCTCATTTTTCTCTAAATCTCCATCAATCCTTACCTCATCTCTGGATACATTGCTTATTTCAGCCTCAAAATTGATTCCCCCACTATTATCATTACTACTTCCTTCAGAAACCTTACCATTATCAACTTTTAACTCAAATTTCCAACTACATGATCGCTATACCTTGCAGGAACCTTAATTTGTCTTTTTTGTGTTTTCTTTTTATTCAACATGGTTAAGAACTAGTAACTAATAGGCAAACATCAAAAACGGAACGATTCAAGCAAAAATAGAGAAAGTTGAAATTTGGCGCCAAAACATCAAATTTGGGGGTTTTTTTTGAAAACTTAACGAAAATCAGATCAAAGCTAATCATTGTGTGCGCAATGATTAGCTGAATCGAATGATATAATCAGAATTGAAATTTGTTTAGAATTCAGGAAGAAATAGATAAAACAATGGTGAGAAAACAGTTATTTTGAGAGAAAACCGCTTGACCTTTTTTTGTGTATTTTCGGTATGTCTTAAAAGTACCAAAACTCAATTTTGCCACTCTCAATTGTAAAGATTTGTATATTCTTAAAAGTACTATGGGTGTGTTTGTTTCATTAAGATGTTTTGGGTCTGAGTCTGACTACCACATTTTACTGGTAAGAGGCGGCTATAAAGTCTGAATCTGAATGAAATAATGTTGTTTGTTTTTGTATAACTTTCTGAATGATTTTAATGGTCTGTTTTTTTAAGTATGTATTAAACCGTAACAGTACGATAAATAAATAGCTTTTGTAAATATGAAACAAGTTACTTAATCATAAATTTAACACAATAATAAACTATTAAATAAATTATGTTAATACATATTCTATATTCAACAATTTGATAACACAAGAATCAACCCAACACTTGAAAAACTAACCACTCTAAAAAGTTTCAACTTCAATCCACACAAATTTAATAAAAATTTTAGCCCACTATCTTCTTTCGTATGAAATTAGGCCCAAGGCTAAAATCCAAAATTTGACATGACCCATAACCCTAAACCTAAACCTAGATATAAAAGTCTCACTACCCTAATGTAAACTCATTTTATAAGCCTCCCTTTCTCAACAAATCAAACCAAATGCAACCACTACCATAAAGATCTTCACGTTAACAACAAAAAAATAACATCTCTTGTTCAACTTTGTAAACTATAACCATAGACCAACGACACAAAACCAGGAATCATTTTTTAAGAACAATTTCTTATAGTAGTGTTTTTTAAGTTATGGTTTAGGTGATATTTTTATCTCTTTTAAAGCAAAGATTTATGATGGATTAACTCAAATCTTCAAAGATTTTGTGGAGAATACTTTGAAATACAACCTGAGATCTTTTCTTTGTTGTTTATGTTATATATTTCTTTTTTGGTTCTATCTCTTTACGAAACGCAAAGGTTGAAGGGGTGTTAATAAGAGGTAGTCAGATCTTTTCACCACCTCTTACCGAGTTAGACATATTAGCTCTTACCGTGTCTGACTGGTGATGAAAAAACAAACAAGCAAAACGTCTTACCGCCTCTTACTGGTAAGAGTAAGAGGGCTAGTAAGAATTTTATTTTATTTTTTATTTTATTTTTTATTTATTTATTTTTTTTATTTATTTATTTTTTTTTGTTAAACACCCTTAAAATCATTTGGACAATTATAAAAAAACAAACAACATTATTTCGTTCAGATTTAGACTTTCTAGCCACCTCTTACTGGTAAGATGTGGTAGTCAGATTCAGACCTAAAACATGTTAATGAAACAAACACACCCTAAGTAACCTTTTGCCTACTGTAACCACTCGTAAAATTCCACATTATAATAAACTATCTTACAGAATACTTATCCATTTTTCAACGTGTAATTTTTTTTTATTTTTTTTTTATCTTGATCATAATTACTATCTAATGTGACGTAACTCACATCCTCGATAAACGTGCTCTCACACGAACCAACATAAACCTACTTAATGTTTATTTCATATAAACATTTCCATATAAAATCCTACGATTACCATTTACCACTATACGATGAATTCGTTAACAAACGTACAAAACCAAACATTTCTTATCTATTAAAGTTTATAGCAAAACCCTAAATTATTATAGAAACAATTATGGATAACTAAACCCTAAAACACTAAAGTACAACTCATTTAAACCAATATACAAGTTACTAAAGCACAAAAACCCTAAATCCACTTTAACTCCCGGTACAAACCCTAATTTCATTAAACTATGATTTTATGTACTAAATTCACAAATCCTAATTAATATATATATAATTTTTACAAATTATAAATGTACAAGTCTTTCAAGCCAAGGTACAAGTCATTTATGCATAAAACAAAATATTAATAAAATTCCTATTATAACTCTAAATGTATTCGTTTTAAAGCACATTGTCCAAGTATTTTATGCACCAATTTTAAAAATAAATTTCTTAAACATATTTCGTATAAGTACAAGTCTTTGAACCTAGTGTACAAGTGCCTAATGCACAAAATCCAAAAATCTCATTTACATACTTTTAAACTTAATAAAATTTACATATAATTAAATTAACTTAAGAAAACCCTAAAAACATAATTTTTATATTTCTAAAACCCTAGTACAACCCTATTAAGCTTATGGTACAACCCTTTTAAGCACAAACCATTTTCCTTTTTGTTTTCTCACTAATTCGATACAAATAATAAAAACATAAACCCTAACTTAATTTCTAGCCGAGAGATCCTTAAACCTAAACCCTAAACTAACTTATTACTTTCCATAAACCCTAAGTACAACAACCTATAGCCAATGTACCACCTTATAAAGCTTCATTCGATCTATATAAAATTTCCCCTAGATCGATTTAACCTAAAACCAAACTAAAATAAATTTACTACTAGTCACAAGGACTTTACTTGGACTAGAAACCTTACACATCAACATGCTCCCTAAATAATCACTTTGGTAGTTAAATTCCTTGGTTTAGAGCAAAACACATCACCACACCCTCACAAAGCACACGTTAACCCTCCTCCTCCATACACATGGCCTTCAATTGTCACAAGCCTACCTCACCATGTCCCCTCCAACCTCAACATGATGACTAAAAACCCTAACCCTTCTCCTCTCTATATATATGTCGACCCACTTTTCTTTTACCTCATCCCCATTCGACCTCACTCAAAACAGCCCCATCTCCATTTCCCTACTGATCAAACAGCCCACATATAGCCAAGGAAAGATCTTAAGGAGCCTAAGGAGGAAGGGAAATTTTGGTATTCCATTTAGAAGCCAATTCGACACATATCTCCCCATAATCGACTAACAAATCAAGTAAGCAAGATCTAATCTTTTTCATTCCTTTATAAACCTTAAATAACTCTTAAAAACATCACTAAATAATCTCTAATAGGAAGCATAATCAAAAACTAAGCTTTCTTCTTCTTTTCCTTTTGTCGAGCTAAACAAGAACACCCCTAATTTATTTATTTTACATATTACTAATCTAAGAATCTATAAAATATGTTAAAGATAGATTAAATATGTTTATTATCATGTTAACATGCATTGAAAACTAGTTATAACACTTAGAAACCAAAAACCCAATCGATTTCCTTTTTCTTTTCCTGTCGAGCAACAGTCCCAACACCCCAACTTTGAGCATTTATTTCGACCACCAAACGACCCTCAAAAATTCTGAATTTTGGCCAACTTAACAACCACCTAGCTAGCTAACTATAGGAAAAAGAACGTCATAAAAAGGTTTATTTTTCACGAAGTTATTCGAGTCCCATGGTTGCCCTTTCGAAACTGATCAAACGCACCCTATTTAATTTAATACGAGCTTATAAGCTCGAATTACTAGCTGATAATTTATAGAAATGATGTTTACTAACCATTTATAACATTCATAAAAGAGTCGTAGCACATCATCCCTTTTTCCGAGCTTAAACTTGCGTAAAATTGAAATAAGGATGTCGAGTGTTATAACCAAAATGCTTTGAGGGCCAAAAATGCCAAAACTCCACCTATTTTTGTAACTTGGACTAAAACTGATTTCGACCAAAGAGTTTAAGGGTAAAACATGCCATATTCGAAAGATAGAGTTTTACCGGGCTAAAAATGTAAATTTCTTAAAGTTATTAAATCAAGGACCGTTTTTGCCAACGATCTAAAGATAAGGGTATAAAGTGTCATTTTTGAAACTACAGGGGTAAAAACTGTCATTTCACCAAAGTTCAGGGGTAAAATTGTAATTTTATAAAAGTTGAGGGGTAAAAATTGTTATTTTACGAAAGTTCAGGGGTATAAACTATCAATATGTGAAACTATAGGATAAAAAGCGTAACTTCATATAATTATTATTAGAAATATATTATAAATATATTTATAATAAAGACTAATAAACGAAATACATATATTTCAATAACGAACAAACCGAAACATAAAACTGAAAAATAAGATAAAATCTTATCCAACTTTTGAAGAGACTTCATGTTATCACAATTAAACATTTAACAATCAACCAAAAACGAAACGAAAACGAATATTAAAATTTATATATATTGGAATACGATTACTGAAACGTGACATAACAACCCAGGTTTCGTGCCGAAGACGTTTATCAACTCTATTTAACTTTGTTTTCCATCCAGACTACTAAGGTGAGTTCATAGTCCCACTTTTTATACGTTTTCCCAAATTTGTGGGGAGATACATGCTACAAAATAAAAACGAACATAAGTATTTTCCTGTATGCTTTCCTGATTAATATTGCCTAAGTTACCTGTGTGCCTAAAAGACCTCCTATCATGAACCTCTAATCACTTTCGGGTGAGCGCGAATATGGTAAATAGATCTATTGGGTGTGACGACCCCTTTTGTGTTACAGTGACGTGACCTAAAGTACTTTATTTGAGATGAATAAAGAGACCGGCAATCTCCTACTCGGAGGCAAAAATTACTTCATTTAATTATGGAGTAATATACATTAATAGCTCATAACTATTGATGATCCCTAGTTAATGTTTTGCGTGTCATGAGACTTAGGGCAATATATGTAACGAACTGCAATATTACTGATTTATTTTCCACTTAGCTTATGTTCAAACTGATTATAACTTTAAACGCTATGGATTCACTCAACCTTTGTGTTGAATTTTTAGCATGTTTTATCTCAGGTATTTAGAAGCTTGATTTGGCATGGAGTGGCTGTGGACTTTCTTATAAAAAGAGTGTCCATTTTGTTATCATTCAACAAATAACGTATCTTTATTAATGTATTTTGGAACTTCCCATTGGGACCTGAATAACGTAACTCTGATATAAATAAATGAATGATAACAATTTTATTTAAAACGTCTCTTTTCGAGTCGTTTTCTATTTCCATGACTGTGATGCTTGAAGTAATACCCCAACTTATATTCCGCTGCGATTATCGAAAACGGGGGTGTTACATTTGCCTACTTTTATCATTAGCAGCTTTAGTCACCAATGGTTACTGATATGACCCGTTGAGGTTGTATCGAGATAGGGCACCACTTTAAGCGGGTGCAAGCACCTTAAGAATATTAGAGAAGAAGAGAATTATTTATTTGACAACTATGCTTTTCATTAATGAATGATTCGGTATTAATAAACCCTAATTTGTATCACAAGTCGAATACAATATAAACTTATAAAACAAAGATACTTTCCTAGATAATGACTCACATGACTCTTTCCTAACATGACTCGAATACGACTAAATAAAATATAGTTATCCAAAGGCGTATCATTCCCCACTCCTTCGGAAATCACCTTGTCCTCAAGGTGTTGCTTCAAAATCTCGCCTCATGTAGTTCCAGGATCCCACACCTTCACTTGTAGTTCACCCTCTTTTGGATTATAAGAAAACGGCATAAAATGCAACAAAAAGCGTTGCCAAGGCTGTCCATAATTTGCATGACTGGTGTCCAGATTTAGCCCGCCATATACAACTTTATTCTGCCCAACTTGAATGACAACATAAAACTTTGATTTCATCCACACGAGAGGCACCTTATCTCTTTTCTTTCTCTTAGTGGTTTCCAGTGGAGGTGGTTCAACAGTAGTTTTAGGTGGCATTGTCAACAAAGGTAGTTTAATGACGGTTGTAGGTTTCTGGGTTTGCGATCCGCTGTTGCTACTACTCGCTTTGTTGCTGAAAAAAGACGACCGCTGATCCTCAAAACGTGCTTCTGTTATGCGGGCCAAGGGTAAGGCTTCTCCCAAAGTTGTAGGATTCAACCTCAACAATTCCCAAAGTTGTAGGTCCGTGAAGTGTGCTTCCGTTGCACGAGCTAATGAAAAAGCTTTGCCTAAAGTTGTGGGGTTTGACCTTAAGAGTGCACATTGTAGAGCCGGTTTAAGTCCAGAGATATAAAACGATTTAAGTAATTTTTCAGAGACTCCCGTTACTCGATTTATAAGTACCTCAAACTTACTCTGATATTCAGGCACGGTACTTATTTGCAAGAGCTTAGATAGTGCGTCTTGATCGCTGTTACCCGATGCCATGAATAGTAACTCGAAGAACCAAAAAAAAAAAAAAAAAAAAATCTGATGAACAGTACGATGAACAGTACTTCGTGAACAGTCGCGTGAACAGTACCTGTGAATAGTGATCGATGAACAGTAACTTTTTTTTAATTAAATTGGAACCCTAATTTGGTAGCCCTCTCAACGAGGACTCTCAATGAAAGCACCAATTGATACGACCCGTTGAGGTTGTATCGTGATACGGCACCACTTCAAGCGGGCGCAAGCTCCTTAAAAATATTAGAGAAGAAAACTAGAGATATTTTTATTAGACAAATCATACCTTTCATTAATGAATGACGCGGTATATAAATACCAAATAAACCCTAACTTGTATCACAAGTCGATTACAAGATAGATATCCAAAACAACGACACTTTCCAAATACGACTCAAAGATATCCTAAACATAACTTTCACAATACTTATCCTAACATCTAAACAAAAGATAGTTATCCCATAACATAGTCCTTGTGCCACGTTGGGATGGTCGTGACCCTTTTCAAGCTCGAGCGCGTCCTACACCTTCCATGGCAGTCGTAACAGTTACAAAGATGGTTTCGTTGACTATTTGTTTCTATTAGTCAGCAAAACATTTAGTAAGTAAATGGCTTTTATTTTGTAAGTGTATTAAGACACCCCCTAGGATGTGACAATAGGAGATTTTGGTCAAAATGTACAAAACCGCGATGCACACCGTACAAACCCGCAATGCACAGTGCCCCACGAAACCCCCCTATGGGAGGGTCCGTATAAATTCCCCCTTTCACTAGTTGTCTCCATTTTTTGTGCTGTCTTCAGATTTTATGAAATTCAAGATTGATCTACTTCATTATAAAGTTGGTAGCCTTCAATTATGTTGTTGATATACCCTGCAGTAGTACTGTTCTTACCCTTTGACAAAGCCCGTGAAAATAATTTTAGGCGAGGGCCACTAACTTGTGCATTTTGGACCTAGTTCTTTTGTAAGGCAATTTTTTTTTTTTTTAGTAGCTGGGAATTTATTACAGGAACTATCAAGCTGCTAGAACCAAAAAAAGAGGATTACAAAAGGTCAAAAGTATTGTTACAAGCATACGTTGGACGAGAGATCCACAATCCATTCATACCAAAAACGACGAGAAGTAAAGCTTCTATGTGTAATCCAAGAAAACGTGTGTTTTGACCTCTTCCACTAGCGTGTCTTTCCTCGGTGGTTTGGTATCAAAACATAGAATATTCCTAAATCGCCATAGAACTGAACAAGTGGTTTGAAAAACCGCATCAAAGCAATCTTAAGTAGGGTGGAAAAGGGTGTGTGGTCGGCCCAAGAAACCAATTCATTCACACTTGCGAGTCAATTTGTACACTACCCAAATTACTTCATAGACCACTAACCGAGTGAGCCAAAACACTTTTGATGATTTAAGTGGTTATAACTTATAACAACCTACTTTAGGTTAATTCCAACTTAACGTATACGTTTAGGCAATGTACCATTATCTGTTCATTTCAAACAACATGTATTGATATGAAAGTAAATGTGCAGTGTAAGTTCACAAAATTTCTTCTAACACAACAGATGCAAATGTGGTTTTGACCCTTGGCATTGTTTCACTAGAGACTGCACCTAATTAAACTCTCATATTACAATAAGCTCGTATAGTTAAGAATAGCTAATTTGTGTTACCAACAACAAAGTCAGGATGGCCGAGTGGTCTAAGGCGCCAGACTCAAGTTCTGGTCTTCGAAAGAGGGCGTGGGTTCAAATCCCACTTCTGACAAATATTAACTATTTTTTTTAACTTTTGCTTGTATTTTTTTAGTTGCTTTTACTTTTGCTTTCTATGAAGCAATCTATGATCAAGAACTTCAGTGTTAATCCTAAAATATGTGTCCTTCTATTAATCTGAGTAGCCTCGCAAGTTAATATCTCCCAACCAAGAGGCTCAACATGTTTATAAAATTTAAGCAACTATACTTTCCAAATTTTGGTGCAAGTGTGTAACTTATTATTAAGATAAACTCTTTGTAAAATATGTGCGTCTTGTTGAGCTTCTACTGTTGAGCCTCGGATACCACGGTGTACGTAGTGTTCCATGAAGAACACTTTGATGTCAAGGAAATTAGCATTTATTATCAATTTTTCTTTGTCTTTTGGGGCATTTTAGTACTTGAATTTTACTACCTTGAGATATCTTTTATAGCTTCTATTTCAGTGGCGATGATCCATTCGCAATTCCTAGGCTCGTTTAGTTCATGGTACCGTGCTCTTTCGTGCATTTGATACAACTAATACGTGTGATTGTGTAAATGTTTATTCTGTTAATTCATTTTTATTGTTGCCAAATGTACCTAGTTTTGTATGCTTTGTGTTGGATTAATTATCACACTGTTAGTTGACTGTATAGATCCGTGCCAGATTTTCTCATTTTAGGATATTGTAGTTAAGCCAGCCTATAGTCCTTAACTGCAATGAATCTCATTCTCATTTTTTGTGCTCTCATATGATTTATGAAATTTAAGAATGATCTACTTCATAATCAAGTTGGTAGGTGTGTCTGTTTCATTAAGATGTTTTAGGTCTGAATCTAACTACCACATCTTACCGGTAAGAGATGGCTAGAAAGTCTAAATGTGAACGAAATAATGTTGTTTGTTTTTGTATAATTGTCCGAATGATTTTAAGTGCTTGTTTCTGCAATTTATTTATTAAACCAACGCAATGTGATAATAAGTAACTTATGTAAATATGAAACAAGACTTTTTATCATAAATATAACATAGTTATTAAACCATCAAATATATTATATTAACACAAGTCTTCAATCTCTTATAGTGTAAGAGGCGATAAGACAAGCCCCCCACCTCTTATTAAGTAAGATGTTATATGTCTGACCGGGTCTGACTCAAAAGAAAAAAACAAACACTAATGTCTGACCACCTCTTACCGCCTCTGACTCGGTTAGAGTAAGAGGCTAGTAAGACATTTTTTCAAAAAACAAACACAACCAATGTCTTGATGCAAATGCCTAGACAGGTATGAATATCTGGATTAGACATCCAAATTTGAATCAGGCTTTATGATAAATTCTAAGATTGAAGGGACCCCAAGCCTAAACGGTTCTCACAATGCTACGTACCTCATTCAGCTGCCATAGCCTATATATGTGTGATCTTTTTGTTGTGTTTACATAGCACTCATTGACAGAAAGCCTTTGCTTGCCTACAAGGATCATGTCATCAAATGTGAATATTAACAGAGGGTCAGAGGTGCATAGTGATCCTACTTGATTCATTACAATACGTAACAAGCCATTGATCTCCTTGACTGAAATGGTCAAGCTGACCTGAACTCTGTTGCAGTTTTGAGTTACTTGTCTTTTACTAGATTATATAATGTATAGTTGAAAAAATCGTTCAAGAAAACACATCCAAGTAATACCCATGTATATAACTTTTACCAGGTTTTGTATATCATGAAACTATGATGTATCTTTCCTGCACCAGTATATAGCAACGCTGTATGAAAATAATGGATACATGTTAGTAGGGATAGAAAAAATGCTTCAAAGATTATCAGCTAACAAACAAGTTAATGGACATGAAACCATAAATTGGGAGTGACAATTTCGACCAATGTTTCATATACGGGTCGATTTGAGTTTTCTTTCATCTCAAAAGGGTTAACTGGGTCAAGTCAAAATAAGTAATCTAAGGGTTTGAATGTTGTCAAAAGTCTGTTTTGTAATCATATATACAGCCTATTAATATGATTTGGATTAGTATTGCAATAATATTCTTTTTGCAATCATAATCAACGCATCTTTACACATACACAAAAACTTATTGTAATCTGGTTTTATGTCATGTTTAAGATTAATCAAGGAAGCAATTGCAGGTAGCATGTAAAAATTATTCTATCATTGTAGTTACCTTGTACTAACCAAAAAGAATTTGTCCTATTAATAAGTGCCATCAACCATATCATGTGTTGGCATTGACTTCCATGCTCACATCCGCTGCATTACTTGTACATATATGTTGCTATTGGCACTAAAATATTAATCATCCAACACTATAACCCTTGTGAGATGTCATCACTCTTGTTCACGGTTTCATTGTTATGGAACCCATGTCTGTTTTTGTAATATTATCTGTTGTTCTTTTAAGGTATAGAGAAACACTTATTCAACAAACAAGTAATTGTTGGTCGTTTTTCTTATTTTAAGTAGAACTAGTATTCACACATTACACAACTTTTTTATTCATATAACAAGTAATTAATAAGTCTCAAACAAACAAGAGAATAAAACGAAAGTTCAAAACTAAATATTAGCGCAATCTATCATCTATAGATGTATAGAACTAAAGCTACCAATTTATCTAATTGAATCTTCACATCAACTCTTAGATTGTTTGATTGCTTAGTTATCATTTTCCCCTTTCCAAATCAAGCAACTAACAATAATTCACGGTCCGGTTCCCAAATCTTTAGCTATTTTGTGAAACAATGTATAAAGATTTAAATGCAATACACAAAAACAAACTTTTCAAATGTATGATTCTTATTAGAATGAATCAAAGAATTAAAAAGTGTTATACGAAATTAACACTAAATTGAATGACAAAATGTTTTGCTCTCTAACGAAGCAAACTCAAACTAAGTTAGAGTTTGCAAGTGAACTCTGAGGTCGCTGATTGGATCAGGGACCTAAACGAGTTCAAAGAAAGTAAATGATCTTCTTAAATGTTTACAATAAATGTAGAAGAGATAACACTTACTCCGACCAATATTCTATTTATATGGGGCGGAGTACGAGGATGTCACGTGTGGGGTTGTTGAGATGTGTCAAGCAATTAATGAAAAAATAGTGAAATACATGTGCTATTAAATGCTTCTATTATGGGAAACATAACAACTATGCTTTAGTGAACATTTCTCCCAACTATTCAATGTTTTTTCATCAACTCGTCTTGTATTGACTTTATCAAGGATGAACTTTATCATGCTCTTTTGCAATCTTGAAAGGCCTAAATATCTTATGAGATATTTCGAGCTATGCTCTGTTGGATAGATCAAATAGCTGATAGGTTCATCAGGGCATTATCAATCCCTGATTAACCTTTGTCATTCAACCTCTAGGTCCTTATACATAATAGCTTAGCCTGTATCAGCTAGAGAGTATGTCTTTAAGTTATCTTTGATTCCCTAAAGATGCCTCTGACTTGAACTTGGCTGAGGTTGCTCGTTGATTTCCTTATCAACGATACTTCTCTATACTTAGTCTAATTTATGTTTAAATCTAGTCAGAGACCATTAGCTAGGCATATAATTGGCCCAACAATCTGCCTGGTTTGGATAATATGATTAATGCAATAGGTCGCATTTATTTGATATTAACTGACTAAGGGTTCAGGGGGCGTAGCCCCTGTGGGGTTCGGGCAAGCCTGAGAGAAACAGGTTCAAGGGGCACCTGAGGTCAAGGGAAGCCTGGCTTTTATTTGTATACATCTATGTTAAATTCTTAGAATTTGTTTTCACCAATAAAACATAATTGAGTGTTCTGCTGATATGGTTCCTCTGATAGCAGATGGTTTCTGTGATAGCGTGTTCTGTGTTTTGGTTTTGCTGATGTGTTCTGCCGAAGGTGTATGTCCTGCCGATAGTGCAGTGTTCCTGTGATGTGTAATTGCTGATAGTGTTACAGTTAATATACGTTTTGCAGTTATCAGAACCAATACGACCATATAAGGTCTAATATATTCTCTATTTTGGAGATATATAGAAACAAGGTGATCAAACGATTTGATCTAACGAATTCGCAAACTACAATCATTACAAACTTGAATCATTATTTTTCCGTCGTTAATTGGTATACACTCAATTTAATCGATCTGAAGGTACTGTTGTGATCTAATTGCTATCAGGATACCATCTCACCCAATACAACACAACAAACATCTCCTTATTTGATATAAATTATATTAAGTCCAACTCAATAATTCGTAGACTGATAAATTGATCTCGAGTTACTTGAATATTGTATAATGTAAACAACAATCACATTATAACAAATGGTGTCTAAGTGCATATGTGTGTAACCTCGAAGGCTCACATGAATCTATTATTTATTGTAGCAACCGCGAATTTTCTAGGTCTTTACTCAACATTTGAAACTCAAAATAATTTATTTTAGAAGTTACATATTTCTCTTGCGTATAACTTATAACTAAACTGCATGAATTGAGAGAACGATACCACACGCGTACCGACACACATTAGTAATGGTTCAAATTTTAATTCATTTCAGAGATAATAAATTTTACTTGATGTCAGTTTTATAAAAACGACTCCAGAATTTCATTTTTCACGTTTACGTGAAACCGAGTTACCACAATTTAACCTCAACTAAACGGAACACGGGATATACACAATACACTATAAAACTCAAAACAAATAAATAACCACTCTTTTTTTAGGTCAACACATGTGATACCTACTTCTCTTTTGGGGTAATTACCAAAATGGTATGTTAAAAAAAACTTTTTCAAATTGTGGTATGAAAATAATGAGGTTTCCCAAAAAAGTCATGTGCGATTGTGCGAACGTGCGAATCCATCCAATGTGCGACACGTGTCCAATATTTTAATATTAAAGTACATTGGGTAGGTGGGGTAGGTGGGAGTTTGACTTTGAGTTTATGGTTAAGTGACTAATATACCCATCTCAGTAATATAAATAAATATCACTCCTTCACTCCTTATCTCTTTCATTTTCTCTTTCTCCCTCATTCACCACCCATCACCACCATCTGGCAACCAAAAATTCCGGCCAGCCAGCCAAATAAATATTCAAAATCACCTTCAAAACTTCCAAATAAATATTCAAAACTCTAAATAATATGTGTAGATCTATAAAAAAAATCGTATAATATATAGATCTATCAGATGGTGAATAGATCTAGAGTTTTGAATAGATCTATTTAGAGTTTTGAATATTTATTTAGAGTTTTGAATAGATCTATCAGTGATTTATATTTAATTATGTATCATTCATCTTCATCCCTTTACAAAAACAAAGGACACAAGCAGATGATTGTGAATCGGTAAGCTGAGATTGTTTTACTTTTTGTTTGTTAGTTGAGATTTGATCATTGTGAATCGACAACTGAGATTGTTTTACTTTTTTTTGTTAGGTGAGATTTGTTTGTTTGCTAGCGACATGAGATTGTTTTACTTTTTTTTTGTTAGGTGAGATTTGTTTGTTTGCTAGCGACATGATCAAGCAGCTGAGATTGTTTTTGTTGTTTTATTTTTTGTTTGTTTTTGTTGTTTTACTTTATGTTTTTGTTTGTTTGTTTTTGTTGTTTTACTTTTTGTTTGTTTTACTTTTTGTATGTGAATCGACAAGCAGCTGAGATTGATTGTTATCACATATTGTTGGGGTGAAAGAATTAGAGAAGTAACAATGTGTCACATTCGCACATTTAAAAGAGGGTATTTTGGTCATGTGCGAATGTGCGAATGTTTGTTAATGAGCTTTTTCTGTGATAGATTATGCAATCTTTTTATTCGCACATTCGCACATGACTTTTTTGAGAATGTGCGAATGTACAAATGTGCGACTCCATTAGATGTTAATGAGCCTTTTCTATGATAGATTATGCAATCTTTTTATTCGCACATTTGCACATTCGCATTTGACCTTTTTGGGAATGTGCGAATGTGCAAATGTTCGAATGTGCGAATGGTAGGTGGGATATTCTTTTTTTGTCTTATGGATGGCATTGTTATGTTCAATTCCATAGCTGATTATCTGGATCTTGTGCAATCTTTCTTTTACTTTGTGACCGGATCTGGTGCAATCTTTCTTTAACTTAACTTAAGCTTATGAAAAGTTGAAAATTTAATAACAAGAATAATAATTACTGGATGACTGGATTTGGTGCAATCTGGTGCAATCTTTCTTTAACTTAACAAGAATAATAATTAACAAGAAAAATAAATATAGCTTTCACAGATCTGGCCGGAATTTTTGGTGGCTGGCTGGCCGGAATTTTTGGTTGCCAGATTGTGGTGATGGGTGGTGAATGAGGGAGAAAGAGAAAATGAAAGAAATAAGGAGTGAAGGAGTGGTATTTATTTATATTAATGAGATGGGTATATTAGTCATTTAACCATAAACTCAAAGTCAAACTCCCACCTACCCCACCTACCCAATGTACTTTAATATTAAAATATTGGACACGTGTCGCACATTGGATGGATTCGCACGTTCGCACAATCGCACATGACTCTTTTGGGAAATCTCATTATTTTCATACCACAATTTGAAAAAGTTTTTTTTAACATACCATTTTGGTAATTACCCCTTCTCTTTTCCGTGATCTTCTTCCTCCTATTCGATCATCACCACACGCAAACAATATTCTCTGCCATAATCCCTATCTTCCATCACCATCAATATGTACCCTGTAGCACTTTTCTTACTTTCCCAAGCTTCATCGAGACCCAAACCCGCTCCACAGGGGTCGAATATTCTTGAGTTCGAGGCATGGATAGGAGAGGTAACCAAAAATGGTAAAACTTTATCCTTGTTAGATCGAAAGTGAGTCAAGAGTTTGCCATGGATTACCCTTTAAGAAACTCGGTTCCAGGAGAGGCTATGTCACACCAAGATCACCAATCTCACTTTAAACAAAGTCTCAGTCGAGTGAATCAAGGAGAGAAGGAAGGGTGTGGCTAGCTTGGAATCGAGTGGGCTTTCTTGGGTGACTCTTGGATTCGATCTATCATCAGCCCTTGTAAGGTTTTTAAAACTCAATCTTGTAATTCTTGTGTTCTTTTTGAAACTATCGAATGGTATATAAATCTGGTGATTTTGTTCCCGTTAAGACCCACTCGAATTGATAATCATTCTTGTGATGTTTATGCTATTTTCGATTATTAGTATACATGTCGAGTTGTATGTTGGTTTTGGTGTGATTTAGAAACGATTTTTGAAACTAGTAACATAAGCTAGAAACTTGGATTGGCTCAAATCTTGAAACTGTGTCGTTGTTAGGATTAGACTTTGGATTGGTTGAGTTCTCACAAAAGTGCTACTGTGGTGATTGTGTTGCTCGAATGTCATGGGTTTTAGTCACAAGTTTTATTAGCCAAATTATTGTCTTTAAAACATGCGCTCAAAGTGTTTGTGTTTATGTCTTTAAAGAGATTTAACTTTCAAAGTGAGGTTGTGATCGAGTAGGGAAGTTCCTAGATCATAGATCCTTGCCGTTTTATGCTTGAGCTCATGTTGTAATGGTACTTGTGGTTGGGTCGAGTAGTACTCAACTCGAGATCTAGCAAGGCCCTTCAAGCAACGTAAAGAACTCCAAGAATCCTATCCCACTCTATGTTGTGCTTGTAAGTCATGAGTTTAAGCAACCTTGAGTTGGTATATCTAGGCGGGAAAATGTTATGTCAAAGCCTAGGAGTTGTGTCACAGTCGCTAAATCCTCCCAAAAGTTGGTTAACACTTGTGTTGGAGTCGACTTTACTAGTCGATTGCAACACCATTCTTGGGT
>CP139502.1:295476376-295876003 GCA_021014915.2 Artemisia tridentata subsp. tridentata | reverse complement strand
CTCATAACCAAGGCAAGAAAATGTTTTATCCTTTATGGAGTTAGTCCTTATAATTAGGTTAATATTCAAATCGGCTCTTATTTACATACATAAAAATAATATGAAAATATATCTATACTAAGGCTCGAAAAGCTTGATAACCGCTCGAGCCGAGCTATCAAAAGCTCGAGCTCAACTCATTATATGTTTCGAGCCAGTTTACTGGGCTTGAGCTCGATAAAAGCTCGACTCGATCGAGTCGAACTTGAACTCGAGCTCGAGTTGCTTGATAAAAGTTTGGCTCATTTACACCCCTACACCATATCCAAATAGTAATAACTAGCTACTATCATTAAATACCTTTTAATAGTAATGTAACTGAAAAGATATTCTAATGTTAGTTTAGTTTTCTTTTTCGTAATTTAAAAGTCATGTCTTGTCTTTCCAATTTAGCATGTCTTTCTTCCTTTCTACTCAAATTATTTATCTGACTCTTTTGTTCCACGTCTCACCCACTTCTTGACCTCTTGATCCCTTCATATAACACATATTACAACACACAAACAAAACAAATAACACACACAAACACACTCACTATATCTCTCTAGAAAGCTAGAAACATGAAGTCCAAAGGAGGAAAATTCACATTTCCATCAAAACCAATCATCCTCACTATTTTTTGCCTTCTTATAGTCCTTCTAGTTGTCTTTCTTAGATCATCATCATTGCCACAATCTCATCAACCTTTATCTTGCCCTCCAATCAAACATTTACCTATAGACACTCAAACATGCAACAAGATATCTCCAACAACTGCCGAGACACTTGTACATTATGTTACTTCTAAAATAACCCCACAACAAACTTACAAAGAAATATCTGTAAGTTTGAGGGTACTGACCAAGAAATCACCTTGTAATTTCTTGGTCTTCGGGCTAGGTTATGACAGCCCGATGTGGGCCACTCTGAATCAGGGTGGCCGCACTGTGTTTCTTGAAGAGGATAAATCTTGGATCAAACAAATTCAAGGAAAGTTTCCGAATTTGGAGTCGTATCATGTTGTGTACGACTCCAAGGTTAAGCTTGCATCGGATTTGATGGAGATTGGAAAACGAGACGAGTGTAAGGTATGTGTCAACTCTTTCATAACTAGTAACGTATCAGCCGTATCCGCCTTATTCAGTTAAGTTTAAGCTAATAAGCTAGGCGCATCAATCTTTTTCAATATAATATAAACCGTATCGAATCTGTACACTAAAAAATATATAATACCAACAAATATACTGTGTAATGTCCCACAAGTGGATTTTAAATTTTGACACTTGGGAGAATCGTTAGGAATTATGTAATCTACACATTGTTAAATGCCCAGAAATCAGTCTGTTTTTTTAGTATACACCTCTTAGTATTTTAGTGTTTTCGAGATCTAAACAGACAAGTTATTTTGTTGATTGGACATATATAGATGCTGCTAAGCCAAAGTACGCTGAATATAAATAAACGTGACTTTATCTGTGTTATTATACGCATTTAAACGAACTCAAGTATATTTTGTATCTCTAGTTGGTCAGAAATCCGAGAGAATCTGGTTGTGAGCTAGCGTTAAAAGGGAACTTGCCCGACGAGATATATGAAATAGAATGGGATGCTATAATGGTAGATGCACCCACGGGGTACCACGACGAAGCTCCAGGGAGGATGAAGGCAATTTACACGGCAGGGTTGATGGCGCGGAATAGGGCTGAGGGTGAGACAGATGTGTTTGTGCACGATGTCGATAGAGTGATTGAAGATAAGTTTTCGAACGAGTTCTTATGTGAAGGGTATATGACCGAGCAAGAAGGAAGGTTGAGACATTTTACGATTCCGAGTCATGTGGCTAGGTCGGGTAGACCATTTTGTCCACTTTAAATTGTATTATTATTTGTTGTATATTTTTCGACATCCTTATATTTGTAATTTACTGATATGATCATTTGTTATTTTTGAAATGCTACTATGAATTGATTTGTTAAAATATGTACAGTACGTAGTTTCTAGTTTGTTTAAATTGACTTGATCTAACACATCCGTAATCAAATGTTATGTTACAGTAAATTTTACCGACTAAACATAATATACAATTTTTTTATAATATAAAAACATAATTTACATTGATTAACTGAAAATATACACAAATATTGGTTTGACTTTTGGTGTGTGTTTAGTTGTTTTGATGGAATATTTGTTGCTATCAGTAGTAGGTTTATAATAAGTTGTTCAGTTGTTATGAATCATATGTTACAATTATTGATTTTTTTTTGTCGATTAGTTTAATCTTTAGATGAAACCGAATTTAAATTAAAATAATAATAATAAAAATAATAATGACAACAAACAACCCAATCAAAGAAAAAATATCATTAGGTAATAAAACATGGATCAAACTTGTAAACCATATTTAACAAACTCATCCGATTGTAAACAATGCAAGTTTTGGTTATAGTTTAGCTGCTTCGGGTGAATATAATGACTTGCAGCATAGCTTGTAAGATTGCTAAATCGGGTTTACAAGTTTGATCCATGTTTTATTACCTAAAACGAGCGCGCAAACCGAATAATGCAGTCTTGCAAGTTACAAGTAGCTTTTCATCCAACGCATATAAGTTGAATATTGTAAAAATAGGTAGTATGTAAGTCATTGTCAATAGGATGTAAGATCATACTATTTGCGGGTGTTAGGAACTAGGATACCCCATATGATTGTTTAACATATATTCAAAAATGAGTTTGGACAAGTTCTGTTGTATGATTGTCAATTTGTCACCTAAAGTATCTTTCCTTTTATCAAAAGTAAATAAACAAAAACACACATCAACGATCCAGATTAGATAGCACAAAGACACTTCTCATAATCAAATCAAGTCCAACATCATTAGTCATTAGTCATTAGACAAATTACTTTTAAAGACATCATTATTGGTTATTTATCAACTTTTAATTCGGTTGTGCTTCAATTTTGCTTACAAATCTGCAAGACGCCAAGAAAAAGTTGATTCAATTTGAAGCGAGACGCCAACATTACTGTTAGTAATGTGATGCGAATGTGACAATAGAATTAGATCAACATATCAACTTTTTTTAGTGCATCTGGCATAGAATTTGACAAACACAAAGGGTTCTCCTATATAATTGTTGCAAGCTGTATCGTCCTAGGAGTGTGAGTCATGTAAAGTAATGAAGTTAGATGGCTGGCATAATAATACACACCAAACCTAAATATATAATACAAGTATCTTAGTTGACAATCACATACATACCTACCTTTGCTTGAAAGGGAATACAATGATTATAACAGCAGATGGCATTTAGTTTAACAGGCACTAATCATGTTTTCTGAATAAGTGAGATTACAGATTGATACTCTTGACAAACAAATCATTCGTCAATCAGAATAGTGATCATCATCAGAATAATGATCATCACTTTGTAAATAAAAAATTAAATCATCATTTAGTGGTTTGGTTTAAAATCATTTAATCATTTTACAAGTACCCTTATTTACACAAGTTGAGATTGTACGTTGGTTCACAGGTTCACATTCGGAAATTAGAAATAAGAAACAACAAATCAAACTAAATCGCTACATATCATTAAAGTTTGAATTTCATTACCGATGAGAAACCAAAACATAATCTGATCACAAGGTCAAAACCTAGATAGTACATTAAGAAAGGCATCTCAAAAAGAAAAGTTCAGAAATATCTTTGGAACCGAGATTACAAACTAGATTTGGAACTTGGCGTGATGCATGATCAAGACTTTAGGACCATTGATGAAACAAACCAAGAAGCAGAGGGGAGCATCCTCAAGAACGAACAGGTGGGGGACCACCAGCACCACCTGGGCGTGGGGCTTGGCCAGGCTTAGGACCGTCATCCTGAAACAAAGAGGAAGAGAAACTTATCAGCAAGTTAAACAAACAGAACAAGAAATTGAAGTTATGTTTTTAATCAGAGAGGTTAATATAAAAAGAACTATTTAGACAAATGGTTTACAGCCTTATGTAAAACCTGCCCGGCTTAGCCACGTCTACTTAAACAATTTGCAATTCTACAAATCTTTAAAAGGGTATAAATGAACATAAACATTGCTCAACTACTTGTTACAGTATCATCTAACAAACATTGATACATAATTATATATAATATAACGTTGTTCGGTTGTTCCTATCATAAACGTTACAGCTACAACTTCTAGTAGTAACGTCAACTGCACCAACTAAATACAGCACAGATTACTGTAATATATTGTTTAAGAAACAGAGATGGATTCTTATGATGTACATCCTTCGGAGTGTAATATAAATATTTTCACCTTTGCACCAAAATATTGCTTAAGAAACAGAGATGGATGAACCGGAAATGTGGCCACATTGAAATTTTCAGTGTTGGTTCATGTTCTAAATGTATAATCATCGTCTATAATGAAGATACAAGTCACAATCACTTTAAGATAACAATGAACTAACCATGTCATAACCATGTCATAAAAGTTTGTAATAATGATGTAATCTATATATAACCAGCCTGGAAAAAAAGGTTCTATCACGCTAAAAGTTTGTAATAGATACAGAAACATATATCATGCTCCAAACACCCATTATTCAAGATGCTACACAAAACCTAATGAAATTGAAATAATCAGATTATAATTTTCATTTGGTTTAGTGCTTGATGTGCAGTATTCAAAGAGGTTGTTCTATTAATTGCAGACAGGAGTACCTTTTCAGCACCCTGTATGGGAATTAATCTAGAGATGTGCTCAATCAAGGTTGGTCATTTCAAAGAACCAACATATACCCTAGACAACCCACAGCCCTACCAAACTTAATGCTAAATGTGAAGAGATGATCATAAGATGACAGCAAGGAGAGCACAAAGATATTATCCAGCTAATCAACATTCTATTACACATGTTCTAGAGCATACAACAGTGATGATATTATGAGTTAATCTACATTCAACCCGCACCAGCCAAAGGCATGCAATATTGTACTATAAAAGTCTAGTAACTAGCAAAAGATAGCTTAAAAAATCATACCCTTGGACGAGTGAATCTCTTTGGGGGCTCACGGTTCCTCCTGTCAGTTCGAGATCGAACCCTTACAACCTTGGAGTGAATTGCACAAGACACACAGTACTGCATCTTCACATACAACTTGGGAAGAGTGTACTCTACAGCAAAATATGAAAGTGTTGTTAGCCTACTTATTAACTTTCAAATTAATATAATCTATTAACTGTCTTGGAAGTCTTACGGTCAAAAGCACAAGCTTCTTGAACATCCCTAACAGCAGCTTGTTCAACGATGTTCCTCACGAGGAATCTCTTGATAGCCTTGTCCTGATGCAACAAAAAATTAATTACTCGGAATCAAAAGTTCCAATTAAGATGGTCCTGGTGCAACTACTATTAATTAACTACTTTAATCATATAAAGATAAATAAATTATCAACCGTTATCGATGTCATCCATAAGACAACCCAAAATGCTTTTTCAACTTCATACTATAAAAATATGGATTTGGGCTATAAAATAGCAACATTCTTTTTCATGTTATAAAATCATATGTGCACTTGTTTTCGTTCCACATATGCTACAAACTTTCAAATTATGTATCGATATCATGCTTATTGCTGACGTATGAATTTTTCGGTAATTTCAAAGGTGTTGGCACGTCGGCAGGGAAATTGAAAGTTTGTATGAATGGAAACTAGTAAACTATGATAATAGAGCATGAAAGAACATATTTGCTAATCTATCGCCTAAACCCTAAAAAATATTATTTAATGGTGTATTGAGAATATGATTATCACATCACATAAAATTTTAAGATATCTAATCATTCTCAAATCTAAAGAGCCAAAGAAATCTCTTTCTAATTTATCCATTTTTGTGACATAAACATTCCAAACAATGAGAAACGATGTCCGGTATTCCAACATAAAAAGACATTAAAAAATCCCCTATTTTTGCAGATTTTATATTTTAAACCCTAACTAGACACTTTTATAAGAATTCAAAAATGAAAATTCTGCAAAAATAGAGATTTCCAAACATCCTTTATGTTGTAATGCTGAACATCTAATCCCAAAGCCCAATAATGGCAACGTCGCATCAAAACATAAGTGTATCACAATCACAAACAATGGAAAAAACATCAATTTCACCATGAAATAGAATCCATATTTATGCTAATATCATATTAAATGGAGAAAAAAGATACCTTGGGGCAGCACTTTCCGCAGTTTGAGCAACGAATGAACTTGACATGACCACGACCATGCTTGTTCCTTCCACCATTCCTTCGCTTAAACGTCTGCGCAAAAAAGTTTATTGATTATTATTCAATTTTCAACAAATATCAAAATCATGTTACTGAACACACAGCAAAAGAACAGATCTGTAATTAGTATTCAATATACAGGAAATTCAGAGATAACCGTCTTCAACAAAATCCTTCAAAACAGTATACCAGATTCAATGATAACTATACAGTTTTCAAACACAAATGTATCAACAAAAAATGCGTGACATGTAAATTCAATTATCATTTTATCATAAGGTGTATCTCTAACAAATTCGTAAATGAGAACAGTAATTTAACATGTTCAGTGGTTCATAAACTAGAACAAAAGATCACATGAACATTAATAAGAACAGCATCATAACAGATCAAGTAATTCAGGTCATTATAGTAATAAAATATCGAAAGAATATCAAAATGGCCCAACATAAATCGAAACAGCAATATAACAGATTCTTTTTTTACTATATGTAAACGGAAACAGTGCTAAAACATATTCACTATTACTTTACATAATTTAGCAAAGTTTTCATATGATAAACCAAAACAATATTAGACTCTTCATTAACTTATTATACAAAATATCCACAGAATCAGATCATAAAAACAGATTCGGTTAGGGTGCGTTTAGTTAAAAAGAAATACCCTTGTTTCCCATAAAATGTTCTGTACAAATAAGAAAATTTTCATTTCCTACTTTAACAAGGGTAACTACAAAACATATTTTTTGTTTCCATCGTAACTCCCCTTGTTTTCCTAAGAATAGAAAACAATATTATTTTTTTATTAAATCCCCTCCTGTTTTTTACAAATCTGAAAATAGAAAATTAAGGGGGTGTTTGTTTAAGCTTATATGTGGCTTATAAGCTTATTTGTGTTTCGGCTTATATTCCATAAGCCCCAATTTTCCGGCTTATTTTGAGACTTGTGGGCTTATATAAGTTTATTATATAATCATGATAAACTTATATAAGCCCAAAAGTCTTAAAATAAGCCGGAAAATTGGGGCTTATGGAATATAAGCCGAAACACAAATAAGCTTATAAGCCACATATAAGTTTAAACAAACACCCGCTAAGAAATATTTTCTCCAACTAAACTCACCTGCCTTAGTATTTCAACCTTTTTTTTTCAACAAATAAACTAGTATAAATCCAAAATCAGATAACGATAACAAAATAATTACTCATTAGCATTTTTATAAAATATTAAATCACCAAAACAGATTCAACTATTCAGTAACTAATAAAGAATATCAGATTCAGTTATTATTTTACAAAATTAGGTTAATAGATACAAGTTAAGTATTATTATTTTTGTTGAGACAGATTAAATGAAGAAGATGAACTAACCATTTTGCCAAAAGAAAGGTGTGTTTTCGGTTGATAAGATCTGCGCCGTCTTCTGTGTGTGGTGAACAACTCTAGGGTTTTCTTTTCCTTTTATAACCCTACTTTTTGGGCTTTTGTTGGACTTTTATTTCTGGATTAGTCTTTATAGTGTGGGCTCGCTTGACCCGATTTTCGCTCATTGGTGAAGGACGTGCAATTGTAAAACGAAAGTTTTGTATTAAATTAATAGTAAATTGCAGAAATGGTCCTTATGGTTTTCTCAGATTGCACGTTTAGTGTCTGGTCTTTCGAAAGTGCAAGCGGCCTCCCTGTGGGGAAATGTTAGTTCCGTTTAGGTCCCTGGTTTTTACTGGCATTAAGTATATTCCGTTATCAGTTACACATTAGCCCTTTTGGCCAATGATCGTTGCAACATTCATCATTTAAACTAACGATCGTTTATAATTTAATTTTTCCGTTTATTTAAAGTTTTTTAATTTTTTATATACATTTTTATAATCCCTCCGTCCCATATTAAGTGTCCACTTTTCAAATGCACAAAGTTTTAGGAAAGTGGGGCCAACTACACTCTCCACCAATCAAATATCACTATTACCCACTAAAGTCTCTTCTCATTGGTTGAAAATATTCCCTGGACACTTAATTTGGGACATCCCAAGATTCCATTATGGACACTTAATATGGGACGGAGGGAGTACATTTTTATAAAAACATATACGTTTAATATAAATTTTTATACGCTTTTATATACATTTTTATATACGTATTTATTAAAAATATACGTCATTATTACGTTCTATATACTTTATTACGTTTTTGTTATGTTATACATACATTTTTTATACGTATTGACGTATACAAAAACATATAAAAAGTATATAAGAAGTTATAAAACGTATATAAACACGTATATGTTTTCATAAAAACTATATATAAACGTATATAAAACGTATATTAAAAACTTTTATTATAACGTAAAAAAAATATAAAATAATAAGCGTATAAAAACATATAAAAAAGTTATAAAAATAAAAAAAACATATACAAAAACGTATATGAAAACGTATATAAAAACGTATAAAAAGTATATAAGAACATATAAACAAAGTAAATAGAGTAAACTGCAAAAATCATCCCTGTGGTTTGTGTAATTTCGCAAGAATCATCCCTATCTCAAACGTTTAGCATTAAACATCCCCAAGTCCACAAACATTTGGCATTAATCATCCCTGAGCACTAACGTCGTTAGTTTTACCCGTTAAGTGTTAAAATAATATTTTCCCGTTAGTCCCTCGGTTAATATTTTTTGCACCGTTAGTCCTTATTTTTTAAAATGAATTAAAAAGGGCAGCAAAAATAATATTCGTCCGTTTTTTTACGTTTTCGTCCGTTTTTATACGTTTTCGTCCTTTTTTTTACGTTTTTGTCCCTTTTTTTACGTTTTCGTCTGTTTTTATAGGTTTTCGCCCGTTTTTATACATTTTCGTCCGTTTTACACGTTTTCGTCCGTTTTTACACGTTTATTACCGTTTTTACACGTTTTTGACCGTATTTACACGTTTTTGTCCGTTTTTAAACGTTTTCATCCGTTTTTACACGTTTTTGTCCGTTTTTACACGTTTTCGTCCGTTTTTACATGTTTTTGTCAGTATTTACACGTTTTCATCCGTTTTTAGACCTTTTCATCAGTATTTACACGTTTTCGTCCGTTTTTACACGTTTTCATCAGTACTTACACGTTTTCATCAGTATTTACACGTTTTCGTCCGTTTTTACACGTTTTCGTCCATTTTTACACGTTTTCGTCAGTATTTACACGTTTTCATCCGTTTTTACACGTTTTCATCCGTATTTACATGTTTGCGTCCGTTTTTACACGTTTTCATCCGTTTTTACACGTTTATTACCGTTTTTACACATTTTTGAGAGTATTTACACGTTTTTGTCCATTTTTACACGTTTTCATCCGTTTTTACACGTTTTTGTCCATTTTTACACGTTTTCGTCCGTATTTACACGTTTTCGTCCATTTTTACATGTTTTCGTCAGTATTTACACGTTTTCATCCTTTTTTACTGACGAAAACATGTAAAAACGGACGAAAACGTGTAAATACTGACAAAAACATGTAAAAACGGACAAAAATGTGTAAATACGGACGAAAACGTGTAAAAACGGACAAAAACGTGTAAAAAAACGGATGAAAACGTGTTAAAAACGGACAAAAACGTGTAAATATTGTCAAAAATGTGTAAAACCAGTAATAAACGTGTAAAAACGGACGAAAACGTGTAAATACGGATGAAAACGTGTAAATACTGACGAAAACGTGTAAAAATGGAC
The DNA here is from genome assembly GCA_021014915.2 of Artemisia tridentata subsp. tridentata. Lineage (NCBI taxonomy): Eukaryota > Viridiplantae > Streptophyta > Magnoliopsida > Asterales > Asteraceae > Artemisia > Artemisia tridentata. Next base: position 295,865,981 of record CP139502.1, on the reverse strand, counting down.
GAAAACGTGTAAAAACGGACGAAAACGTGTAAATACTGATGAAAACGTGTAAATACTGATGAAAACGTGTAAAAATGGACGAAAACGTGTAAATACTGATGAAAAGGTCTAAAAACGGATGAAAACGTGTAAATACTGATGAAAAGGTCTAAAAACGGATGAAAACGTGTAAACGAAAACGTGTAAAAACGGACGAAAACGTGTAAAAACGGACAAAAACGTGTAAAAACGGATGAAAACGTTTAAAAACGGACAAAAACGTGTAAATACGGTCAAAAACGTGTAAAAACGGTAATAAACGTGTAAAAACGGACGAAAACGTGTAAAACGGACGAAAATGTATAAAAACGGGCGAAAACCTATAAAAACAGACGAAAACGTAAAAAAACGGACAAAAACATAAAAAAAGACGAAAACGTAAAAAAACGGACGAAAACGTATAAAAACAGACTAAAACGTAAAAAAAACGGACGAATATTATTTTTGCTGCCCTTTTTAATTCATTTTAAAAAATGAGGACTAACGGTGCAAAAAATATTAACCGAGGGACTAACGGGAAAATATTATTTTAACACTTAACGGGTAAAACTAACGACGTTAGTGCTCAGGGATGATTAATGCCAAACGTTTGTGGACTTGGGGATGTTTAATGCTAAACGTTTGAGATAGGGATGATTCTTGCGAAATTACACAAACCACAGGGATGATTTTTGCAGTTTACTCTATAAAATGTATATAACGGTGCAAAAAATATATATAAGAGTGTATATATATACAAAAACGTATATAAGAACGTGTATAAAAATGTATATAAAAGGCCATTTCTTCATTGTAAGGGATCTGCCGGATGCGCTGGGTCAGAGACTATTTTTGCCTATAAATAGAAGGTCATTTCTTCATTGTTGGATCACCCCCTTTTCACACACACTTTCTCTCTACCATTTCTAACACTTTTAGATCAGTAGGAATCCTTCCATAAAACCCCAAATTAACATATGGTCATAATGCTTCTAACTTTTATTTTGTTGTAAGCATATTCGCGAAGTGATCCTCCAAAGCAAGCTTAGAGATCTTGCATCCTCATCCACCACAATCATACATACATGAAGATCTATCACATCAAGCTTAGAGAACTTGTGATCTTCATTCATTGAAGGCTTCCTATCAATGGAAGTTTCTTTAGATTAGGCATTCATATCCATTAGAAACACTGTCATGGATCATCTCTTGTATCATCATCTTGTATCCCTAACTAGATTAGATGGTTTATGTGTTTGTGCCATAAAATACAAGGTTTGTTATGTTGGGCCACAAAACATAACGGGTTTGGGTGTACCCGAAGAAGGACCCGGTATCTTGCCTTGTATCGGATAAAGTGTAGGCGACGTCGTGTAAGGTTTGGTTCTACCTTGTGTGAAGAACCCGGTATTTAGCTTTGTACCGGATAAAGTGTAAGCTACGTTATGTAAGGTTTTCTCCGCTGAGAATGGAGCTTGTTGATCTAGTGAAGTAACTCTCGAGTTGGGTACTCGGGGAGTGGAGTAGGGCGAAGAGGAGCTTCGTGACTAAACCAGTATAAATCATCGTGTCGACTTGCATATCCTTTTTACTTATTGCTTTACTTTTATTCTTGCTCTATATTGTTGATTGTTTTTGTGCTTGATGTTTATGATTGTGTTGTGTACTTGTCTTAACGGTAAAAAAGAAAAATAAATCGGAATAATAATGGTGAAACTTGATTTATTATAAATTAATTTATCTTGCGGAATCTTATGTGACATTAAGGGGTTGGCCTTACATGCCGTAATGCGTTAAATGCATCCTCGCGTCGAGATTAGCAAATCTAATGGTTTATACTATGCTTGCTAAGTATTCATATAGTCATAGGCTATATTTGACACTTTTCATATTAGGAGATGCTTGATTGACAATTTGATACAAAAGATTTTAAGTATTAAACGAAAACTATTCAACCCCCTTCTAGTTTTCTACAGTTTTCCCTACAGGGAGGCCGCCTGCACTTTCGAAAGACCAGGGACTAAATGTGCAATCTAAGCAAACCACAAGGACCATTTCTGCAATTTACTCTTAAATTAATGATAATTTGTTGTTCTAATCATGTTGATAAACCATTTGATAAAATCAAGTATGCATGTCTTTCTAAATATACACAATTTTGAAAAACTAGATGAAACTGCTTTTTCAATATTTTGTTTTGCAAATGCTTATTTATTATGTAAACTCAATACCAATGGGGTGTTTACCTAAACTTATATTCCGCTTAGGCTTATATTTCATGAGTAGTTTATTATTTATAAAATGATAAGCTTATAAGGACATAAGCTCATCTTAAGTGTTTGTGTTAGCTTATTAAAGATAAACTCAAGTGTTTGAGACAACTTATTATGATAAAATAACCGACGGATATGTTAATGTATTTAGGAGGTTATTTGGTTTGACAGTATGAGAATGAAGGTATGACTTTCATTTTTAATACAATTGTTTACTTAGTGAGTTTTGCTATTGGTCATGGGTATCAAACCCACAAAATCAAGCATTTCTATACCCACCAAATGGGTTTACAAACACATTTTCATTTCCATACATGTAGTAATTCCTTTTACAACCAAACACCCCCTTAGTAGTACCATTGGAGTTAACAATAAGGATAAAATTGTCTTTGTTATAACCACCATCAAATAAGCCTGAGGTTACAGAAACCCCTTATAACAAAGTTTTAGTTTCCCACGCGTTGCGACGAGACTAAAATTATTTGTACTATAAAACCTAAATTATAGTAAAAATTTGATATGAATTTGAAGCAGCGACGAATCCATGACCAAATATGACCCGGTGAAAAAAAATTTTGAACTGTATACTAACGAAATAATACTCGAAACACATTTCGATAAACCGGGTGCATTTAAGATGCATTTAAGAAAAATTGATGTCTTTGGCAATAATTAACATAAATCGAAAAAATCCATAGAGTTTCTGGAAACCCGCAAGAACCCCCTGGTTTCGTCCCTGATTTGAAGTCAAGTTTAGTAATAAATATAATCTATCTTCTATCCTATATAATAAAAGACAGTTTTTAGCACTAGCTATCTAATGTTTTCTAATAATAACTTTCCGTGTCCTTTTGATACGTGGCAAAGCCATAACTTAAATAAATAAAAAATGAAAAGACGCAGCTAATTAGAGCATGGGGTGTGGTGGCTTGAGATGTTTCGCCACTTCAGCTTTTTACATTTTACATTTTACATCCACACAACGAAATACCTCTTCACTAGTGGCTTAAGCCATTTTCAGTTTTCGGACCCCCACCATTTTTATTTTCTTTTCTAAATTTTCATTCGATAAATAAAAATACAAATTACAATATGAAAACAAAAAAAATATATGAAAATTTTAAAAAAAGTACGCAAATTTAGAGAAAATACGAAAAAAATAACGAAGATGACTAATTAGGGTTCAATCCATATTTTTTTTATTTATTTCTTCTTTTTGCATGTTGATGAAGTAGGCATAATCATTCGACAAATCCTTGGTGCTAATCGCGAGAAACTTCATTTCTTCCAATTTCATTATTGTTCGGTATTTCTCCTTCACCACCTCGTATGCCGATATAGCAGCTTCCCGTTTGAGTCGAAACTCATTTTGCATGGCATCCAAAAGTTCCGGCGGATTACTTCCCGCAGTGCTCAACGTGATATCCGATTTGGTTTTCTTCGAGGGACGTGATTTGTCGGGGGGACGTGGTCTCGCATCATCGATGAATAGTTCAGCATGTCCGGTGAGATCGACCGGATCAACGGGGTCGGCTGAATCCCACTTGACATGTTTTTACAATATTTCTTACGCCCGTCTTGAGAAAACGCTTTTCTCGTTTTTGACTCCTCACGAGATGCTTACCTAACACGAGAAATAAGATCAACCTCATTTTCCCCACTTCTACTCAAACGTTTTAAACGTTTGTAGATAGCGTTGAACTTTTGGCAATTAGCGTACAATGTTGCCCACTTCCCCGTCAACATGTCCTTGGTAAGTTTGTGGTGAAAACTTTTGTTAAACTCGAAAAGAACCTTGTGCCAAAATGATTCGTCCTTTTGGTCATTTCCGGGTTTGTTATCCTGGGAAACGCTGACATAACATTTGGCTAATAACGTTTCCTCCACCGGTGTCAAACGACTATGAGCTCGTGTCGGTTCATCGTTATTGTAGGGTATTTCGATTGTGCTACGTTTTGCGGCTCATTTTCCTTTTCTTCGCGATATGTGGTTTCTTGTGGTGGTGGCATCGGTTGTGTTAGTCGTGATGATTGGTATTGTGGTGGATTTTGTAAGATTTTGAAATTGTTGGTTAAGCATTTGTTGTTATTGAAATAGTTATTCTTGATAAAATAGTTGTTCGGGGGTGTATGACTGCATATAGTATATAGTATTGGCTACCAAACGGAGAAAAATTGGGATGTTGTGAGGAAGATATCGAGTGTCCAGACAAAGATGTTGGAGGGTTTGACGAGGATGCTTTTTGTGACATATTGGGAAGATTGTTGAAAAATAGATCGTTAGGTTTTTGAGACATTTTTTTGAAAGTGGAAATGAAAGTAAATATTATTATGTGTGTAAAGAAATGAAGGTGGAAATGAAAGTAATTGTGTGTAAAAATGGTTGTATATATAGGTTTATATAGAGTGGAAAAATGGTTGGGTTTAAGTTTTAAAAAAATTGAAAAAAATGTCGTTATGTAGTCGTTGGACCATAAACGGGCCAAATAAAGGGGAAGAAAAGCAATTGCCGTTGTGCCAATTTTTCCACGCCACTAATGGCGCCGAGGTGGGGCGGTGGGGTTTTGTGGGGGCGGTGTGGTGGCGCCGAAATGGTGGCACCGACTGCCTGTCCACGTTGGAATGACGCCTCTTTTGCGCTACCATGCACACCCATTGCTCTAACTATGAAAAACAGGGATAATTCCTTATAAAAATACGTCTGAAAAATTACGCAAATAACTATGAAAAACAGGGATAATTCCTTATAAAAATACAAACTCGACATTCAATAATGAGATTATGCAAGGAAATAGCGTAACTCCGCGACAGGTACGGTGCGTGCATAAGCATATGGAAATGCTTATAGTGAACAACTAAAATAGGCGGATATAAAATATCCAATAGTCAGGCACACATCTCAACAAATATATAATCAAGCATTTCATCAAACAACTCGTCAAATATATCATGAACATCTCATCTAATATATCATTACTCGTCTCATCAATTATTTCCTCAAACAAAATCATACGCGAGGCATCAGCTTGGCAGGCAGGCACGTGGCGGTCATAGGGTTAAGTTTTCATAAAAGTGGTTATAGTGTGGGTTCTAGAAAATATACCCAGTTCTCTATAACCTAGGCTCTGATACCAATCTGTAACACCCCCAAAATCGGGTCCAGCGAAAGCATACATGTCACTGGGGTGCTACTTAATTGGTATCACAACACAAGGTACACATAATGGTTTTACCTCAATCGTTTATCATAAATTCATTAACAAAACGTGTTAAATTTACATTATTCAAATGTAGTGCGGAAATAAAGGCCCATAATAATAAAGCGGTCCCAAATAAATATATCAGAGTCGTCTATGACCATGCCCATTGCCAAGCGCCTCCAAAAATAAGCTATCACCTTAAACCTGAAAATACATGCTAAAAAGGTCAGCTTACGCTGGTGAGTTCATAGGTTTAAGCAAAAGTATAACAGTGGACCAAGATAAGTGATTTGCTACACTGGACTAAGATATAAATCAAAAATTCCACATATATCAACAATCAAAAATCAACGAGTAACAATATGATAGGGCACAATAGCCCTCTCTCGTAGTGACAAACACAGTAGGACCCTAGGTATATCCGACCTTAGCCAGGCACCATGTTATAGCAAATTAGGACTAGATTATTTGCTACCCTGGTCTAAGACAAACATCTGTCGCATATCTAACCTTAGCCAGTCAACAAGTTATAGCAAATAAAAAACAACAGTTAGGTCCATTCAAAACAGTTTTGAATGTTTTCTCACATGCATATCAGTCAATCACATAATGCCTTCAAATAATATGATCAAATATTTCAGCCAAACAATCAAATATAGAGTAAAGAGTTCGCATAATTCAAATAAACAGTCATTGAGTTTAGTTAAAATCGAGCATATATTCTCCCTCAAAATAGTTATAAAATAGGTAAAAGTAGGGGCCATGAACTCACCTTAGCCACAACAATGCAAAGATCACAACTGACACGACTGGCATCGAGAAGCAAAATATAGCAGTCTCAAGACATACGGCACAACGGTTCCAAGATATACAGGCACAACGGTCTAGGATCGGCACAACCTAATACGTATACGGTTATCTCAAAATACGTCTCATACAATAATTAAGTCTATAAAAGACAACGTGTCGTAGTTTTCGTGGATTACTCAATTTCAATACTTATCAAAAGCTTAGTATCAACGTTTCATATGGTGTGGTAAAAAGACATAGACTCAAGTACAACTCACGCCAAAATGGGAAAAGACATCGACATAGTCGAGAAATACTAACGAGAACTCAAGTCACGAAGGAAGTGACAAATAGAAGTCACGGATTAACGACAAATAAATACATCAAATAAAATAAATTAGTTTGTACGCTTCGGTATTTACCTATAACCCCAAATAGCTTAGAAAAGCTAATTTAGGTTTTATAATAAAAGTCATTTGATATAAAGACATTAGTTTGGAAAGTTTTATAAATTTCGGCACGACACGTCCATTTATACAACATTCCCAAGTCATCGAGACTTTAATAAAATTAATTTCCTTAAAACAAATTTAAAAGAAAATTAATAAAAGGTATTCATTAAATATTAGACATTATTGCCTTATTGTATATTTGTTGCGAATCAAATATATTAAATCTATCTTGAGTCTAATATATTGTATTCGTTTCAAGTCCAATAAGTCCATATTTGTCCAATGTCCAATGTCAAGTCAATATTCGTGTATCAATGTCTGATAAATATTCATCCGAGTTCAAACTAAGTATCAAATCACAACTCCCAAGTAACAACCGAAACGTACCAATAGATCACTAAGGTCAAAACCAATAAATCATGTTAGTCAAACAATTAAATCACCGGATATCCATATTACAATGGGTAAATTCCCAAAAAGGGACAATTTTTTTTTCAAATTCCTTAAATGCGACAAACTCAACATGTTTTCCCAATTTAGTCAAGTGCTAACGTGCGATCGTGCGAACCCTCTGGTTTTTTGACACGTGTCCCAGACAAAAGGTACTAACCAATCATTTGCAGGCCCACTTGCACCCCACGTGGCCTTTGACTTTTTTTTTACAAATGTGCGATTTCGTAATGTGCTAATGTGCGAAAAAAAAATTATTTTTCCAAAAAATATTTTTTTTCAAAAAAATTATTTTTTTTTCCGAAAAATATTTAAATATTTTTCGGAAAATTTAAATATTTTTTCGAAAAAAAAAATTTTGAAAAAATTAAATTTTATTTTTATAAAAAAAAATTTTCGGAAAATTTTAAAAAATAAATATTTTTCGGAAAAAAAAATTTCGGAAAAAACATATTTTTTGGAAAAATATTTTTTTTTTCGGAATATTTAAAAAAATAAATATTTTTCTGAAAAAAAATAATTTTTTTGAAAAAAAATATTTTTTGGAAAAATAAATTTTTTTTCGCACATTAGCACATTAGAAAATCGCACATTTGTAAAAAAAGGTCAAAGGCCACGTGGGGTGCAAGTGGGCCTGCAAATAATTGATTAGTATCTTTTGTCTGGAACACGTGTCAAGAAACCAGAGGGTTCGCACGATCGCACGTTAGCACTTGACTAAATTGGGAAAACATGTTGAGTTTGTCCCATTTAAGGAATTTGAAAAAAAAATTGTCCCTTTTTGGGAATTTACCCTATTACAATCAAATTAAGTTTTGTCAAACATGAGACTCTTCTACTTAATTTACTCTTACCCACACTCTTTTAGTTTTGTTTATTGGGCTTAACCCAATACTAAGCCCAACACACTCTTAAGTAAAATTTGGGCTTCGCCCCATGCTTAACCCAACGCACCCCTTTGGATTGTTAACACAAACGTACCCCAATTACGTGTAACTGACTCGAGACAATTAACAGAAAAACACTCCCTTGAGTGTGCCATTTACATGCCGAGACAACAACACCCTTTTGGGTCTTGGTAAGTCGTATCGACAAAACTCAAAACAACAAACACAAGACTACACTTGTGGTGTGTCCGTAAAACCGAGAACCAAAACCACCCTTGTGGTTTTCTTCATGACAAACCGTGCTTAACAACGCAACATGAAAATCAATTGTGCCCAAAAACACAACCTCAAATGAGCAAAACAAACTAAATAACTAATCCAAACATAAACCCAGGAATCACACTCGGGTTATATACTCGACTCAGTGCAAGCATCAACGACAACAACAATAATCTTCCAAAACGACTAGTAATCATTAACCCGGAGGTTTATTTGTGACTCACTGAGTCAACTCGGAACCCAAACGGGTTTTATGACTCGGCTCGTAATAACAATCGGATCATAACAAACACCACTAGGACTCGTTTCTTACCACACTAATCCATTTCCAAACATGTTTTAATCCACTTTTAATCACAAAACTAATAACATCAATTTTTATTTCCGTTTTTAAATCCATTCAATCCACGAAAACATAACACAACCACTTATAATCGGATATAAAATAAACAACACGGGGAGTGGTTTTACCATACCACTCGGACAACGAGAGAGAGGAGAAGGGAAGTGAAACGATGGTGGTGACGGCGGTGGTGTTGAACACGAACCAACAACAAGTCCTAGCAAAACCTTATCGTAAACCTTCGATCTCCTTTTCTTGGTGGTTACAAACGGTGGTGTTTGGGTGCGTGTGACTCGAAATTGAGCTAAAGAAGGTGAGTTAAGGGGTTATGTGGTGGCGGTGTAGTGGTGGCTCGCGGCGGCGTATCAAACAGCAGGGATGGCAGTCACAAGGGTGGCAGCCGCAAGTGATAGAAATAGAGAGGGTAGTGAGGTGGGTGATGATGGTTGCGTTGGTGGTTGTTGTGGTGGCCGGAGATGAGGTGGCCGGATGGTGATGGCTGTCGGAAAATGAGAGGAGCAATAACCCTAGAATGGGTTATAGTAAGACTTATATAGGCCAACCCAAGGACTTGGTAAACCCTAGGGACTGCTTGTGTAACCCTAGGAATTTCAGGGGTGGTGGTGAAACTTTAGTCCAGGGACCAATATTGTAATTTAGGCTATCTTTTACGAAATGAGGCTCGGGGCTCATTTAGGCTAGTAAACGGTTGATTTATGACACGAGAATTTCGCCATCGCGCTCAGAATAATATTTCCAATAAAAACGACTATTCATACGCCTCATTTCTCACAAATAATAAAATAATCAAATCAAATCGTTGGTTGTGTCAGTACGCGTTGTGTATGGTTTCCATGTTTCGCTAGATAACTTCGCGTTTTTAAACCAAATGAGTTCAGAAAAGTTCATATATGAAAAACCGGGATAATTCCTTATAAAAATACGTTTGGAAAATTACAGGGTATTACACTACTGCTGAGGAACTTCAAGGAATATACACTAAGTATATTATTACTGCTAGTATAGAGTTACTACTGCTACAACAAAGTTACTACTGTTAGTGTAAAAGTTACAACTGTTAGAGTAACTTAGTGCTACTCAAGGTTACTGCTATTTATATGATATGTTAGATAACTTTTACGTGAAGATATGTATTAGATAAGTATAGAAAAGATTTGATATACTTAGGAAAGGATTGTAAGCCGACTAGGACTCCTTGGTGTATAAAAGGAGGTCCTAGGGCATAGAGATAGATACGTGAAACACATAGAATTCTTATAGCTTCAAGGTTATGTAACTCTAATACTGTTGAGTATTCGTACTATTCATTAATAATATTGAGGCTTATTGTTTGTTGAATTGTGTGTTCTTTGTTAATTGTTACATTAAAATTCTTCTTAATATCAAAGGTTAGATTCCGCATAGTCTTTGATATACTCAAACACAGTTTCTACTCTAGTTGTGTTAGATTTATCTAATATAACTAAACCTTAAACAAGCTAAGGAATTCGATCAAGTGCTCAACTGGGATCAACAAGTGGTATCAGAGCTTGTGATCTAGAAGTTGTGATCAAGAAGAAACTGTCTGCATAAACAAGATCTTGCTAGAAGACATGGATCAAGATTCTGTACACATGGTGGTTGCATCCAAGGTTCCCATGCTCAAACCTGGTGAGTATGAGAACTGAACAATATATCCAGATGATAGATTATTCACTATGGGAAGTCATAGAGAATGGTAACAAGTTGCCAAAAACACAGGTTGTGGAAGGTAAAGAGATAGTGCTGCCTATTTCATCTACTGAAGACAAGGCTCAGAGAAGACTTGAGGTTAAAGCTAGAAGTACTTTAATGATGGTCATTCCTAATGAACATCAGTTAAAGTTTAACTCTATTAAAGATGCTAAGTCACTGCTAGAAGCTGTTGAAAAGAGATTTCATAGGAATGCTGCTACTAGGAAGACAAAGAAGAATCTCTTAAAGCAGCAATATGAAAACTTCTCTGCTTCAAGCTCAGAGATGCTTGATCAAACTTTTGATAGGCTTCAAAAGCTTGTGAGTCAATTGGAGCTTTTGGGTGAGCAGCTTTCACAAGAAGATGTGAATCAAAAGTTATTAAGAAGCATGTCACCTGAATGGAACACACATGCTGTTGTGTGGAGGAATAAAGATGATCTGGATACAATGAGCATGGATGATCTCTACAACAATCTCAAGGTGTATGAACTTGAAGTTAAAGGGATGTCAAGCTCAAGTTCAAGCACACAGAATATGGCTTTTGTGTCTTCTTCAAATAACAACTCTAGCAGTCCTAATGAAGCAGTTAATACTGCTCATGGAGTTTCTACTACTAGCACTCAAGTTAATGCTGCTAACCCTACAAATATTGATAACTTGAGTGATGCTGTTATTTGTGCATTCCTTGCTAGTCAACCTTATAGTTCTCAACTTGTACATGAGGACTTGGAACAAATTCATCCAGATGACATTGAAGAGATGAATTTGAGATGGCAGATGGCTATGTTGACTATGAGGGCCAGAAGGTTCTTGAAGAAAACAGGAAGGAAGCTTACTGTCAATGGTAATAAAGACATTGGTTTTGATAATTCCAAGGTGGGGTGTTACAAGTGCCACAAGAGGGGACATTTTGCTAGGGAGTTCAGGGCTCCAAGAAGTAAAGACTACAAGAACAGGAAAAGTTCAAGAAGGAGTGTGCCTGTGGAAACTTCCAATTCTACAGCTTTGGTGTCATGTGATGGTCTTGGTGGCTATGACTGGAGTGATCAGGTAGAGGAAGGACCTAATTATGCACTCATGGCTCTTTCATCTTCAAGTTCTAACTCTGATGTAACCAATGATTATGCTTGTTCTAAATCTTGCTTGGAAACTGTTGCTTGTCTTAAATCTCAATGTGATAAACTATTAAATGATTTTAAGAAGTCTGAGTTAATGGTTTTAGGTTTTAAGGCAGGTTTAAAGTCAGTGGAAGAAAGACTTGAGTTTTATAAAGCAAATGAGTCTGATTATGTAGAAAAGATTAATGTCTTAAAAGGTGAAATGTATGTAGGAGAAGTAACTATTAGAGAGCTTAAGAAGAAGCTTGAAATAGCTCAAATGGATAAAGATGTAGTTCAAAAGGAAAAAGAAAGCATTCAACTTAATGTAGATAGATTTGAACATGTGTTGTTCCCGTTACACTTATAGAAATAACTACAAGGTTATCCTAAACGTGTACTGATGCGCGTGTGATGTGTCGTTGCGGTTTAGCAGTTTTAATGCCTACTCAAGTTTTAAATTTATATTTAGCCGACTTATCAATAACACACACACTTAACGAGCAGTCTACCCGATCAGTATGAATATAATGGTAAGTAGAGTGTCGATCACTAAGAGTGGAACGTATTATCTCGTTATTCTAATCAGTATTTTAATATCCTAACGCAAGGGGGTTTCAGCCTGAGAGACTGGCACGATTTGTTTGCAATTAAATAGTAAAATAAACCAATAGGCACGAATCAGCAAGTAGCACACACGTACACAGATAAATACTCGAGACAATAAGAGGGCTGTCCTTATAATTAAGTAGTTTGTCACTTGTTTTATTGATAGCTTTATATGAAGTGTATGTAGTTAATCCTTTCTCGTTGGTCCTAAGCTTATCGGCGAGTAAACCCTTAATGATGACTTATGTCTAAAAGTTATTCCTAAGTGATCAATTTAGTAATAACCGTGGGAGTGCAACCTTTCCGTTGCCACATTACACAAGCCACTAATAAACACAGAGGTGATCAATGCACTAATAAGTAGTAACCAAAGACATCAACATATAAACTTTAATCGATGGGAAAGCAATTTTAAGGGGAGTTGAAGTGAATGATAACATAACACAAGCCCATCAATCCTGATGAATTAAAGTTTGCTAACACAATAAAACAAAACTACTTAATGAATTAAACACATGCAACACCTTCTTACAGCTCTTGTATCTTCGTTTGGTGTGTCTTGTGCTGCCTCCTTGACTGAATTCGTCCTAGGGTTCTGCTCCTTGGTTCTGATATAAGTCTGACCAAAAGCTGTGGAATTCGTCTGGTCTTGGGGTATTTATAGTTTCTGTCTGAGGGAAGATGCGGCGCATCTTGTAAGTAGATGCGGCGCATGTACTTAACTTCGCGTGGGGTCCAAGATTATAATATTCAGGAATATTCGTACACCGCCAGAAGATGCGGCGTAACTCCATGATTAGATGCGGCGCATGTCCTCTTGTATCTTGGATCGTATCTGGTGATATCTTAATAGAGATGCGCCGTATGTAATGAGTGAGATGCGGCGCATCTGGAGCAGATTAGTCTTGATCTTCTTCATTTCAGTAGACTCTTAACTTCTTGCATGTTTTGCTCCATAATCAGTCCAAAATCGCTAAGTTTCACCAAATGCTTGTTTTTACCTGAGAATTACAAAAGTAAACGATTAAGTATCAATCCTCATACATAATATAGTAAAACAAGTCAAATTAATAGGATAAATGATAGTAATAAAATGTACTTATTTGAGTTCATCAAATATCCCCCCACTTGAACTTTACTTGTCCCCAAGTAAACCTTAGAATTTCTCTTATGAAAATGTATCCTAAAAGATGTTAGGATTTATTTTTATATTAAGCATGTATTCGTTTAATTCATAATCACACAACTAAACACTTAACGAATTAGAAGTAAAGTAAAATAAGTCGATAAAAGCAAATCTAATCGTTTAACTGTCCAGTCGTGACGAATATTCTATCATAAGCTTGGCAAGTATACACATCTCCTCCACTAAAGCTAAGGAATAACAAGTCTAAAGCGGTAAAAAGGGTTTGTAGGCTTAAGGGTTAATTATTCTCTTTCACTATTGATCTCAAATTCCAGAAAAGGCGACAAAATCACAAATACATGATCGAATCCACGAACACGATACTTGCAATTGCTCAAATCCTTAACTCGAATAGGCTAAAGATAGGTCCAAACTTCACCAATAATAATATATCAAAAAGGGCGACAAAATCATAAATACATAGCCGAATCCACGACTACGATACTTAAGATTGCTCAAATCCCTAATCTCAATAAATCAAAGGTTTGGTTGGATAAAGAATAATATAGGGTATGGATAATATTTGGGATATAAATTGGTGTAAAAATAAAAATAAACAAAACAAATAAATTAAAATCCTAAGTGTGGTTAATCACTATCCCAACCATCCCATGAATAAGACTCATATCATCGAATAACTCACGCTTTAACACTTGAAACACACGCTTTAGGTAGACACGAATTATACTCAACAAGATCTTAATCAAAGAATAAACCTTAATTGGCGTTCCCATAACTGCCAATTCCCATTCAATCCATAGATATAGTACAACAAATAGTGGCCATATGAACCACTTACATAACTTTACATCGTTGGTTTAAAAACAAACATCCAACTTTTCTGTTTCTTTTTCTTTTCTTATTTTTTTTCGATTTTTTTTTTTTTTTTTTTTTTAAACATAGACATAGATGTGTAAAATTTCACCACATCACTATAATGATAATTCTGGATAATTTTTCCATACTTTTCATACTTCAGAAATAACGGTAATAGTGAAAGTAGTAAACACACGAAAAATAAACTCAAAGATATATAATATTTACTTTCACTCCAATTGCATTGTGCAATTTCCCGACCTAACCAAAGATAATGAATTACGCACGCGAACACAGGTAATGTAAGGAAACACACTTTGCCTATAGCAATTAACCAACCACGGATTCTAATCTACAGGGTAGGCTAAGGTGTAAGGGTGTAACGAAACATTTTAAACATAGGTGTAAGAAACGAAAGGAATGGCTCTGAGTGTTTTTCTAGGGGTATCTTACTCTAAAAATGAGAGTAACAAAAGGGTTTATACGGGGGTTAACTAACCAGTGTAGTTAGTTAATAACACATAACATATAATAGGCTATTTGGGTGTAATCCTAGAAATTTACCAATTTAGACAAGTCATTCAAATTATATAAATAATACTCATTATGGTGGTCTCGAATAGTATACAAGCCAAGTTCTAAAGTTTATAAGTCACCGGCACACTCATAGATTTGTGAATTTTTGAAAATCACAATTTTTGAAAATAACGTCTTGTGTGCAGCTATGCAACTTAGATCTTAAATAAAAACATGCTAAAATTTTTTAAGTTTGATATATTAAGCACATTTTAAGCATAATTTTTGAAAAAGTTTAGGACAAGTAATTGTTAAGTGTTCTAATTCTCCAATCCCCCCACTTAAGTTAAACAACGTCCTCGTTGTTTGTATAAAAGGTTAAAAACTGGAAAATAAAAGAATTAGAACAGAAAAACTCCCCTGAGATTTGCTCGGTATGATCCTCCATTAGTATAAGAGCAAAAATCATCTTTCTTGTGAATTAGAACGTTAAAGCTTCATACTTGGTGTATCCACAGGAAATCCAGAAAACTATAATACCACCAACACTTTAAAACACACCTAAGATAAGAAAGGTTCAAACTTGCATAATACATTAGTAGTTAGATAAAAATAAAACTTAAAAATTAAAACTGAAAATCATCAGGTCAGTCGATGCGCCGTATCTTATGGAAGAAGATACACCGTATCGAGTCTGGAATTAATACGGATCAGAATAAAGATGCGCCGCATCCTTAACCAGGGATGCGCCGCTTTAAAATAAACTGATAAAAATTTTTAAAGTCGAAAATAAAAAATGCAGAAAATTAAAATATGATATGACCATTGCAGGAGATGCGTCGCATCTCAGGATGGAGATACGCCGTATCCTCATGCGGGCCTGACTGACTCGACACAGAAAACAGAATAATAAAAATTCTCCGGGTTGTCTCCCGGTAAGCACTTGTCTTTATTCCAGATTCTTCAAGTTAGACTCACGTTCAGCTCTTTATTATCGATCATTGAAGGAGTCGGAAACATCGCGCTCCTTCATCGCCAATTCAGTAATATTGAACACTCCTTGCTCGTCCTTAATTTCCACGCCGTTCTTCTTTAATATCTGTATAAACAAAGTCCTGTCCCTTTCGGGCAGAGATGATAAAATGATAGACGGGAAATTCTTATTATCATATAGGCACAAATAAGCAAGGTGGGGTGGTAGTTCAATAAACACATCATTATTCAAATTCGTTTTCTCAACTATTCTCCTACGTTTATTAATTACTACACAATCATACCACTCATCATCAGAATCATTAACAACATTGCGTCTAAGTTCGGTAGGTACATTAAGGTCAATGAATTCCTCAAAGTTCTCATGATTAGGATTAGTTGAGTTGTTTTGAATCAATGTTTCTCCCATAAGTCTAGCTTCAAGATCGAGGTCCATACGCTCTCTTAATCCTAGCACATAAACACCTCTAATTATGCTTTTAACCGGATCTTGGCACTTATAGACTAGTTTATCATTCCCTACCCTTAATGAGATTTTTCTCTTAAACACATCAATCTTAGCATGGGCAGTAGACAAGAAAGGTCTTCCGAGGATTAAAGGAATCTTAACATCCTCGGGCATGTCTAGTATAACAAAGTCTACGGGAAAAATAAACTGCTCAATCTTAACTAGCACATTATTAGCAATCCCTTCAGGTCGTTTTACCGTTTTATCAGCCAATTCAATAAGTAACTTAGTATGTGCTAATTTTCCTAGTCCTAGGGTAGCGAATGTCTTAAGAGGCATAACACTAACACTAGCTCCTAAGTCAGCTAACACATTATTGAAAGATATATTATTAATAGAACAAGGTAGAGTAAAACTTCCTGGGTCTCTTTCTTTATGAGGCAAGGCATTCGAGTCGGTTGCAGGGCTCTCTTCTTTCATTGTTGCCTTGATCTCCTCTTCAATCTTTGTCTTCTCTTTTAGTAGTCTCCTTAAGCTGATTGAAGAATTAAAGAAAAATTCGGGTCTTGCACCATCATTACCATTCATCGATCTTCTAGGTATATTAGGAGTGACTTCTTCAGTGGTGCTTATGGCCTTGACATGATCTCTTGGATTTGTTTCAGTTGAGCTCGGTAAACTTCCATATCCCCTTTCTTGAAGAACTTTGCTCATTTGACCAATTTGTTGTTCCAACGCTTTGATCGAAGCTCCTTGATTTCTTGTAGTAGTGTCCGTTGAAGCTCGAATTTCTTTGATCATAGCAGTATTCTCTTCATGTCTTTTAGCAGCATCGGTCATAATTTGCTTTAAAGTATCATCTAAAGTCTGCCTCCTTTCTTGATAAGCGGGATTGAAGTTGTTCCTTTGATATAATCCCGGTGTAGCTTCCCTAAATCTCCCCGAAAGTCGGAATGGTTGTCTAAATTGGGTGTAATATGCTTCTTCAAACGTCTCACTTTCATTCTTATTCGGGCAATCTTTAGTGTAGTGAGGTCCTTCGCACTTTTCACATCCAACTTGGGCAGCATACGCTCTTTCATCACGCTTCTTCATTTCTCTACTAATTTTATCCAATTGAGCTTGAATAGCAGCAATCCCGTCGAAATTAGTGCTGCTCTTAGATCTAGTAGAGGTCCCATCGTGCCATTTCTGAGAATGATCAGCAGCTTCTTGGATCGCTTTCCTAGCATTAGTTGCACTCATTTGAGGTACAGCTCCCTTAGCATCCAAAATCTGTCTTGTAGGCACGTCCAATCCTTGATAAAAAATATTATCTCCTGCATAGGGGTTAGATAGTGTTGAGGACATTTTACCAATAAATCTTTAAATCGTTCCCAAGCTTGATAAAGAGTTTCATCAGGCTCTTGCTTGAAACTATTGATAGCCTCCATCTTTTTAGCAGTCTTAGCAGGTGGACAATATCTCTTCAGGAATTTGCTCTTCAAATCTCCCCATGTAGTGATTGAACTCGCAGGTTCATTCCTTAGCCACTTGTTAGCAGCTCCTTTTAGTGATAGTGGAAAGATTCTTAGCATGATTTGATCGTCAGTCACTCCTTCTGAAGTAAACAAATCTGCAATCTCCAGGACCTTTTCAACATGCTCATTAGCATCCTCATGTTCCGTCCCACTGAAAGCATTCTCTCTTAGTTCCTTGAGAAACTGACCCTTCAATTCAAATTTTGACTTATCATCAAACTTAGGTCTAGCAACTCCTGAAGTGTAATCAGCACGGGTACTGTTCATGTATTCCTCCATAGTAGTGTTTTCGCCCATTGTTTCTGTTTCAACTTCCTCTTTTTCTTCAGAAAAGTAATCAAGCTCGAGTGAACTTGAAAGATCAAAGCTTCTTGTGTTGAAAAGCCTTTTAAGCGAATGTAGGGCTCGTTCAGGATCTTCGAAAGGTTGAATCAAGTTCTTCGTAGAACTCCTGGTCATGCACTTCCTGAAATCAACACAAAAAATATCAGTAGGGTATGCTCGAGAAAGTAATATATCAGATAATTAATAACGAAAACGGAATACGAAAAATTAAAGTTACTGATATCTGCAGATGATGCGCCGTATCCAAAGGGTTGGATACGCCGTATCTTATAATCGTTAAAATTTAATCAGACTTTATCCAGAAAATAGATACGCCGCTTAGAATTTTATGAATGCGCCGTATCGAATTAATTAATCAAAAATCGATATTTATCTAAAATTAAATACGTCGTATTGACGAAAGTTAATGCGCCGTATTTTCGTTACGTTTAAAAATACAAGATTTTTGATTCAGAAGATGCGCCGTATCGACAGAGATCGATACGTCGTATCTGTTTAATAATTCGCAAACTGTTTTTAATTAAAATAATAGATACGCCGTATCTGCTAAAGCAGATGCGTCGTATGGCGTTAACGTTTAGAATTTTTTTTTATCAGAAACAGATACGCCGTATCTGCTAAAGCAGATACGTCGTATTACTTTATCGCTTAGAAAAAATTTCTTATTAAAAACAGATACGCCGTATCTTGGGGAAAAGATGCGTCGTATCGAATTAATTAAACGCGTTGTATTTAAAAAAAAATTAAACGCAATACGCCGTATCTGAGAGATCATATGCGCCGTATCGTTTGATTTAGCACAGTACAACGATAGCAGAACAGAAAAAATACGAAAAATAAAAACACACAAACGAAAATAAACACAAAAACAAAAATAAAGGAAAACAAATAACACACAAAACAACAAATATGCAAAATAATACAATGATGCAATTAATCTAATAAAAAGAAAAACCTAATTAAAATACTAATCAAATTAACAGATAATAACAATTCACTCCCCGGCAACGGCGCCAAAAACTTGATGGGCGTGATGCGTGTGTCGTTGCGGTTTAGCAGTTTTAATGCCTACTCAAGTTTTAAATTTATATTTAGCCGACTTATCAATAACACACACACTTAACGAGCAGTGTACCCGATCAGTATGAATATAATGGTAAGTAGAGTGTCGATCACTAAGAGTGGAACGTATTATCTCGTTATTCTAATCAGTATTTTAATATCCTAACGCAAGGGGGTTTCAGCCTGAGAGACTGGCACGATTTGTTTGCAATTAAATAGTAAAATAAACCAATAGGCACGAATCAGCAAGTAGCACACACGTACACAGATAAATACTCGAGACAATAAGAGGGCTGTCCTTATAATTAAGTAGTTTGTCACTTGTTTTATTGATAGCTTTATATGAAGTGTATGTAGTTAATCCTTTCTCGTTGGTCCTAAGCTTATCGGCGAGTAAACCCTTAATGATGACTTATGTCTAAAAGTTATTCCTAAGTGATCAATTTAGTAATAACCGTGGGAGTGCAACCTTTCCGTTGCCACATTACACAAGCCACTAATAAACACAGAGGTGATCAATGCACTAATAAGTAGTAACCAAAGACATCAACATATAAACTTTAATCGATGGGAAAGCAATTTTAAGGGGAGTTGAAGTGAATGATAACATAACACAAGCCCATCAATCCTGATGAATTAAAGTTTGCTAACACAATAAAACAAAACTACTTAATGAATTAAACACATGCAACACCTTCTTACAGCTCTTGTATCTTCGTTTGGTGTGTCTTGTGCTGCCTCCTTGACTGAATTCGTCCTAGGGTTCTGCTCCTTGGTTCTGATATAAGTCTGACCAAAAGCTGTGGAATTCGTCTGGTCTTGGGGTATTTATAGTTTCTGTCTGAGGGAAGATGCGGCGCATCTTGTAAGTAGATGCGGCGCATGTACTTAACTTCGCGTGGGGTCCAAGATTATAATATTCAGGAATATTCGTACACCGCCAGAAGATGCGGCGTAACTCCATGATTAGATGCGGCGCATGTCCTCTTGTATCTTGGATCGTATCTGGTGATATCTTAATAGAGATGCGCCGTATGTAATGAGTGAGATGCGGCGCATCTGGAGCAGATTAGTCTTGATCTTCTTCATTTCAGTAGACTCTTAACTTCTTGCATGTTTTGCTCCATAATCAGTCCAAAATCGCTAAGTTTCACCAAATGCTTGTTTTTACCTGAGAATTACAAAAGTAAACGATTAAGTATCAATCCTCATACATAATATAGTAAAACAAGTCAAATTAATAGGATAAATGATAGTAATAAAATGTACTTATTTGGGTTCATCATGTACTAAGACTGATATAATGTAATGATTAATTTTACCAAATAAGTAATAACTTAAAGATAAAAACAACAAAGGTTTTTCAACGTTTAAATTCTTATTAGAAATTAATCAAAGAATCTATTACCCAAGTGTTTTGCGGAATAAACACTTGGGATTGAATAGACAAGGTATGGTGTTCTCCTCACTAAACTCAAACTGTTCTTGAGTGACAATAAAAGGACCCACTGAGCTATCTCAGGGATGTGTTGTTCTTTGGAAGAGAAAAGTGGTTTTGTGAAAGTCTAAGCTTTTAATGCACAAAACTTGTCCCACTTTTCTCCCCATCTATCCTATTTATACAAAAGTATAAAAGAACAACCCGTGACTAAAAGTACAAAAAGAATGACCTAGCTAGTCTGTCAAAATACAACAGTATTTTGACAGTTATAAGAATCTATTTTGGGATAAGGTTGAAACTGCTTTCTGAGCGTCAGTGATAACACAGTTCTTGTTCTCACACCATTCAGGGAAAGTTTGACTTTGCTCTGATAAGGACCTCTCCTTATCTTTTCAAACTCTTCCCGCCTTGTCCTGCCTTTCTTTCAGACTTCAGATTCTTCAGGCTTGGTCTTCAGTCTTCAGTCTTCAATTACATTTGTTGTTGAGGAGACTGAGGGGTTCAGTGAGCTCTTGTCAGTACTCACTGAACCCATCATCTTCTTCTTTGGCTTAAGTCACACTCAGGGAGTCCCGCCTTCCTGAGGAGTGAATCCTTCTTCTTGAATTCTCCTTAAGCTTCCTGAAGATGACTCACTGAGTTACTGTTCACTCAGTGACTTGAATTGTTCTCGGTTGATAAACACTTGGCTTAATTTGTGTTCAAATCCTGTTTAAGATAATTGGGTATTTACGAACCCAACAATCTCCCCCTATTTGGATATAAATTATGCCTAAGTGTTTTGATCAGTATGAGTGAGCTAAAGGCTTCTTTTCATACTTAATATACTAGAAGACAGTTAAGGACGCTGATATAACATAAACATGGACCAACATTTTATTCATATTATTACAAAGTCCTAACATCTAAACAAAATACTCAAGGTTCCTGAAGGATACCCATGAGTTCAAGTTTCGCCTTCTTTGACGCCAACACCTCTTTATCAGGTCGTTCCTTCATCATTTGATCCATCAGCCTGACAAACTCCTCATTATCAGGACTCCTGATATTAAGCGCCATCAGCTTGTAGGCAAGGAGTGTTGTCGTTTCCACTTTATCAATGTCAGAGACTCTCTGAAATGCTTCCTGACCAAATTCATCCACAAAGAAGATACCATACTCAGGTTCCTTGATGACCAGGTTGGGACTGAACTTGACTCCCTGAGGAGGAATCCTGTTGCAGTGAAGTGCAGCTATGTATTGTTCAGGTTCTAGAGCCACAACTTTTCTTTTCTTCCCGGTCTTCTGAGTAAGTTCAGGGATAGTCAGTCCCTGAGAAGCAAGTGCCCTCTCGTGGTCAATTCCAAGACTTTTGGCCACTTTCGAGAGTTCCTCATACTTAGCACTTAGAGACTTGATGAGGGTTGGGGCATTCTTGCTTGAGGTTTTCTTCCTCAAGATGGGCATTATCATATCCCATTCTCTTAACCCATAGTCTGAAAATTTGATTGTTGAAAGATGTTCAGACTTCCTTGGCCCTCTATGAATTGTTATGCTTAAGAGTTTGGTGTTGTGAATGGTGATGTCAGTGATTGTGCCTTCATCCTTGGTTTTGGTCATGTGCCATACGTACCTCTCATATATTCTCTGCCTCCTTTCTTCTTTAAGTTTGACTTGTTTGTTGTGTTCTTGAAGAAGTTGGGCTTGTAGCCTGATGAATTCATCTCCCTGAATTTCTTTATCAGACTCCTTAATTTCCTCCTTGGCAACCTCATAAATTACAGACCTGTTGAGTTCCTGCTCTTTCTCTTGGTCCTTCATGAGATCTTCTTGGTGTAAGATTTCAGCTAGTTCTTCATGAGTCCCATAGACTCTTCTCCCATCCTCTAAATCAACATAGAACGGTACATCAGGGTCTGCACGTCTTTCAGTTGAAGCCTTGACTAACCGTGCTTCAGGAGGAGGGTTTGTTTCAGTCACCATGATTTTCTTCCCTTTGTCAATGGGAGGAGGTTCACTGGTGGATGTTTCAGGGACAGTCACCAAAGCGGAAGTAGGATCAGGGATCGGATCATCATTTTTCTCCCCCTCAGCAGGCGGTGGAACTTCAGTGGAGACAGCTGCTGACTGAGGAGGTGGAGTAACATGAGAGGTGTAACACCCCAACCCGACAAGGGTAAAGATGTCACAATGATGGTTCTATATCAGAACAAAGACAAGCATTTGACTTTAATAATACAATAGAATTCAATGGTTACAAAGGAAATATGAAACTACAAGGTTACAATACAAAAGTTTCTAAGTCTAACTATAAGTTCTTCTAATACTCTTCCATAGCTAGTCGGGCCTTCTATATCCATGGTACTCTCCGCTCATACCCAGCTTCCAAACTAAAACCTGCCGCGGGAAAAAGAAACGCGACTGAGCTACGAAAGCTCAGTGAACAGATATAACGATACAAAGCAGTAATAAGGGATGGTGAAATAATGAAATGGCACAAGGTGTAACAAGAGTAGAAAGGACAATGGAAAAAGGTTATCAAGAAATGGTTACAATGGCTCAGTGTAAAGGAAACCATAACCCACCACCAGCCCAAGTCGAAACAGGTTAAGTCCAGTATCAAGTCATAGGGTAACATAAACAGTAATCCACCACGAGCCCAGAAATAGTACATATCATATCAAATCACATATCAGGGTGTATGGAGGGGTGACCTCAGCATACCAGGTAAAGGGTGAGGGGATACCTCCAGGGGTTGGAGTCGCGGGCTCCCAGGATTGTGAAAGACGTGTATCGCACACACTCGTCAGTCACCAGATAATACAAGTAATACAAACAAATCAGGTCAGGTCTAGGATGCATCCAAACGCCCCCAGTAGGCCACAGGGTCTTCCTCTACGTAACAAGTAAATCAGTAACAGGTCAGGGACGGGACAGGTCATCACTCTCCTGCCCTAGAGTCATGCCACCGGTGCATCAATGACATAGACATGAAACCCTCATGCCTAGTGGGTGGCTCGTAGTCTCAAACTGTGGGTCAAGGTCAGGTATCAAGTCTCGGTGTCAAGTATCAGGTATCAAGTCTCAGGTGTCAAGTCTCAGGTATCAAGTGTCAGGTTTTATATCAAGTTTCATATCAGATTTCATATCAGGGTTTATATCAGGATTCAAGACAGGTGATCAATGCAGGGGTTCACTATCAGGAGGTCCATATCAGAAAAGTCAAATACCAGAAGGTTCATGTCAATTTATTAAAAAGTAATCATTTTAAAATGGTTTTAAAATAAAGTGGTCTTTAAATCAGTTTTCATAATGAAAGTCTTTAAAAGCAATTTTCAAAACCTCTTCATATGTAATTTAGAAAAGTAGTTATAAAATCCTATGAACCTTTAAGTATCACAGGGTCCTAAATATTCAGGTTACCATGTTATGAACAGGTCATGTTAAGTATCAAGGAAACATAACAGGGTCCAAGGCAGGGTTCAAAACAAATGATCAAGACAAGAGTTCAAAGCAAAGGTTCAAGTCAAGGTTCACAATACAAGGGGAACATAGCAATGGCTTGGGGAATCCTAAACGAATCAAAATCAGAAGTCAAGAGAAACGAAGGCTCCTTACAAGAAGGGCAGAATATCTGTACCTTATTACGAATGCAAGAACACAAGAGTAGCAAAACTGACAGGGATCAAATCACTCCCTCTTCGAACCTAAAGGAGTAGAAGACAGAATTACTATTTTTAGTTATCCTTCCATTTTAAGTAGCTTTCCAGATTTAGCAAGTTTCCACTTTAAGTAAGTTTACTCATTTTAAGTGATTCTCCATATTTAGTAACTCTTGTCATTAACATTCCCGTTTAATCAACTTAAAGTATTTAATGATGACCATTTTAGTAGTTTAAGGTTCATAAGGTTATTTTCATACAATTAAGGTCATTATAGTAGTTTTACAAATTTGAGGGTTTATTAAGTAATTATGATAAGTTTAAGGACCATTATGCAATTATCATAAAATTAGGGTATAAAGTGTAAAGTTACAGGTTCTTACAAGTTAAGTCCTTTAGTATTAGCAAAATAACAATTTAGACCCTTTAGTATTAGAACATAAACAATTAACACCTTTTAAATGTCATATTACACTTTATCAGGTTTTAGGTATGATCTGGACCTGTTTCAAATAATTCATAAATCATAGTAGAACTTAGAAATAAAATCTACAAAAATTCACAGAGATACCTAAATGTCCCTAGTATTTTACCTAATTTTTACAAATTTTATTAACTAGTATAGGTACAAATGAAAATTCCATTTCCCTAACCTGTCCCAGAATCATATCTGATGAAACACCCGAAAAGAAATTAATTATTTACCCCATCAATAAAATTTATAAAATTCTACAAAAATTCCAGTAACTAGTAGACATCTCAAATATTACTCAATTCAAAGAACACCTTCTAATTCGATACGGTTTGTAAATTAAAATTCAAAAACCCAGACTGATTTTCCAGACATACGAATTCGATTTGACACTTAATTTTCTAAAAGTCAAAAAGTAACCTTCGAGGCCTCTAAAAATTACTCCCTCCGTCCCACTATAAGTGTCCACTTTCCATTTGCACAAAGTTTTAGGAAAGTGGGGCCAACTACACTCTCCACCAATTAAATATCACTATTACCCACTAAACTCTCTTCTCATTGGTTGAAAATATTCTCTGGACACTTAATATGGGACAAGCAAAGATACCATTGTGGACACTTATAGTGGGACGGAGGGAATACAAAATTAATTTCTCCAGAAAGCTATTTCATTAAACTTCACTCTAGACTCTGAAAGCACCCAAAAATACGTTTACATCATTTAGTTACATTCGATTTAAGTTGGATCTTTTCCTGGATCAGTAGCAGTCTTATCATATCATGTAATCTTTTATGGTTTTCTTAATCCAACCTCTAGTTCTTGGTACAAAACACATATACATTCATTAATATAGGTATAGGTCGATTCATATATCTCATAAACACGTTCGTACCCATTAGATTTCAGATTCAAAAACAAGTTGGTTCATATTAGGGTTTATACAAAGTCATTATTTCATGTAATCCATTTATCATTTTATGTGTTCTCTTTTATGATCATATGTAAATGAATACTTGCAAAATCATCAAGAAATGAAAGGGAAAAAGGGATGATACGAATACCCTTGTAGAACACACGAAGAATCAAGAACACAAGGTCACGTTGCCAACGATTTCTTCCTCCTTTCTTCTTCTTTGGTCGTGCGACAGAAAAGGGAACAAGGCAAATCGGTTAGGGTTTTTTTGTTTACAAATTCGAATGGCTTTGATATTAGTATAACATGTTTACCTTATGATGTGAAAGAAACAAGAGTAGAACAAGATTAAGCTTCCTCATTGGTGGTGTTTGTGGATCGACAGCAGCAGCACAAGGACAAGGGAGGACCGGTGTTTAGTTTTTTTTTTTTTTTTTTTTTTTTTTAGGGTTTCTTGGACCGAATTATGGGAGGGATTGATATTCGGTTATATCAAAAGGGAAAACGTGTGGTGTTTTTGGAAGGAATTGATGGACCGAATCATGGGCTAATATTAGGAGATAATGTGGGCTTTTATCAAGTATTTAGTTACGAGAATGAATTTGGTCACCATCCTAGTTAATGTACATGTTGATGGCATTTTTGTGTATAAGATGTAGGTTAGGACATTTTAATTTAATTAGCATATAAATATTAACTTAAGTAGTTTAATTTTAGGTAGTTTGGAATATATAACTTACATTAGGTTAAAATACAATTTGTGTTACTCATATGATTTTCTTAAGTTCTTAAAATTTTAATTGAGGCTTATGTAAATTAATTATTAAATTTGGGTTTTACATCTTCCTCTTAAAGAATTTCATCTCGAAAATTGAAGTCCAAGGTACCTCGAGCAAAGCAAAGATCGTCACATACACGCCGGAGTTTCAAAGGGAGTCATATGAATACGGACAGATTCAGATCAATTACTGTCAACTAAAGCTCTATAGAGTTTAATATTATAACTGGTAACAGAATGAACGAGATCAACTCATTCAATATCTAAAGAACGAAGCAAGTATACGTATGGCAGAATGAACCTAAAGTCTCACCAATAACGCTGTCAAATTTTAATTTTCCAAAAAGAATTGTTTATTATCATAGGTTATTTTTATATAAGCAGAGAACCTATATAGACCAATACGCACATCAACGAATCAAATTCTAAACTTCTTAGTTACTCCCCAAGATATCCTATGGCCACAATGAGTGCACGTTATATGGTGTAAGTATTATCACGTTGATCAGGCGTCATAATACTAGCACCACATAACTATGCCTTCATGATGATCATACTTTATCTCGAGTTGAGTAAAACAACCTATCTTAATCCACCTAGTACTTCTACAGTCTCAGAGGTCAACAAAACCAAATGTCATAGTCAAGAGGGAAACAATTCTTATACTCGTGGTTAAACACCACAAGACTTCTCATAGGGACAGTGATGGGTAAAACGAAATCAAATAGTGTCGGAAGATTCATAGATACTTATCAAAAGTAAGAGATGAATAACAAAATATATCAAATATGTCATCGCCATGGTGATTCTTAGAATGTCCGAAGAGGCATCAAGATGATTAACAAAAGGATCAGAGGTCAGAGTTGAAATCTGAAGATAAGGATCAAATAGTGTCAGGAAATTACTATGCAATTCTTAATGCTTTCAAGATTTATTTAGGTTTCAAAACTTAGGTGGTGCAAGGCATAAGCTTTCAATTTCCAAGAGGGTTCTCAAGAGGCTTTAACCAAAATCGAGGCACGAATCAGAGTGATGCGGAAGCAATGATACTTAAACAAATGCCTTAACGTCTACCCATTCCTCACTGGTCAGAACTTAAGTTCCTATAGGGAAATCCTAAAGCAAATTCTTACAGGTTATCTTATGAGCGCCTACAGTGGAAACCTAGTGGTCCAAACTTCACAGGTCAAGGGTAAATGTATTACGAGTCGCAACCTGTCTCTGATACCATAATTGTAA
The DNA here is from genome assembly GCA_021014915.2 of Artemisia tridentata subsp. tridentata. Classification (NCBI taxonomy): domain Eukaryota; kingdom Viridiplantae; phylum Streptophyta; class Magnoliopsida; order Asterales; family Asteraceae; genus Artemisia; species Artemisia tridentata. The sequence continues at coordinate 295,838,477 of CP139502.1, read as the reverse complement.
CACCCCAACCCGACAAGGGTAAAGATGTCACAACGATGGTTCTATATCAGAACAAACACAAGCATTTGACATTAATAATACAATAGAATTCAATGGTTACAAAGGAAATATGAAACTACAAGGTTACAATACAAAAGTTTCTAAGTCTAACTATAAGTTCTTCTAATACTCTTCCATAGCTAGTCGGGCCTTCTATATCCATGGTACTCTCCGCTCATACCCAACTTCCAAACTAAAACCTGCCGCGGGAAAAAGAAACGCGGCTGAGCTACGAAAGCTCAGTGAACAGATATAACGATACAAAGCAGTAATAAGGGATGGTGAAATAATGAAATGGCACAAGGTGTAACAAGAGTAGAAAGGACAATGGAAAAAGGTTATCAAGAAATGGTTACAATGGCTCAGTGTAAAGGAAACCATAACCCACCACCAGCCCAAGTCGAAACAGGTTAAGTCCAGTATCAAGTCATAGGGTAACATAAACAGTAATCCACCACGAGCCCAGAAACAGTACATATCATATCAAATCACATATCAGGGTGTATGGAGGGGTGACCTCAGCATACCAGGTACAGGGTGAGGGGATACCTCCAGGGGTTGGAGTCGCGGGCTCCCAGGATTGTGAAAGACGTGTATCGCACACACTCGTCAGTCACCAGATAATACAAGTAATACAAACAAATCAGGTCAGGTCTAGGATGCATCCAAACGCCCCCAGTAGGCCACAGGGTCTTCCTCTACGTAACAAGTAAATTAGTAACAGGTCAGGGATGGGACATGTCATCACTCTCCTGCCCTAGAGTCATGCCACCGGTGCATCAATGACATGGACATGAAACCCTCATGCCTAGTGGGTGGCTCGTAGTCTCAAACTGTGGGTCAAGGTCAGGTATCAAGTCTCGGTGTCAAGTATCAGGTATCAAGTCTCAGGTGTCAAGTCTCAGGTATCAAGTGTCAGGTTTTATATCAAGTTTCATATCAGATTTCATATCAGGGTTCATATCAGGATTCAAGACAGGTGATCAATGCAGGGGTTCACTATCAGGAGGTCCATATCAGAAAAGTCAAATACCAGAAGGTTCATGTCAATTTATTAAAAAGTAATCCTTTTAAAATGGTTTTAAAATAAAGTGGTCTTTAAATCAGTTTTCATAATGAAAGTCTTTAAAAGCAATTTTCAAAACCTCTTCATACGTAATTTAGAAAAGTAGTTATAAAATCCTATGAACCTTTAAGTATCCCAGGGTCCTAAATATTCAGGTTACCATGTTATGAACAGGTCATGTCAAGTATCAAGGAAACATAACAGGGTCCAAGGCAGGGTTCAAAACAAATGATCAAGACAAGAGTTCAAAGCAAAGGTTCAAGTCAAGGTTCACAATACAAGGGGAACATAGCAATGGCTTGGGGAATCCTAAACGAATCAAAATCAGAAGTCAAGAGAAACGAAGGCTCCTTACAAGAAGGGCAGAATATCTGTACCTTATTACGAATGCAAGAACACAAGAGTAGCAAAACTGACAGGGATCAAATCACTCCCTCTTCGAACCTAAAGGAGTAGAAGACAGAATTACTATTTTTAGTTATCCTTCCATTTTAAGTAGCTTTCCAGATTTAGCAAGTTTCCACTTTAAGTAAGTTTACTCATTTTAAGTGATTCTCCGTATTTAGTAACTCTTGTCATTAACATTCCCGTTTAATCAACTTAAAGTATTTAATGATGACCATTTTAGTAGTTTAAGGTTCATAAGGTTATTTTCATACAATTAAGGTCATTATAGTAGTTTTACAAATTTGAGGGTTTATTAAGTAATTATGATAAGTTTAAGGACCATTATGCAATTATCATAAAATTAGGGTATAAAGTGTAAAGTTACAGGTTCTTACAAGTTAAGTCCTTTAGTATTAGCAAAATAACAATTTAGACCCTTTAGTATTAGAACATAAACAATTTAACACCTTTTAAATGTCATATTACACTTTATCAGGTTTTAGGTATGATCTGGACCTGTTTCAAATAATTCATAAATCATAGTAGAACTTAGAAATAAAATCTACAAAAATTCACAGAGATACCTAAATGTCCCTAGTATTTTACCTAATTTTTACAGATTTTATTAACTAGTATAGGTACGAATGAAAATTCCATTTCCCTAACCTGTGCCAGAATCGTATCTGATGAAACACCCGAAAAGAAATTAATTATTTACCCCATCAATAAAATTTATAAAATTCTAAAAAAATTCCAGTAACTAGTAGACATCTCAAATATTACTCAATTCAAAGAACACCTTCTAATTCGACACGGTTTGTAAAATAAAATTCAAAAACCCAGACTGATTTTCCAGACATATGAATTCGATTTGACACTTAATTTTCTAAAAATCAAAAAGTGGACTTCCATGCCTCTAAAAATTACAAGATAAATTTCTCCAGAAATCTATTTCATTAAAATTCACTCTAGACTCTGAAAGCACCCAAAAATACGTTTACATCATTTAGTTACATTCGATTTAAGTTGGATCTTTTCCTGGATCAGTAGCAGTCTTATCATATCATGTAATCTTTTATGGTTTTATTAATCCAACCTCTAGTTCTTGGTACAAAACACATATACATTCATTAATATAGGTATAGGTCGATTCATATATCTCATAAACACGTTCGTACCCATTAGATTTCAGATTCAAAAACAAGTTGGTTCATATTAGGGTTTATACAAAGTCATTATTTCATGTAATCCATTTATCATTTTATGTGTTCTCTTTTATGATCATATGTAAATGAATACTTGCAAAATCATCAAGAATTGAAAGGGAAAAAGGGATGATACGAATACCCTTGTAGAACACACGAAGAATCAAGAACACAAGGTCACGTTGCCAACGATTTCTTCCTCCTTTCTTCTTCTTTGGTCGTGCGACGGAAAAGGGAACAAGGCAAATCGGTTAGGGTTTTTGTTTACAAATTCGAATGGCTTTGATATTAGTATAACATGTTTACCTTATGATGTGAAAGAAACAAGAGTAGAACAAGATTAAGCTTCCTCATTGGTGGTGTTTGTGGATCGACAGCAGCAGTACAAGGACAAGGGAGGACCGGTGTTTAGTTTTTTTTTTTTTTTTTTTTTTTTTTTTTTTTTTTTTTTTTTTTTTTTTTTTTTTTTAGGTTTTCTTGGACCGAATTATGGGAGGGATTGATATTCGGTTATAACAAAAGGGAAAACGTGTGGTGTTTTTGGAAGGAATTGATGGACCGAATCATGGGCTAATATTAGGAGATAATGTGGGCTTTTATCAAGTATTTAGTTACAAGAATGAATTTGGTCACCATCCTAGTTAATGTACATGTTGATGGCGTTTTTGTGTATAAGATGTAGGTTAGGACGTTTTAATTTAATTAGCATATAAATATTAACTTAAGTAGTTTAATTTTAGGTAGTTTGGAATATATAACTTACATTAGGTTAAAATACAATTTGTGTTACTCATATGATTTTCTTAAGTTCTTAAAATTTTAATTGAGGGCATTATTGTCAATTCATATTATGTTAAATTTGGGGTTTTACAAGAGGCCTGAAGAATGGATAGGATGGTGGAGACCATAGACTTGGATTCAGAAGTCTCATTCTTCACGGCACTTAATTCGGCAGCCATTTCCTTTTGGTGGGTGGTGAGTTCATTGACATGGGTGGTATAGTGGATGACCAACTCATTATGTGTTGTTGAGAGCTGTTCAAAGGCTGAAGAGATTTTGATTAGGTGCTCCTTGGATGCAATAACAGCCTGATGAATTGACTCCTGCTGTGTCCTTTGACCTTGAAGATCTACCCCCTGAAGGAGCTTTAGAAGCTCAGTAATGTTGGTGCAGGTGGACGCCTGAGAGGCCAAGTAGGCATCCAGTCTTTTGATGAAGGTGGGATCATCTGCAAGTTGTTCTTGGACTGATTCAATAGCCTTGAGGATGTTGGAGAGTTCCTGATGCTGTCCAGTGGCTATTTCATCTACAGATTTGTTCAGGTCGCCAAGTTGTTTATCAGTGAGTTTGGCTGTCTGAAGAATCTTATCCTGAGATTCTTCTACAGAGGCCCTGAAGTTGGCATAGGAGGCTGCCACTTCAGTGTGCTTATCCCATTCTTCATCCGTAAGTATATTGTAAAGACCTTCGTTGGCTTTGCAAAGGAATTTGGCCACTTGCCTTTCAGATGCCGGACGAGCATTGTCATACTTTTGCAACCACTCAGGAGTGGCTGAATCACCTGATGATGATGATGAGGTTGTTGGGGAACTGGGTGGTTGATCCTCAGGAGGAGGAGAAGAATGTTGTTGCTCAGAGTGCTGAGGAGGGTTTAATTGATCCTCCATTTCCTCCTCATCATCAGGGATAGCATCATCACCAAAATCAATCTCTTCCTCTGACTCATCAGCTAAAAAGTTTTCATAGTCAGCCAGAGAAGGAGCCTTCAGGATATCCGGCTCCCCCTCAGAAGAGGGCTCACCTTCGTTGTGGCCAGGTTCTGACTCTGTTGTCATAATAACTGGTGGGGTTTGACCAGCCTGACTAGTCATAATAACTGGGGGGTTTGCCCAGCCTGACTTTTAGGGTCAGTTCCTGAGAGAACAAAAGTGTCTGAGATGCCTGAGGTGGTTTTGGGTTCCGTATCGGCGGGTGGTTTATATCCCTCCCAGTCTTTGTCCCCCTGAGCGCCTTCATCCACTGATGGGTGTTTTCCAGTGGAATCATGAGGCACTCCTTGTGAAGATGTATGGACCCTGATGAACTCAAATAAGTACATTTTATTATCATCATTTATCCTATTTATTTGACTTGTTTTATTATATTATATATGAGAATCGATACATTAATGTTTACTTTAGTAATTCTCAGGTAAAAACAAGCATTATGTGAAACTTGGCGATTTTGGACTAATTATGGAGCAAAACAAGCGAGATGTCAAAAGTCTACTGAAATCCAGAAGATGCGCCGTATCTCACTCAACAGATACGACGCAATATCATACTTAGATGAATTCGAAGACCATTGCCTGACTTTGAAGAATGCGCCGCATGCAATTCTGTCATGCGCCGCATATGAAACTTTGGTCAAAGAAGAAGGTCAAGCTCGTTCTACTCCAGATACGCCACAATATACTTCTAACATACGGCGTATCACTATCAAGATTTCACCAGTTACAATCCAAGACAGCTAAAGTACATGCGCCGCATACAAAGATCAAGTTACGCCGCATCTGAAGACGGTGTATGAATATTCCAGAATATATTAATCTTGGACCCCACGCGAAGTTAAGTCAATGCGCCGCATCTATCAACTCAATGCACCGCATCGATCCCTCAGACAGAAACTATAAATACCCCAAGGTCAGACGAATTTAAGAGACCTTTTGTATAACCCTAGAGCCGAATTCAGACGACCAAGCAGCACAAGACACACCTCAAACAAAGATACAAGAGCTGTAAGAAGGTCCTGCATGTATTCAATTCATTAAGTAGTTTTGTTTTATTGTTTTAGTACGCTTTAATTCATCAGGATTGATGGGCTTGTGTCATGTGACTACGGAAGATCATGCACTCCCCTTAATATTGCTTTCCCATTAATTAAAGCTTATATGTTGATGTCTTTGGTGACTTTTATTAGTGCATTGATAACCTCTGTGTCTAGCTGAGTCTTGCTTGGGTCGCCATGCCCCTTCCTCGCCTATTTATTCTAGCGTCTCTAGAAAAGTAGGATAGACATAAGTAATCATTAAGGGTTTACTCGCCGATAAGATTAGAGCCAACGAGAAAGGTTTAATTATATACACTTCATATAAAACTAGCAATAAAACAAGTGACAAGCTATTTTATTATCAGGACATGTCTTCTTATTATCTCGAGTATCTATCTGTGTACGTGTGTGCTAATCGCTGATTCGTGCTCATTAGTTTAGTTTTCTATTTAATTATAACCAAACTGTGCTAGTCTCTCAGGCTGAACCCCCTTGCGTTAGATTAGGTTGTATAACTAACTTAGGATATTAAAATACTGATTAGAATAACTAGATAATACGTTCCACTCTTAGTGATCGACACTCTGCTTACCATTATATTCATACTGACCGGGTACACTGCTCGTTAAGTGTGTGTGTTATTGATAAGTCGGATAAATATAAATTTAAAACTTGAGTAGGCATTAATACTGCTAAACCGCAACGACACATCATGCGCATCAAGTTTTTGGCGCCGCTACCGGGGAGTGAATTGTTATTATCTGTTAATTTGATTAAGTATTTTAATTAGGTTTTTCTTTTTAGTTTTTTTTTTTAGATTTTAACCACTAACCCTGTTGTATATTAGATAGATTGCATTCATTGTATAATTTGCATATTTACTGTTTTTGTGTGTTTTTGTTTTCTGTAATTTTTGTTTCTTTTTGTTTGTTTTTATTTTTGTTTTTCTTTTTTCTGTATTTTTCTGCATTCTGCTGTCGTTGTATTGTGCTGATACAAACGATACGGTGGATCTGTTTTCACAGATACGGCATATTGCGTTTAATTTTTATAAAATACAACGTGTTTAATAAATTCGAGTACGACGCATCTTTCCCCAAGATACGGCGTATTCTGTTTTTAATAAGAAATTTTTCCAAACGCTAACGCCATACGACGCATCTGTTTTAACAGATACGGCATATTTTCTATTTAAATTAAAAACAGTTTTTCGAATTATTAAACAGAAGCGACAAATCAATCTTTATCGATACGGCGCATCTACTAAATCAAAAATCTTGTATTTTGAAACGTAACGAAAATACGGCGCATTAGCTTTTGTTAATACGACGCATTTAATTTTAATAATTATAATCGATTTTTGATAATTTAAACTTGATACGGCGCATTCTAATTCATAAGCGGTGTATCTGTTTTCTGAATAAAAGTCTGATTAAATTTTAACGTAATAAGATACGGCGTATCCAACCTTCTGGATATGGCGCATCGTCTACAGATATCAGCAACTTTTATTTTTCTTTTTCCCGAATGGAAAGTATTCTAACTTACCCTTACACTAGGAAGTTTTTACTTTGAAATCTACCTGTCTTTAATTTTCAGGAACAATGTTCGATATTTTCCCCAACTGGTTCGGAAGACCCCAAAGAAACCTTACCATGGAAGAGTTTGCACTACTAATCGCTCAATCAAATGAAAAAGAACATCATGAAGCAAGAAACTTTATTAATGAATTCAAAGGCAGTCATGAGCTGTTACTAAAGGAACAAAACAACATGATTAATGGATTGGCAATTGAAGTGCACCAATTGTCAACGGTGCTTAACAAGGTTCTTTTGGTAAAACACGATTTGAAAGGGATTACAACTAGAGGCGGAAAGTCAACCTTTCAAATCGGAGAGACACCCGAGGATAACAGCACAAACAAGATTTCCCCTAAATCTATATCATCTGAGCAAGAGCAACCAAAAGAGACTAATCCAGAACCTGTGATTAGAGAAGAACCTTCTGTTGAACTTAAACAATCAACACTACCTTTTCCACATAGGGTAAGGAAGGAGAAAGAAGATGCCTATCAAAGGAAGTTCCTGGAAAATCTCAAGCAGCTGCAGCTAAGCATACCATTTATGGAAGCCCTAGTGCAAATGCCAAAATATGCTAAATATCTGAAGAGCTTGCTTACAAACAAGTCCAAACTTGAAGAGGCTTACACTATAACAATGGGGGAAAGAAGCTCAGCAACATTGCTCAACAAACTTCAATCTAAGGAAAAAGATCCAGGGAGTTTCACTATTCCTTGTCAAATTAAAAATTTACATATTGGAAATGCTTTAGCCGACCTAGGAGCTAGTATAAGTCTTATGCCCTCTTTTATGTATGAAAAATTAGGCCTTGGTGAACCAAAACCTACTAGGATGTGCTTAGAGCTAGCTGATAGGTCCATACAATACCCATTAGGAATAGCTGAAAATATATTAATAAAAGTTGATAAATTTGAATTACCTATTGACTTTGTTATCCTCGATATGCCTGAAAATTCTAGAACTCCTATAATATTAGGACGACCATTTTTAGCCACTGCTAGGGCCATGATTGATGTTTTTAATAAAAAGATAACTCTTACCATAGGAAAAGATGAGGTTGAATTTAATATGGAACAATCTATGAGTAAAACTAATTATTAAGATGATGAATGCTATAATATCGATGTTTCTGATGACACGATTAATCAATTTACTCAGAAATTGTTAAAAAGTAATTTGCTTGATTCTTTTCTGCTTAAAAATTTAGAAAACACAATCGCTATAGAAGATCAAGTTGATAAAAATACTATTGATAATAATTTCGCTGTTGATTCCGCTATTTGTAACGCCATACGGCGCATCGGAAATATCGATGCGGCGCATTTATCTGATGACAGCAACGACGTAATTAAAGAACATGTTTATTCCGCTAGTGCTAATAAAATTGATGATGTTAAACCTGTGCTTAAGGATCTCCCTTCTACTTTGGAATATGCTTATTTAAATGGGAACACTAATTCACCCGTTATTATTGCATCTGACTTAACGCCAAAAGAAAAAGAATCCCTTTTGCAGGTACTATATAAACGAAGAGGAGCATTAGCATGGAATATGTCTGATATTAAGGGAATTAGCCCGTCATTCTGTACACATAAAATCCTTATGGAAGATGAATTCAAACCAACTATCCAACCCCAAAGGCGTTTGAATCCAAAAGTTCAAGATGTGGTGAAAAATGAAATTGTGAAATTACTTGACTCCGGACTTATCTATCCAATTTCCGACAGCTCGTGGGTCAGTCCTATCCATGTTGTACCAAAAAAAGGAGGAATGACGGTAGTACTCAATGACGACAATGAGCTAATCCCTTCAAGAACTGTTACTGGATGGAGAGTTTGCATCGACTACCACAAACTCAATGATGCTACGCGAAAAGATCACTTCCCTCTTCCATTTATTGATCAAATGTTAGAAAGACTATCAGGATATGATTATTATTGTTTTTTAGATGGTTTTTTAGGTTTCTTCCAAATACCCATTGCCCCCGAGGATCAAGAGAAGACGACTTTCACCTGCCCTTATGGAACCTTCGCCTATAGGAGAATGCCGTTCGGACTATGCAACGCCCCTGCTACTTTCCAACGTTGTATGACGGCTATCTTCCATGAAATGGTAGAAGACTTTATGGAAGTCTTCATGGACGACTTCTCGGTGTTCGGTAACTTATTTAGTGATTGTCTCTTTAAACTTGATAAAATGCTTGCTAGGTGTGAAGAAACTGTTGGATCGATATACTCTGACCAAACTAACTTGTAGCTTGTTTAAGGGTTTAGCAACCTTGGATAAATCCAAAACTACTAATATTGAAACGCTGATATACTTTGTTAAGTATGCGGAATCTACTTCAACAAAGCTAAGAAGAATTAACACAAAACTTTGATTATATTAAACCTTGAACCTGCTTACTTTACACAGATTCACTAACAAACTCTAAACACTAATACTCTAATAATCGACTAATACTTTTCTCTAAAATCTCGTATCTCTAATGCCAACCTAGGGATCCTTTTATAGGCACAAGGAAAACCCTAGTCGGTTTACAATACTTGAACGACAAGTAATTCTAATTATAGTCTAATAATAACTCTAAGAACATTCTAGAATTACACATTAATCCTTAAACGTATTTGCATATCAGTCATTTATCTTTAGCAGTACTTTGACTTCTTTAGAACATGAGCAGTACTTTGACTTCTATCGAACAGTACTTTGACTTTCTTCATGTAGCAGTACTTTGTAGCCCAACAATCATCCCCTAACTTGAATTCCACTTGCTTGATTTCAAGTTCCTTTGTATTTCTTTAACTTCAACATCTTTATCTTCAAGGAAAGACTGTATCATTAACTTCTGTCTCATGTTTGTTTTATCATCATCAAAGTAATCATTAACAGCAATCTTTATCAGCAACAGATCTTTTTAGCAACACATCTTTTCAGCAACTCAGCATCATATTGGCAATAGGTACATCAGATCTTAAAAGTTTCATACTATTATCATCACTTCCAGGTGTGTTAACTCCTGTGAGAGGTGAATCATTGAAAACTTAATGTATTTTGATGTCTCTTTACCAAAGCCATTAACTCTGGAGTAGCCAATGTTTAGGTTTAAGAACCATGGTACATTGATAACCATATGATTTTTAGCAAATCATCAGCTATCAACGAATTTGAGTAGTCTTTACCAATAGCCGTTTGCTTTTGGACTAGCTAGTTCTTTTAGTACAATCACTACCATGGTGAACTAATTACCATACAATGGTTTTCCACAGCCTTTACCACAAAGCCATTTCTTGTGGGCTAGCCAACTCTTCACTAACATAGATATGGTGAGTTGAAAACCATACAATTTTTAGTAAATTGTCAACTAAAAACGGATTTGATAATCACATCAGAGCCGTACCCTCATGATGAGTCAAACTCTTTCTTGTTTACTTAAACATGGTGAGTTGAATACCATTTGTTGCTGTTTAAATCTTTGTGCTTCAAAATGTTTTTGCACTTTTCAAAAATTTCTGATTTTATCAACAAAAAAAAAAAAAAACTTTACTGGTTTCATGCTGCAAGCAGTACTTTGAGAAAATACTGTTTGTCAAGCAGTACTTTTAAATAAAGTACTTATGTTTCAAAAGATTTATATTATAAATATCATACCAGTTGTTATGCATCAATCTTCAGCTAGCATTGTCCATTTGATGAACAATCCAATCACCATCAATGCAGTTTCACTTTCTTCTTCCACTTCCATGCCATAATCTAGCATTCTGATCATCAGATCCCTAGTAAGTGGATATCTTTGCTCTGCTAACATGTGGATCATTGTTCCATCTTCTAGCTCCAAAACATGTATTCCCACTGATTCAAAGAACCTCCATCTGTTAATTTCCCAATCCTCTTGATTTTCCCAGAGAGCACTATCACTTGTCTCTTCTGTTTCCCAGATGGTTGTGAGGTCTCCTACCAGAACCAGACCCACTCCTTGTGGTGGAATATGTTCAAAATAAGTCTGCACTTGTAGATATAGCTGAAGCAAATCCTCTCTGTCTATCAGATGTAAAATATCCCATAACAAGTTGAATACTCTAAAACTTCCATCTTGTCTATGAAATATCAAGTAGTCCCCTTCTTGTGAATCTACAACTGAGAATGTAGAGATCTTGGACTTCTTATCTGAGACTTCTTTTGATTTTGGATGCTCAAAATCAACAACTCTCAAGTAATTTCTTAGCTCATCAGCTGTGTCTACTCTTAATTCAATAGAATCCTTGAGCTTCTTTGATGACTGTTCATTAGTTGTTGTTCTTTTCCTCTTTGAGCTCCTTTTAACAACTCTTTACTTTCTACTATCTTCAAGCTTCTTATCTTTGAATGAATCAAAAGAAATAATACTTGCAAGATCTTGCAAGATCTTTTTCTACAGCTTCCCTAATAGCATCATACAAATCCTTCATCTCTGTATGTGTCAATTTCACCAAACCTGTATATCCTCTACCTTTGAGATAAGCCATCATAGAATTTCTTTCTTGAGCTTTACTTTGTGGCTTTCTAGGTTTGATAATAAGTCTCCTTGACTCTTCAGCATCTAATTTAGCCTGTAATTTCCTTGCAGCTTCCTCATTTTTAGCATCCTGAATAGCTCTTAGTTCTTTCAAGGTAAGCTTCTTCTTCTTAGTTTCTACCATGATCCCTTTACCTTTGTCTTTTGGATCTAATTCCTAGGTAGGTTGAGAAGAAGTATGAGGTTGTTGTTCAACATCAAGAATACTTATGCCTCTTGGTCTAGCCATATTTAACATGATGTCAGCAATAGTCTCATCATCACTTTCAGTATGTTTTCGAACTTCTTCTTCCTGTTGAACTGGATTGGAAGGGCCAACTTCTTCTTGAACTTGATTTGAGGGACCAACATCTTCCTCAAAATCCAAAGTCCTTGGTGTAATCATAGCTTGTCTTACAGTTCCTTGATGAGCAGTACCTTGAAGAGCAGTACTTTCAACATCAGTTCCTTCCAAATCCACTTCCTCAGTATCACCACTTTTTACTTCAACAGAAGCATCTTCAATGTTGATCTGCTCTGTTTCATCACTTTTCCTCTCAACAGTATCTTCATGAGGAATATCTTCAAGTGGTGTATCATAATGAAGCCCAGTATCTTCATTGAACTCAGTATCTTCATTCAAATTCTCTAAATTCCTCCCCAATTGGAATGAAGATTGCTTGGTGATCTTTCTTTTCTTTGACTTAGACTTCTTTGAGTGTTGACCAGTCTTCTTCTGTGATTTTACCCACAACCTGTGGTGCTTAACTAATGGCCAAACAAACCTCTTTAATCGTCTGAACTTTCTTGTCAAATCCAATATCTGATTAGCTTGATCATCAGTGACCCTCTTGAGCCTCCGTAATTCCCTTGAAAGTTCATAGTTGGTCAAGACATCCTCAACAACTTCCTCATCTTCCTCAGATGTTTGATGCCTATCTGTGGAAGCATAATCATTGGGAGTTGGTGTAGGAGTCGCATCTTGAGATGAATTCTCCTGTGCAGTACTTTGTGGAGATGGTTCAGCAACTGGAGATGAAACAGTATGTTGAGAAGCACTATCTTCTCTTGAAGCTGGTTGCGCATGAATTGCTGATGCAGAGGATTCCTCTTGGTCTTGGTCTTGGTCTTGCTCTTGCTCTGCATCCCTAACTGCTTGTGCAACTTCCAATATATGCGCTGTCAAAGGTGTACTTCTCCCAGAGAACTTGATACCCTTCTTAGCAATGAAGGTAAACACCTTTGGTGGAAGTGTGACTGTAGGTAGAAAACTTTGAGGTTTAGAAATACCCTCAAGTTGTTTGTTTAAGAATACCTGAATAAACCTTGGGAACATCAAGAATGGTGAACCATTAGTGATGTGTGAGAGCATTCCATCAAAAATCATCCTTGAAAAGTTGAAAGGACGATTTGTAGCTAAACCCACCAATGCAGAAGCAATGTTCTGACCAAACTGCTCCTATGAAGTACTCTTAGGACTCAAGCAGTGAAGTAGAACATGTATGAGATATTTCCAATGTGTACTAAATAATGGCTTCTGAAAAGTAAGTATGGTGAGATCACCTTCATACCCAATATCCCTGAGTGTATCCCAAATCTCTTGTCTTTCAAAACGAATAGCACTCCCTGCATCATTAAACTGCAAATCTTCCCTAATTGAAGCTTCAGTAATCCTAATTGCTCGACCAACAACCTTAGCACGAATAAAAGGAACACCATCTTGTTCATCAGACTTAGCAGTAGACCAAAACTGTTGAATCCATGGTCCAATTACATCAGGGTTTACCAAAATAGCATAATTGATTGATGACCCAGTCAAGAAATCAATTATCGCATGAAAATCAACATTCTTTGCCGTTTTATCCAAGTTCACGACCACGTTATGCTTAGAACAGAAATCACGGTTAGCCATTGATTGTGAAGAGTGTTAAGCGAAGGTAATTAGCGATTAGAAGTGTGGATAATATCGAATGAATGAATGGATGGATAAGAATAAAGTGGAGAGAGAAAGTCGGTTTAATGGGATAGGGTAAATATGGGTAAGATTTAAAAAATCAAAACCTAATTAATAGTGTTACCGTTGTATTTGGCTTTTACCCCCTCCGTAATGAATTAATTAACTGTAACCCCACATTTTTTACCATTGGAACAATACTTCCACGTAAGCAGTACTTCCACCTAACCAGTATTCTTCAAAGCAGTACGTTGGTGCAGTACTTTGCCGGACCAGTACTTTGTATGGCAAATCAGTACTTTCCATCTTCTTATCCACAACCAATGCTTCAAACTAAACCAAATAAACTTCAAACTAATCCAAGAAACTATATGATGCATAAGTTCTAACTAATAACTATGTTGCCTCCCCTCAAATACAACATAGGTTCTAAACCAAACTAAAAATTCAATACTTTCATTAAGAACCGAAAGAAAGTATACTAACTATTACTAAAGCCTCCCCTCAAATGTAGCCTAGTAGTTAATCATCCCAATGCTCACAACTAAGTGGTTGAATCTTGAAACATCAAATCCCTTTGTGAGTAGATCAGCTACATTATCATCTGTGTGAACCTTGACCACATTTATAAGCCTGTGCTCATAACAATCTCGAATGAAGTGATGCCTAATCTGAATATGCTTTGTCTTGGAGTGATAAACTGGATTCTTCACAATACAGATGGTACTCTCATTATCAATGTTGATAGGAGTATTTTTGAAGTTGTATCCATAATCCAAGAGTTGATTCTGCATCCACAAAACTTGTCCATAACAGCTTGCAGCAGCAACATATTCTGCTTCAGTAGAGGAGGTTGCTGCAATTGTTTGTTTCTTACATTGCCACGAGACTAATCTTTTTCCAAGATATTGACATCCTCCAGTGGTTGATCTTCTATCATAGTTATCTCCTGCATAATCACTATCTGAAAAAGCTTCCAAGTGAAAAGGTGACTCCTTAGGATACCATAATCCTAACTTTGGTTGATGCTTGAGATATCGAAAAATCCTCTTGACTGCATACATATGTGAAACCTTGGGTGTAACCTAATATCTTGCACATAAGCATACAGCAAACATGATGTCAGGTCGTGATGCAGTTAAGTACATAAGACAACCAATCATAGATCTGTAAAGCTTCACATCCACAGCTTGTCCATCTTCATCCTTGCCTAATGGTTTATTGTTGTCAATAGGTGTGGTGGCAGGCTTGACAGTTGGAAGGTCAAATCTTTTAAGTATGTCTTCAACATACTTTTCTTGATTAATGAAGATTCCATCTCTTGTTTGTCTAACTTGAAGCCTCAAAAAGAAAGTTAATTCTCCCATAGAACTCATTTGAAACTCCCGCTGCATAAGTTCTTCAAATTCTTTCACCATAGACTTCTTTGTGGCTCCAAAGATAATATCATCCACATAGACTTGGACTAACATAATGTCCTTCTTATCTCTTTTGATAAACAAAGTCTTATCAATTGCTCCTCTCCTGTAACCATGTTGTAATAGAAAAGTAGAGAGTCTCTCATACCAAGCTCTGGGAGCTTGATGAAGGCCATATAGTGCCTTGATCACCTTGTAGACTTTGTTTGGATGTGCAGGATCTTTAAAACCAGGAGGTTGTTTAACATAAACTTCCTCAGAAATTGTGCCATAAAGGAAGGCACTTTTCACATCCATTTGGTAGACAGGAAATCCCATGTATGATGCAAAGGCAAGAAATAACCTTATTGCCTCTATTCTTGCAACAGGAGCAAACACTTCATCATAGTCCACTCCTTCTTCTTGGCGATATCCTTGTGCAACCAATCTAGCTTTATTTTTGATAACATTCCCTCTTTCATCTCTTTTGATTCTGAAAACCCATCTTGTACCAATGACTCTCTTGCCATCTGGTAGATCACATAATACCCAGACCTCTTGAAGCTTGAATTGTAGAAGCTCCTCTTGCATAGCTTCAACCCAACTTTCATCAGTTAAATCTTGAGCTACCTTCTTTGGTTCAGTTTGAGATAGAAAACAAGCAAACATGCATGTTTGTTGATCCTTGTGATTCATCCTGTTTTGTTTGTAAACAAAGCTAAGTAAAGCAGTATGTTGCTTAGAGAGACCTTTAACTTTGTTTCTTGTAACCACTCCTGAAGAGGGTGATCCAATAATATTGCTTTGAGGATGAGCTTTATGAACTCTCAATGTAGGAGTTGGGGGAACTGGAAGATCAGATTCCAAATTAGTAAAATCAGGTTCTTTATTGGTAGTTGAGAAAATACCTTCATGATTGAGCTCATCATCAATTTCTTCTAACCCAGGAATGTTAGCATTATCCAAATCATCATCATCAACATTGGAATCATCATCATTGTTCCAATTTGATGGTTCTAACACACCAGAAGTACTGTCAAAAGGATCATCAGTACTTTGATCAAAAGTACTGTGAGCAGTATCTTTGAATTTACCCTGTTTCTTTGCAGCATCATAAGCCCTCCTTTGTTCATCTTCATAGGATGTTGCTATAATTTCTTGAAAAAGCATCCTATTAAGTTCATCTTGTATGGCTTGATCTTCATCAGATACTGTATTGGTTGGTTGAGCAGTACTTTGTTCCTTATTAGTAACTGTAGGTTCTTTATCAGGAACATCTTCTGGTCTAACATTGACTCCATGAACAATGTACTGTGTATCATCTTCTTTGTGAGCAGCTTGATTTTCTTCTCTAACAGGCACATAATTCATAGATGAAGTGAACTTGAGATCAAGATCAAACATCCAATCAGGACCTTTTCCTCTATGAGGTTCTTTATCTTCCAAAAATTCAACATGAAGACAATCTTGAACCTTTTTGGTACCTCTGTTATATAATCTAAAACCTTTGCTATTTGTACAATAACCTAATAGATAACCTTCATCTGACTTACCATCAAATTTTCCCAGAGAATCAATGGTATTTAGAATAGTCAGAGGACAGCCAAAAGGTTTTAGAAAACGAATGTTTGGTTTCTTTCCCATGAGCAGCTCATATGGTGTCTTCATCTGAGGTTTGGTTACTAATACTCTATTTAAAACATAGCAAGCAGTACTTATAGCTTTAGCCCAAAAGAGAATAGGTAATTGTGAATCTGCAAGCATTGTTCTAGCTGCTTCTATCAATGTCCTGTTCTTTCTTTCTGCAACACCATTCTGCTGTGGAGTTCTAGCAATGCTAAACTCTCTCTTGATCCCTTTCTTGGCACAGAATTCATCCATATGCTTGTTCTTGAATTCTGTCCCATTATCACATCTAATACCTCTTACTTTGAGTCTCAATTGATTTTCAAGGGCTACTATCAGGTCATGGATAGCATCAAAGGTTTCATATTTGAATCCCAAGAAAAAGACCCAACTAAATCTGCTACAATCATCTGTCACAACCAAGCAGTACTTCTTCTTGTTTAAACTCTCTACTGAAACTGGTCCAAACAGATCCATGTGTAGCAACTCCAAAGGTTCTCTAATAACTCTGTCCTGAACCTTCTTACATGAAGCTTTATGTTGTTTACCTTTCTTGCAAGCCAAACATGAATGATCAGTCTTGAATGTTTTGGAAGGTAAACCTCTAACTAAATTGCCTTTAACCAGCTTGTTGATGTTCTTGAAATTTACATGACCTAGTCTTCTATGCCATAGATGTGCTTCTTCCAATGATGCCTTGGCTACTAAACATGTTGCTCTTCCAGCAGAATTGAGACTCTTTAAGTCTAAACTGTACACATCATTGGTTCTTGGTACTTTCAATGTTACCAAGTGATCATCAACAAACTTGAACTCAGGAGAGAGAATAAGACATTCTGTATCAGTGAACAGAATGGGGTACTTTTTGTCACAAATCTGAGAAACTGACAAAAGATTGAACTTGAGCTCCTTCACATATCTAACATTCTCAAAATCAATACATCCAGCCTTGATGGTTCCTTTGCCAGTGATTCTCCCTCCATCAGGATCATTACCAAATGCAACTCTTCCTCCATAATATGCCTTAAAATCTGACAGGATCTCCTTGTTCCCTGTCATGCTGCCAGAGCAACCACTATCAACAATAATATGATCTTTAAGCTCCTCCTCTGGGTTGCCCTCAGAGACATTGGATGAACTTGGTGAAGTAGCTACCATAGCAATCTGAACAGGTTCATCTTCATCCTCCATGCTCCAGTCAAAGCTTCCAAGACCATCTCTTGATTCCAAAGCAGCATATCCTGGTTCCTCATCAAAAGCTGTGCTCCAATCAAAGTCTTCCATTGCAACCATAGAATAGGTTACAGGTTCATCATCAAATTCACTGCTCCAGTCAATCTCAGCTAGAATTTCTTGAGCCACCAAAGCTTTGGTTGTGATTCAGTAATCGGAACC
The DNA here is from genome assembly GCA_021014915.2 of Artemisia tridentata subsp. tridentata. NCBI lineage: Eukaryota > Viridiplantae > Streptophyta > Magnoliopsida > Asterales > Asteraceae > Artemisia > Artemisia tridentata. The sequence goes on along the minus strand of CP139502.1, from coordinate 295,820,486 downwards.
TCTTTTCTTTCAACCTTGGGTTGTTCAATCATTCTGTTTGCTTGATATTTTGCAAACTTGCATTCCCTTGCAAAGTGTCCAAGCTTTTGACAGTTGAAGCATTCAATCTTGGATTTGTCAAAAGTTATACCCTGTTTGGCTTTGAAATCAATTCCCCTTCCTGTCTTGTTCATGAACTTCTTGATCCTTGCAGTGATCATGGCAACTTGCCATCTGATGTCAATCTCCTCTAAAGCATCTTCTTCAATCTGCAACAAGTCTTCTTGATAGGTAATAGGCAGAGTGGCTTGTTGAGCAAAGAAGGAACATACAACATCATCAGAGTTGGTGTTGTTTGTTGGTGATGGGGTGGTAGTGACAGTGGTTGTGCAAACATGCTGTGTATCACCAACAATACTTTGAGAAGGATAAGCAGTACTTTTAGTGGAAGTACTGCTTCTGTTTTCAGAAGACACAAAAGCTATGTTGTGAGTTTTCTGAGAACTGTGACCATTCATCTCTTGCTCGTACACCTTTAAATTGTTGTAGAGATCATCAAAGTCCATAGACTCCAATCCAGGTTGTCCTCTAATCATAGTAGCAACCACATGCCAGACATATGGCAAACTCCTTAAGAACTTCAAGTTTGCATCTTCAACAGATACCTCTGCTCCATACAGTTCTAGCATACTAAGTAGATTTTGGAATCTGTCATAGGCAGCATCAAGACCTTCTCTTTCACCAACAGTGAAAGTTTCAAACTGCTGCTTCAATAAGTTTCTATGCATCTTCTTGGAAGCATCATTACCTCCAAATCTTGTCTTGATCGCAGCCCACAATTGCTTTGCATCCTTAGCATCATGGAACTTTAGTAGGTGACCATCAGGAATAGCAGACAACAGTATGTTGAGAGCCTTATCTTGATTTCTCTTTGTAGCTGCTGGCAAGGTTGGTTGAGGTGGTTTAGGTTGTCCTTCAACTGCTACAGGTTCGTCAAGAACAACATTACCATTGACAATCACATCCCATAGAGCATGGTCTGTAATAGCAAGGTACTGCCTCATCTTCATGCTCCAGAGATCATATTCTCCCTTCTTGATGATAGGAATTCTGAGTGAGGTGATGGATGGGATTGGTGCAGCTTCAGTCGTCATCGTTTAGGGTTTGTTGTTAAATCGGTTTTAAGGGTTTCTTCTTAATTAGAGTCTCCACACAAGCTCTGATACCACTTGTTGGATCGATATACTCTGACCAAACTAACTTGTAGCTTGTTTAAGGGTTTAGCAACCTTGGATAAATCCAAAACTACTAATATTGAAACGCTGATATACTTTGTTAAGTATGCGGAATCTACTTCAACAAAGCTAAGAAGAATTAACACAAAACTTTGATTATATTAAACCTTGAACCTGCTTACTTTACACAGATTCACTAACAAACTCTAAACATTAATACTCTAATAATCGACTAATACTTTTCTCTAAAATCTCGTATCTCTAATGCCAACCTAGGGATCCTTTTATAGGCACAAGGAAAACCCTAGTCGGTTTACAATTCTTGAACGACAAGTAATTCTAATTATAGTCTAATAATAACTCTAAGAACATTCTAGAATTACACATTAATCCTTAAACGTATTTGCATATCAGTCCTTTATCTTTAGCAGTACTTTGACTTCTTTAGAACATGAGCAGTACTTTGACTTCTATCGAACACTACTTTGACTTTCTTCATGTAGCAGTACTTTGTAGCCCAACAGAAACTAACCTTGTTCTTAATTGGGAAAAATGTCATTTTATGGTTAGAGAGGGGATTGTGTTAGGACATAAGATTTCTGGGAAAGGTATAGAAGTCGACAAAGCAAAAATTGATGTAATTGCCAAACTACCTTACCCCACTAATGTAAAAGGTGTTAGAAGTTTTTTAGGGCATGCTGGATTTTATCATAGGTTCATAAAGGATTTTTCAATGATATCTAGGCCTATGACTCAATTATTGCTAAAAGATGCGAAGTTTGATTTTTTTGAAGATTGCAAAAAGGCGTTTAATATACTTAAAGAAAAACTAACTACTGCACCTATTATAATTTCGCCAGATTGGAATCTGCCTTTTGAACTAATGTGTGATGCTAGTGATTATGCTGTTGGAGCTGTACTTGGCCAAAAGATAGAAAAGAAATTTAAGTCAATTTATTATGCTAGCAAAACATTAAATATTGCCCAAGAACATTACACCACCACGGAAAAAGAACTTTTAGCAGTAGTTTTTGCATTCGATAAATTTAGGTCATATCTTATATTGTCAAAAACTATGGTTTACACTGACCATTCTGCTTTGAAGTATTTGTTCAATAGTCAGGATGCCAAGCCAAGGCTTATTAGGTGGGTTTTATTGCTCCAAGGATTCGATATTGAAATTAAAGATAAAAAGGGTGCCGAGAATCTAGCTGCTGACCACTTATCTAGACTTGAAAACCCTGATATGGAGGTGCTTGATGAAAGAAAAATCGCTGATGACTTTCCTGATGAACACCTTATGATGGTAAGAATTAAGAGCAATGATAATACACCATGGTATGCCGACTATATAAACTTTATTGCTGCAAATGGAATTCCAAAAGGGCTAACATCCGACGAGAAAAGAAGGCTTCTAACTCGCGCTAGTGAGTATATTTGGGATGAACCTTATGCCTTTAAATTATGTCCTGACAATATTATACGAAGATGCGTAGATGGAGATGATGTCCCAGAAATATTGGCACATTGCCATTCAGGGCCGACGGGGGGACATCATGGTGCAATTATTACAAAAAGGAAAATCCTTGATGCAGGATTTTATTGGCCCACTATGCTGGATGATGCAAAAGATTATATAAAAGGATGTGATGCGTGTCAACGATCCGGAAATATTACATCAAGAAACGAAATGCCGCAAAACTATATCCAAGTATGTGAAGTTTTCGACATATGGGGATTGGACTTCATGGGTCCGTTTCCTGAATCTAAAGGTAATAAGTATATTTTGGTTGCTGTTGATTACGTATCAAAATGGGTCGAAGCGCAAGCGTTACCAACAAACGACAGCAAGGTAGTGCTTAAATTTTTGCAAAGTTTGTTCGCTAGGTTTGGAGTTCCTAAAGCATTGATTAGTGATAGGGGAACACACTTTTGTAATCACCATCTAGGAAGAGCTTTGCAACAATATGGAGTGTATCATAGGGTTTCCACTGCATACCATCCTCAATCCAATGGGCAAACTGAAGTAACCAATAGGGCTATAAAACGGATTCTAGAAAAAATGACTGGATATAATCCGAAAGGGTGGTCTGACAAGTTAAATGATGCTTTATGGGCATTTCGTACAGCCTATAAGACACCGACGGGATGCACTCCATTTCGTCTTGTATACGGAAAAGCATGCCACCTACCGGTCGAAAATAGAACAAAGTGCATATTGGGCTTTGAAGAAATGTAACATGGATATGGAAGCTGCAACGAAGAACCGTTTCATGGAACTCAATGAACTCTACGAACTAAGAGATGAGGCCTACAGAAATACTAAGATCTACAAAGAAAGAACTAAAAGATGGCATGACTCGAGGTTACATGGGGATAAAATGTTTACTATTGGAGAAAAAGTGCTGCTATTTAATTCTCGATTAAAGATGTATCCAGGTAAACTTAAATCAAGATGGACGGGTCCGTTCGTTGTCAAGAAAGTGTATCCATATGGGACTATTGAAATATGCGATAAAAATGGTTATATATTCAAGGTAAACGGGCAACGAGTTAAAAAATACTTTGATAATAAAATTGAGGATACTGAGAATGAGGTGGTGGAGTTTGAACCTGAAGTATTGAAATAAGGAGCTGAACGTGAGTCTAACTTGAAGACTCTGGAATAAAGACAAGTGCTGACCGGGAGACAACCCGAAGGAAAAATTTTTACTTTTCTGTTCTATGTCGAGTCTGTCAAACCTGCAGAAGATGCGGCGCATCTCCAGCATAAGACGCGACGCATCAACTGCACTGGTCATATCTTATTTCATTTTCTGCATTTTTATTTTTGACTTTAAAACTTTCTGTCAGTTTATTTAATGCGGCGCATCCCTGGTTAAGGATGCGACGCATCTTTTATTCTGATTCGTATTTATTCCAGGCTCGATACGGCGTATCTTCTTCCATAAGATACGGCGTATCGACTGACCTGATGATTTACAGTTTAATTTTTTTAGGTTTTATTTTTACTAACTACTAATGTATTATGCAAGTTTGAATCTTCTTAACTCAGGTGTGTTAAAGTCTAAATGGTATTATAGATTCCTGCATTTTTGTGGATACATCGTTTATGAAGCTTAAACGTTCTCATCCACATGAAAGTTGATTTTTGCTCTTATACGAATAATGGAGGATCATACCGAGCAAATCTCAGGGGAGTTTTTCTGTTCTAATTCTTTTATTTTCCAGTTTTTAACCTTTGATACAAACAACGAGGACGTTTTTTTAACTTAAGTGGGGGGATGGAGAATTAGAACACTTACTTGTCCTAAACTTTTTCAAAATATGCTTAAAATGCGCTTAATATATCAAAATTAAAATTTTTTTAGCATGTTTTTGTTTAAAGTCTAAATTACATAACCGCACACATAACTCTATTCTTTCAAAAATATTAAAACTTTAGTGTGCCGGTGACTTGTAAACTTTAGAACTTGGCTTGTATACTATTCGAGACCACCATAATGAGTATTATCTATATAATTGGAGTGACTTGTCTAAATTGGTAAATTTCTAGGATTACACCCAAATAGCCTTTATATGTTATGTGATATTAACTAACTACACTGGTTAGTTAACCACCATATAAACCCTTTGTTTACTCTCACTTTTAGAGTAAGATACCCCTAGAAAAACCCTCAGAGCCATTCCTTTCGTTTCTTACACCTTTGTTATAATGTTTCGATACACCCTTACACCTTAGCCTACCCTGTAGATTAAAATCCGTGGTTAATTTCTTTAGGCAAAGTGTGTTTCCTTACATTACCTGTGTTCGCGTGCGTAATTCATTATCTTTGGTTAGGTCGGGAAATTGCACAATGCAATTGGTATGAAAGTAAATATTGTATAACTTTTAGTTTATTTTTCGTGTGTTTGCTACTTTCACTATTACAGTTATTTCTGAAAGTATGAAGAGTATGGAAAAATTATCCGGAAAAATAGTGATAGAAAAGTTGTGAAATTTTACACATATATGTTGATGTCAAAAAAAAAAAAAAAAAAAAAAAAAAAAAAAAAGAAAAAGAAAAAGGAAAAAGTTGGAAGTTTGTTTTAACCAACTTATGTAAAGTTTTGTATTAAGTAGGAGATATCACCACTATTTGTTGTTGTATATTATATTTATGGATTGAATGGGAGTTGGCCGTTATGGGAACGCCAACTAAGGTTATTCTTTGATTGAGATTTTGTTGAGTATAATTCGTGTCTACCTAAAGCGTGTGTTTCAAGTGTTAAAGCGTGAGTTATTCAATGATATGAATCTTATTCATGGGATGGTTGGGAAAGTGATTAACCACACTTAGGATTTTAATTTATTTGTTTTGTTTATTTTTCATTTTACACCAATTTGTATCCCAAATATTATCCATACCCTATATCATTCTTCATCCAAACCTTTGATTTATTGAGATTAGGGATTTGAGCAATCTTAAGTATCGTAGTCGTGGATTCGGCTATGTATTTATGATTTTGTCGCCCTTTTTGATATAATATTATTGGTGAAGATTACTTGGTCCTATCTTTAGCCCATTCGAGTTAAGGAATTGAGCAATTGCAAGTATCGTGGTCGTGGATTCGATCATGTATTTGTAATTTTATCGCCTTTTCTGGAATATGAGATCGATAGAGATTAAAAAGGATGATCAACCCTTAACCAACAAACCCTTTTTACCGCTTTAGACTTGTTACTCCTTGGCTTTAGTGGGGGAGATGCGTATACTTGCCAAGCCTATGATAGAATATTCGTCACGACTAAGCAACTAAACGATTTAGAATTGTTTTACATTAAAAATTATTTTGGTTTCTACTTCGTTAAGTGTTTGGTTGTGTGATTATGACAAAACGAATATGTGCTTAAATATAAAAATAAATCCTAATATCTTTTAGGATACATTTTCATATGATTAATTCTAAGGTTTACTTGAGGACAAGTAAAGTTCAAGTGGGGGGATATTTGATGAACTCAAATAAGTACATTTTATTATCATCATTTATCCTATTTATTTGACTTGTTTTATTATATTATATATGAGAATCGATACATTAATGTTTACTTTAGTAATTCTCAGGTAAAAACAAGCATTATGTGAAACTTGGCGATTTTGAACTAATTATGGAGCAAAACAAGCGAGATGTTAAAAGTCTACTGATATCCAGAAGATGCGCCGTATCTCACTCAACAGATACGACGCAATATCATACTTAGATGAATTCGAAGACCATTGCCTGACTTTGAAGAATGCGCCGCATGCAATTCTGTCATGCGCCGCATATGAAACTTTGGTCAAAGAAGAAGATCAAGCTCGTTCTACTCCAGATACGCCACAATATACTTCTAACATACGGCGTATCACTATCAAGATTTCACCAGTTACAATCCAAGACAGCTAAAGTACATGCGCTGCATACAAAGATCAAGTTACGCCGCATCTGAAGACGGTGTACGAATATTCCAGAATATATTAATCTTGGACCCCACGCGAAGTTAAGTCAATGCGCCGCATCTATCAACTCAATGCGCCGCATCGATCCCTCAGACAGAAACTATAAATACCCCAAGGTCAGACGAATTTAAGAGACCTTTTGTATAACCCTAGAGCCGAATTCAGACGACCAAGCAGCACAAGACACACCTCAAACAAAGATACAAGAGCTGTAAGAAGGTCCTATATGTATTAAATTCATTAAGTAGTTTTGTTTTATTGTTTTAGTACGCTTTAATTCATCAGGATTGATGGGCTTGTGTCATGTGACTACGGAAGATCATGCACTCCCCTTAATATTACTTTCCCATTAATTAAAGCTTATATGTTGATGTCTTTGGTGACTTTTATTAGTGCATTGATAACCTCTGTGTCTAGCTGAGTCTTGCTTGGGTCGCCATGCCCCTTCCTCGCCTATTTATTCTAGCGTCTCTAGAAAAGTAGGATAGACATAAGTAATCATTAAGGGTTTACTCGCCGATAAGATTAGAGCCAACGAGAAAGGTTTAATTATATACACTTCATATAAAACTAGCAATAAAACAAGTGACAAGCTATTTTATTATCAGGACATGTCTTCTTATTATCTCGAGTATCTATCTGTGTACGTGTGTGCTAATCGCTGATTCGTGCTCATTAGTTTAGTTTTCTATTTAATTATAACCAAACTGTGCCAGTCTCTCAGGCTGAACCCCCTTGCGTTAGATTAGGTTGTATAGCTAACTTAAGATATTAAAATACTGATTAGAATAACTAGATAATACGTTCCACTCTTAGTGATCGACACTCTACTTACCATTATATACATACTGACCGGGTACACTGCTCGTTAAAGTGTGTGTGTTATTGATAAGTCGGCTAAATATAAATTTAAAACTTGAGTAGGCATTAATACTGCTAAACTGCAACGACACATCACGCACATCAGACCCCCTTCCCATCAGGATTGGACTGTCCTTTTGGGGATTTAGGGTCCTGAACTCCCTGAGACTCTGAGTGTGATTTCTCAGAGACGTTAGCGGGATGTGAGTGGGTGTGGGTCCCCTTCTCAGTGGAGTAGTGCTGCCCCACTGAGGATATAGAACCCTGTACTCCCTCAGGCTCTGATTGTGATTTATCAGTGCCTTCATTGGGATGTGAATGGGTGGATGTTCCTGATCCCTCTGACTTGTTTATGTCAAAGGAAACATGCGGAAAGGGTTTGTCCGAGGACACTGAGGGTGATTTCTCAGTGACCTCCGGTGACGGTTGTTTTGTGGTCAGAAGGGTCTCTGTAGTGGGTGTCTCAGAGGTCTGGGCCTCAATTTTAAGGGTGCCTGAGGCAACAGTCTCAGTGACGAGTGGTTTAGGTCTAACCACCTTACTGGACTGTCCCCCTTTCTTCTTCTTCACCTTCTTGGTTGGTGAAGGTACTGGGGAGCATTCATTTTCACCCTGAATGACTACTAACTTGTAGTTGGTCAGGGCGGTAGGTTGTGCCTCAGTGATGTCACTACTAAAATTGGTCTTATGCAAGACGTCTGGTTTTGTACCTTGATCGTCAGACCTTAAGTAGTCAGAACCAAGAAGGTCCTGAAGCACACAGGAAATGAACCTAGGATAAGACATGTGTCTTTGCCTATGTTTCCCTGAGAGCTTGGCAACGAGGTCACGGAAGATTATACCTCCGATATCAATTTTTCTACCCTCCAAGAGACTGAACATCATCATTTGCTGTGATGAGTTCTCTTGCTCAGTGGAGGATTTATTCCCTCCGAGGACTTGAATGACAAATGTCATCATGAGTCTCCAGATGGGGTGAAACCATGTCTTCACTATGGGAGCCTTTTCTAACAAGGCTTCAGGAGACAAAATAGGATGCTTAGCGTCATGAGGCCCAAGGAATAGCATTTCTGCTTTAATTTCCTGGTCAGTAGGGTTTGCCTCAAAGGTCTGGGTGAAGTCAAGACCAGTGGCCTTGAGAAAGGTCTTGTAGTCCAGGGAGAGGGGTTTCTTCCCATTCATCACAGTGAATGTGATGATTGATTCTCTGGTGTCCTTAGGGCTAGTAGCCGTTGCGGTACACCAGAACTCCCTGAGGTAGTCATGATAAATGACTGATGGGGTTTTGGTAAAGGCCGTGGTAAGGAAGCAGTTATGTAAATACTTAACCACATCCTTGTACCCCTCATATTGTTGGGGGTAGTGGAAATTTCCAACCATGTTGTTCTTGGTCATATCCACGCCCTCCATTGTGAAATTCACATTTGGGGCGAGGGTGATAGCATTAGAAGATGCCATTTTTGTGTTAGGGTTTTGGTCGGAAAAAATGGTCTGGGTTTCTAATTGCTAAGAACACACATAATTTGTTTGATAGAGAAAAGGGCAAGAGTTTGCTTATGATTTCTAAATAAAACGTGTGTGTGTTATCTTTTGTTTGGGTTTTTATAGGGAAGTGGAGGTTGAGGGTATTTTGGGCATAAAGCGGTTATTCTCAAAATTTCGAAGATTATTTTATAAAACATTTGAAGTCCGCATTTAATGCCACGTTTCCACTTCCCCATGTATTCGGCGACCGTCATGGTGAACAGTTGTGCCGTCTGCAAAAAGTGTAATTTGCAGAGCTGAGTCATCACATATCTATTATGTGATTGGAGAGGCATTTAATGCCAAGTGGGAATGTGGGGGCCCAAGATGTGTATGCCAGAAGGGTAAAGAGACATATATTCCTATATTAAATTAGAAGTCAGTCACCAACCTAGGACATTAACTAACTAAATACTTAGAGCATTTAAGTTAGTATTGAATGACATCTTGAGGGCCCTGAATGATTATTCATTCACTGAGGGGTTCAGGAAGGGTGATTCAGTGATCTTGTTCACTGACGAACACATTGAGTCAGGGACCTGAGGTTTTAAGAATTTACACTTCAGTTGGAAGGATTCAATCAGTGGACTAATTCTCGATATCCAACATTCCTAATTCAGCTTTCAGTCTTGTGAAAGTTGGTTCATCCAAAGGTTTGGTGAAGATATCAGCTAACTGATATTCAGTAAGGATGAAGTGTAATTCAATGCCACCATTCATGACATGGTCCCTGATGAAATGATATCTGATATCAATGTGTTTTGTTCTCTGATGAAGAACAGGGTTGTTGGATATTGCAATTGCACTTGTGTTATCACAAAAGATGGTTACCATCTTATACTGAATGCCATAGTCACTGAGCTGACTTTTCATCCAAAGTACATTTGCACAACAGCTAGCTGCTGCAACATATTCAGCTTCTGCTGAGGACATGGCAACTGATTGTTGCTTTTTGGCACTCCAACAGACTAATTTTCCACCAAGAAATTGGCAGGAGCCTGAGGTGCTTTTCCTATCCATGTTGCAACCAGCATAGTCAGAGTATGAGTATCCCTTGAGATCAAAGCCTGAGCACTTAGGATAGTATAATCCAAGGCTTGGGGTACCTTTCAGGTACCTGAGGATCCTTTTCACAGTAGTGAGATTAGATTCTCTTGGGTCAGATTGATATCTGGCACACAAACATACTGAGAATTGGATGTCAGGTCTTGATGCAAGGAGATACATCAGTGACCCAATCATACCTCTGAATAGAGTTTGATTGACTGATTTACCAGTGAGGTCAGGACCTAGGTTGTTTGGAGGAACCATGGGAGTCTTGACTGAGGCACAGTCACTGAGATCATACTTCTTCAGTATGTTTCTGACATACTTCTCTTGACTGATAGAGGTACCTTTATCAGTCTGCTTGATTTACAATCCAAGAAAGTAAGTCAGTTCTCCCATCATGCTCATTTCAAATTTCTTTGCCATCAGTTTTTCAAACTATTTGCAAAGTTTGTAACTTGTTGAGCCATAGATGATGTCATCAACATATACTTGTACAAGTATGACATCATCATTTGTCTTGTAGATAAACAAGGTGTTGTCTATCTTGCCTCTGACAAATTTGTTTTGGATCAGGAAGGATGAGAGAGTTTCATACCATGCCCTGGGAGCTTGCTTCAGTCCATAAAGAGCTTTGTCAAGCTTACAGACATAGTCAGGAAACTCACAACTTTCAAATCCAGGAAGCTGTTGGACATAAACTTCTTCTTTCAGTGAGCCATTTAAGAATGCACTTTTAACATCCATTTGGTACACTTTGAAGTTCATGTAGGTTGCAAATGCAAGGAAGATCCTGATGGCTTCCATTCTTGCAACTGGTGAAAATGTTTCCTCATAGTCAATGCCTTCTTGCTGGTTATAGCCTTTGGCAACCAGTCTGGCCTTGTTTTTGATGACTATGCCATTTTCATCAGTTTTGTTTTTGAACACCCATTTCATGCCAATGACTGTGACACCATCAGGACACTTAACTAAGCTCATCACCTTGTTTCTGTCAAACTATTCCAGTTCATCATGCATGGCCTGAACCCAACTAGGATGTGTAAGTGCTTCTTTGACACTTTTGGGTTCAATGGTGGAAATGAAATCCACAAATAGGCATTCATTGGCTGAGGCTGCCCTTAGTTTAGCAGCCATGCTTCTAGTGAGCATGCCTTCAGTAGGCTCTCCAATGATGTTGACAAGTTCTATGTCCTGAGACCTAGTCCAACTGTCCTGAGGTCTAGGATACTGATTGGAACTTGTGGAGGCCTGATTTGGTAGAGGTGTAGGATCAGGTTCAGACACTTGAGAATTTTCAGGATTCTGAGTGTCTGAATGGGTTGGCTGATCACTGAGATTGTTTGGTTCCTGAGCACTTTGAACAGACTGATTTAATGTATCAGTGTTTGTTTGTGCTTCAATAAACTCAGTGATGGTTAGGTAAGGGAGGTTGTGAGGGATAATGTGATAGGAGATATCAGCATTTGCTTGATACTGAGTGGAAGGATTGTTGTCAGGATCATATTCATCAGGAGGATATCTGGATGAATCATTGATTCCTATTTCTTCCACTGAGGCATTCGAGAACCTGATAGCTTCAGTGCTCTCATCAAAGGTAACATGGAATGTTTCCTCAGTTTGTTGTCTCCTTGTGTTGAACACCCTGAAGGCTTTTGAGACAAGGGAATATCCTTGGAAGTATCCATCATCAGCTTTGGCATCAAATTTCCCTAAGTGATCCTTGTGATTATGAATAAACACAGGACACCCAAAGACATGAAAGTAGCTGATGTCAGGGATTCTTCCCTTGAATAACTCATATGGAGTTTTGCTATGTCTCTTGACAATGATGGATCTGTTCTGAGTATAACAGGCAGTTTTGACTGCTTCAGTCCAAAAATGGTTGGAGAGGACTGATCCATTTAACATTGTTCTTGCAGCTTCAATGAGTGTTCTGTTTTTCCTTTCAGCCACACCATTTTGTTCAGTTGTGTAAGGTGAGGAAAATTTTTGATGGATACCTTTCTAATCACAGAAACTTACAAGTTCATGGTTCCTGAACTATGTCCCATTGTCAGTCCTAATCTGTTTGACTTTGATGTCATTCTGATTTTCAATGTTCCTGACAAAGGACATAATAGTTTCTGCTGCCTGACTCTTTTTGGTCAGGAAGTAAACCCAAGTGTATCTTGAGTATTCATCCACAATGACCAGAGTATACTTCTCATGGTTAATTGTAATAACCCGAAAATTTTCGAGTTATTAACTTTCTGTAAACCCGAAGCAATTGATTATGAACTTTAATCAAGTTATTTTATTCACCTTGGCATTCGAAATATTACTATATATATATATATATATATATATATATATATATATATATATATATATATATATATATATATTTTCTTTCTTTACTGAGAAATAACTAGTGAGATTACAAAACGAACAAATGTGGCAAAACTCACGTTCTATTTTTACTGGAACCGCACGCGTTTCGACACCATGATAGTATGGCATAGGTCTAATAATTTAAAACCAAGAACCAACAGAAAGTCATGGTATATTGGAAAAATATTTATGGACTCGGAAATAAACTCAAATGATAACTATACTTGTGTATAAGTTACGACACTACTTCAATAGTTTTCTATTACCAATAAATAACGACGACGCAAATAGATATTTTCTAGTTCCTCAACGTTACTTATTCCAACGCAACAACACAATACTTTTACACGACAACATATATCTATACCTACGCATTACATTTATTTTGTTTCCTTTTAACTCATAGCCTAAATATAACACAAACTTAACAACCTATAATTTAGCTTTGTTAAATTATGACCTACACAAAAAGATAACTAAGACAACACAAACCCACACACACTCCTTTTGATAAACTACACCTAGTCACCCCACCTTGGAAGTAAACACAAGCATGCTTGTTCTTTTCTTTTTTTTCCCCACTCGACATAAACCAACCAAGCCATTTTTTTTTATTCCTCCACTCTATTCAGCCAAAACCCAGAAAAGTACCACAACTTTTCATGTGATCCATAGCTGCTATCATCAATCAACATCAATCCGCTTCTCTTCTTCCCAAACAAGGTCACAAGACTATCTAAGGTTCTTCAATGGAAAGGGACTTCAGCTGCAAACATACCTTCGCATGACTTTGACCTCAAAAGGCAGATCAAAGCTATCCCTTTTTCTTTCTTTTTAAATCCAGTCGAACCACATACATGAGGGGGCAACACAAATCTCATCACCTCCCTTCACTATTATAACCAGCCTCTCCATTTCTTTAGTTACTCACAAGCAAAACAAAAACAAACACATTCACATAACTACTGTTGAAACAAGAAGATAATAAACAAAGGCTTTTAGTGTCACGTTGCGGGTTCTGAAATCGTGGGTTACTATTCTTGATCGTGGGTTATATTACGCAAAGGGTTCAAAGTAGTTGCTCGTTCCTCGATCTCTCGTACCATCCCATCCTCTTCACCACCATATATTTGGTGTCGTAAGTTTCTCAAACCCATTTCATTTTGTTAAGTAACTTGAGTCTCAATAGTTATATTCATACTCGACCTATTTTAAAGATCGAAATCCGAAATTGTTTCACAAGAAAAGTCACGTACACACACTTTAAACTTGAACCATGCATACATGTAAAGTTGAATATTACACGTTAACTGTTGAAGAATCAAATCCAAAATATTATAACCATGTAAAACTTGAACGTAGAAACAAGAGTAAAGTCGAATAACAAACAGATAAACACATGCGCACCCTTACTGTGACGAAACGGGTATATATAGCTCAACCCATTCGAGATTCTTTCCAAAATAGTTCGAGCAAAATGAAGCCTTACGCATGCACTATGTCGAATGAGTATATAAATATTAAACCCACTGGAACATGAAGTGAATATAGGCAAAACATAAATGAGTTCATGCGAGCATACTGTGTTGTATGGCTAGGGGTTGAACCAGTTTCGAGACCTTCTAAATACGTACGAAAATACAAACATAACATCAAGGAGCCTTTGGCTCAGGGGCTATCTTGTGAGCGTTTAGCCACCCCACCCAAGTTTGAATCCAAGTAGAGCCACATGTATATATATATATTTTTTTCAAAAACTGCATAGTTTCTTTTTTTTCGGTATAAATCAAACACCACTTTGATGGGCCTTAAGGCCCACTGATGTATTGTATACAAAGATTTTAGAGGCAAGCAGATAGTATACTATAAATTGAATTTGGTCTACCAGTTTCTTAATCTTGAATTTTTACCAAAGAAACTCACTAATTTTACTTTGGTCTAAAAATGCAAATTTTGCGAAATAAGGACTAAAAGTGTAAAAACTGTCAAACTTTTGGATCGAATCTGAAAAATAGAAGTTTTTATAAAAATTAAGGGTAGAAACTGTCATTAGCTGAAAGTTAAGGGTAAAAGTATAAAAAGGATATAAAGTGTAATTTTGTAAACAAAAAGGGTAAAACTTGACATAAACATTTTTATTTCCAACATTTTTATATATGTTACTTTTATTGCAATTCTAAGAATAATATATATCCATACTAACATTTAATAACTTTATAATAACTAAAAATATTTAAAACAAATATTTTTACTAACACTTATGATAACTAACAATATTATACAACCAAGCTTTAATCGATGACATATTCGTAAATAACAACAATCACTATCATAAGTTATCTTGGAACTTTAAGCATCCAAAATACAAATTCAACACTATCACACTTGAAGGTCTTCACACTCGTCATTACACATCGAGACCTAGAACAAAAGAATCTAAACTTATCGTATTACTCTAGGTCGCAAGTCGGAGCTATTCACTTACATCACATGATCACTACTTGACTACTGTATCACTAAGGTGAGTTCATAGTCCCACTTTTTACTATGTTTTCAAATCCCGTGGGGAGATACATGCTATAAATCTGAACACAAATATTTTTGTATGTTATCCTGATTGATATTGCTAAGTTAATATTGCCTAAGTTATTACACCGCCAATTTAAAAGTCCCTTTATCATGAACCATTAATCACTTGCGAGTGAACGCGAATTTCGTGAATAGATCTATTGGAAGTGACATCCCATTTGTACTAGCCGGATGGATAGCCATAGTGTTAGCCGGATTGATAGACAAATGCACTTTATTCGAATTTGAGTATGGCAAAACTCCTACACCAGGGCATTTATCACCCATATCATTGCTATGATTGGGATATTTATTATTACTACCCCTACACGTTAAGGTTTGCGTTTCATGAGGCTTAGTGCAATATTTATCTATTTGATCATTACACCACAATATCATTTATTGTTTTCACTACTATTTGACTTGTGTTCAAACTATTTCAAACTATTACAAATAAAACACTGTGAATTCACTCAACCTTTGTGTTGACATTTTAAGCATGTTTATCTCAGGTAATTAAAGAAATCTCAAGCACGGAGTTGGCACGGGCATGGAGAAAAGACCCACCTTTGTTCCAAATAACTATATCATTCTTTTCAAACTCATCATCACTTTTGTGAACTACTACCCCCTTTTGATAACAAATATGTAATCTCTGAATATTGAGTTTTCATTGAATGATATAAAATTTCTCTTTTTATCAAAAATCTATACTTATGACTGTGATCTAGTTCGTAATACCCGTTTAAGTCTTCCGCTGCTTCATTACGATTTTCGGGGTGTTACATTAATAGATCTAGGACTGATGGGCCCAAAGAGATCCATATGAAGAAGGTGTAGGCAGTTGATGTGCGTGTCGATGTGTTCAAGTTTTAAAATTTATAAACACGATTTATCCAATTCTCTAATCACACATACGAGCAAGTATACTCGTCCGTGGTAGTAAAGGTGGGTAAGTCGAGATCGTCCCAAGGGAATTGGGGTTGAGGTTTAGTGAATAAGTTTTAGCAAAATGGAGTGTCAATCCAATTTGAAGCAAATTAAAAACAAACAAGCAAGGTTCAATCAATCAAAAACTAATATATTGTGTGTAGTTTCCATGACAATTGTTTAGAGTAACCAATCAAGTTGGGTGTTACTTGTAATGATGCACAACTTAAAATGAATGATTCACAATCTATGGTTTTTGTCATGAGAAATCATATCTAAGAATTCAATCTCCTAGTTAACTCCTTTCAGCCATTATTAACTATTACGATAATTCTATTAAGTCCTTTTTGTTGTTTGAAAGCATGTCTTATCTCAAGAATTCCTACGAATCCTTTCGGCCTTTTTCGTGATGAAATCGTTTCCAAATCCATTTTAATGAGTAAAGGTGTTGCTTGTCACACACCACAATCCATACTAATTCGTGCACTAACTTTTTGGAATAAAAACATAAAGAAAACTCCTTTCGGCCTTGTGAATCTTTGAAACTGTTTTTACCAACCAATTAAGCAAGATTAGATTTTATCTCAACAAACTCATAAAACAAGATATGTTTTCATGCATCACTATGATAAGATTACTCCAACAATTGTCACATCATCCACACATAAGTATAACTAAATTACTCCATAACAATCATAACCAAACACAAATAATTAACCAAACTTTCATTCATCATATAGTAAAAGTAAAAGTAGTTCATGATAACTCAACAAGAAATACCTATCAAGGAATTACAAGAACTAGAATTGTGGAACTATAGCAATCCACACTCCTCCAATCGCCTATTATCACAAGTAAACAACTCCACACACGTATGCAACTCTTGAGACTCGAACTCAAGATCTCCTGGACATTTTTACAGCAACTACAAGCTTTCGGGCAATAATAATAATAGTGGTGTAGCTTTCTTAGGTTATGTCACTTCCCCAAAAGAACTCTCTTTGTAAATTAACCAAGGGTTCCTTAAATAAGTGAGGAAACCCTTCTTATCCAAGTAAAAACGTCCCATATGATTTAACAGCTGAGAAATGATAAGCCTCAATGATTATGGGGCTTAAATTCACCATTTAATGCAACTTTGTAACTTCAGTGTTGGCCAACCGATCGGTATTTGTCTCCTACCGATTGGTTGGAGCTCTCGGTGTTTCCAACTTCACTCCATCCGAATCGGATGCGGGCAGCATCCGATCGGATGGATGATCCTGCCATGCACTTTTATTTTCTTTTATTCATTTCTCGTTACGTGCTTGATCCTTCTCTGTACCATTGATTTCCTTCATAGAACTTGATCTTTTCTTGATATATTAAGCATAGAAGTCTTGGTCTAATCAATTCTTTGAAGTATCATGTGGTTTCTTTCTCGTAATTCTCCTTATGTGCATAATCTCTTCATTTCTTCGTGTTTTCCTCCACTTTTCCTGTACTTGGCTATATTTACTTGCATACACACTTTTTCATCATTTAGCAACAAATACATGCAAATATAACCAAATATGATGCACAAAACTAGCAATAACGCACCTAAAAACATGTTAGATTTAAGCGTTATCAAATCCCCCACACTTGAGTTTTGCTCGCCCTCGAGCAAGTCTAATTTTTAGAAAAACTGAACTCAATGGTATTTTCATTATTTTCATGAAAAAATCCTTGAAATGTATGCAAATTAAATTGAGCTTTGTTAACATCACCAAGTACCTCACAAAGGAAATTTTAAATTCACACAACTCTCGATAGTAGATTTGATTGTAGATCACTCAATTGCTCAAACGCGATTCATGTCTCTTACCATAAGCTTGTACTTGTATCAAAACAACAAAATAAAACATCAAAGAGGTCTTTTATTTGGGTTTAGGCTTCAAAAGGGTTTTGATTACCTAGCTAATGTATAGATATTTCATACAAGTACATCATAATTCGCTAACAACGAATCCTTGTGTAGTCAAGCAACGGATGGTCACTAGATCGTGCCTTGGTTCGCTAACGACGTTACTTGCATAACGGATGGTCACCAATTTACTCACCAGATCGCTAACAACGCTTTTCAACTACCCAAAAACTCGGATGGGCACTAGAACATACATGTGCTACATATCTAAACAAAGCCATCACTAAATCCGAATGCTCGAATAAAGTAATTGGTAAGGGAAAGGGATAAGACATGGGAATTTGATTTGGTTCTATATAAAAAAACAAAAATCAAGCCCAAATTCAATCCTAACTCTTTACATCACAAATGATTATTCACCAAACTTCTTCGATCATTATTCCGCATTTCATATAAACTCCATCTTCCATAATAGCTCTTTGAATATCTTATTTGAAAATGATCAAACCTGTGTTGCTTGTTAAAAGGAAAAGCAGCACAAAGCCTCTTGTAAGTCCAAAACAGAGAACTCAATTAGTCAACCTTTACATATGTTGCACATGGATTTGTTTGGTCCAACAATTATAAAAAGTCTTATGAAGAAAATGTATTGCCTAGTTGTCACAGATGCTTATAGTAGGTTAACATGACGTTTTCTTTCTAGCTACTTAGGGTGAGACTAGTGGCATTCTTAAGTCTTTTATAACAAGGATAGAAAATCTAGTAGATCGTAAGGTTAAAGTGATTAGATGTGATAATGGGACTGAGTTAAAAAACAGAGAGATGAACCAGTTTTGTGAGATGAAGGGTATTTTGAGACAATATAGTGTAGCTAGAACTTCTCAACAAAATGGAGTAGCTGAGAGGAGAAATAGGACATTAATTGAGGCTGCTAGGACTATGCTAGCTGATTCTAAGTTCCCAACTACTTTTGGGCAGAAGCAGTCAGTACTGCTTGCTATGTGCAAAAGAGAGTGTTAGTTGTTAATGTAACACCCCCAAATTTTGGTACAGCGGAAGTCTTATCAAAGCTTCGGGGTGCTACGGGGATTGGTACACAACACAAGCATAGGAAAACGGAATAGCATTATCCGTTAATTAAAAACATTCCAAATTAAGTATTTCATGTCTACATTTATTCCAAAGTACTTAATAAGCCCAAAATATAAAAGTAGGTCCCCAAATAAGTTATCAGAGTCTGAATTAATCCTTCAACCATGCCGCTTGCCAAGCCTCCAAATACTAGCTAATCCAAATGAAAACATCAAGTATTACCTGAGAAAACATGCTAAAAGGGTCAGCTAACGCTGGTGAGTTCATAGGTTTAATGTAAGTATAGTAGTGGACCAAATATTATATAATTGTTGCACTGGACTAAGGCTAACGTTAATACATATTGTAACACCCCCTAAATTTCAACTTAACAACGGCAGACTAATTGGGGTATCACTTAAAGGATCACAGTCATAATCATAGAAAATGACTCAAAAGAGGCGTTTTGAAAGTTATTATCATTCACTTAATAATTCAAGTACAAAAGGGATTCCATAGTTTAGTATATCAAAAGATATAATAGTTTAAAATGAATGATAGTGTTTATTTGACACCAAAAACCATTAGTTTATTGCCCACTCTGTGCCTCAAATGCTCCATTAGTTACCTGAGATAAACATGCTAAAAGTCAACAAAATTGTTGAGTGAATCCATAGTGTTTGTATGTGGTATGTGCTTAAACACATACCTTTATTTGACCAAATTAAGACCAAAATGACCAAAAACTAACCAATTATGCCAAATATATTGTGTTTTTGTGTTTATACATGTGCAGGTACGTATATCGAAGAAAAGGACAAAAATCATTGTAAAAGGGCAAAAACGAGCACGGAGTTTGGAAGAATGCATAAGCCGAAGCCGGGGAAGATATTTGAGCTCAAAATGTCAACATAAATCCTTGAAGTATCATCATTTGTCAAAAACAGCCCTTGGATTATTCCAGATTGTCAAAATCAGTCCTTGTACTACTTTCAGCACATGGTAGATTTAGCCCTCCAATCTAAAAAGTCATTCCACATTAATCCTATAACTAAACTCTTATCCATTATTAAAACCAAAATAAACCCATCCATTCCCAGCCCACAATCCTTTAAACCCTTTTAGCCCAACAAAGCCCACTCCCATATAACCCATCCGGATCTCCCACCCGGATAAAATCCAACCCGTATCCCTTATTTAACCCAAGTCCATACCCGGTCAAACCCTTTTTTAATAACCAGTCAACACCTCATTAAACAATAAAACTGTTTTTCCCTCCTTTCCCACCTCTTTACTGTTCATCATCGTCTCCATTATTTACCCTGCTACACAAATTTACCCACCTCAATTAAATACTTCTAGAAGGCTGAGCTGACAAAAGGAATGCCGCATGGGCAAAACCCAGCTCCCCCATTGGCTGTGACACCATCACACTTCATCCAACGGCTAAGATTGATAGATTGGTCACCAAGGATGATCCAAGGGCTAAGAAAAGGCTTCCTGATGAAACCCTAGTTCTTCCTCAGGCTATAAATAGAGCCTCAGTCACAAGCTTCAAGGATGTTAGAGAGTTAGTAGGATTTTTAGGGTTAGATTAGGAGTAGGGTAATTAGTGTAATCTTTAGTGTTATCTTTTCCATTGTAGTTGTAATTTCATTTTAAGCTTTGTATTCTGATTTCAGTTAATGATATTTAAGTTTTCTGCTTTTAATTGCTTAGTCAAGATAAGTCAAACTGCTTATTTCTATTCTATTAGTGCTTATTTAGTTAAGTCTCAGCTTATTTGTCCTCATTATTGCTTTTTAAAATTTATTAGATGGATTGAACTAGCTAGATCTTCAGTTTTGCCTTAAAACCATTTAAAAGCCAAAAACAGTCACATAGGATAAAGCTTATATAGTGCTTATTTTTCATTAAAAGTTGCTTATTAGTTGATAATTAAGTTAGTTATTTAGTAGTGAATCAGATTTGTAGCTTATATTAGCTAGTTATAGTTTAAATTTCTAAAATTAGTTTCTTAAAATAGTGTTTGGAATAAGCTCATTTTGGTTAGAATAACTTAAGTCACTGTTCATTTACCATTTTAGGAACTTTAATCTTGCTTAAATTAGTTATTATAAGCTGTTTGTAGGTTCTTTTAAGCTGAATTGAAGAGTTTTAAGGTTGTGCATCTATAGGTAAAATCATAGAATAGGAACTGCTTACATAAGCTTGCAATAAGCCTGAGCTTATTTGGCAATCACTTTTTGCATTTTTAGGTGCAAGTCTTTGGTTAAAGTAAGAGTTTATAGCTTGGTCAAGTTCCATTGAGTATTGAAGGGTTTAAGGTTCAAAAACCCCATCTGCTACCTCAGAAAGTTTACTGATTTAGCAGCCATAGTGTCCCAAATAGCTCATATTTGTGATTTTTAGTTTCCTCATTATTAGTCCATATAAGCTAAAAATTGCTACAGAGGAACATTGGTGGGTTGCTGAGTTAATGCTTATTTTTGTGAATTTTTAGGAGAGCTTATTAATAGCTTTTTAGTGGCATATTCAGCACCTCAGACCCAGTTTCTTAGCCTGCATAGTTTAAAGTTTTTGCTTATTGAGATTATTTGTGCTTATCTGCTGTTACTTATAGATGTTTTCTGATTAATTTGGTTATTTAGAATAGAGTTTGATTAATTTAGCTTATTCATAGTCTCTGATTAGCTTATTATAGCTTATTCTCCTTGTGCGCATTTTGTTTTGCTTGTTTTGCCTTATAAGCCCACTGATCAGACATATAAGGGATTTTTCAGAGCTTATTCTAAGATATAAAAAATATTTCCTTTTTCAAAAGTGCTTATAATTAAGCACTCAATCAGTTTCCAAAAGAAAGATAAAAAAAAAAAATGAAAAAGGGAAGTATGGGAAGTCTGAGGTGAGTGGGACTCGAACCTCAGACCTCAACCACACCTCAACCCTTAATCACACACCACACTACCACCAGCACCCTTGGGATTTTTCTGTTAGACATTGCACACTTATTTCTTTTAAGCTATTCTTCCTTAGTTTGCCTATCAGCCCACTTTGGCTTATTTCCAGCTTATCTGGATAAGCTAGCTTTTTGCTTTTATTTTTCCTAGGTTCAGTAGATAATTTAAGACTTTGCTTAAAATTTTCGGATTTTTCTCATTAGTTTTAGTATTCTTAATCATTTAATCTCTTTAAAATAGTTTTTAATTCTTAAAAAATTAAATAAAAATAAAAAAAATATAATTCTATTTTCTAAAATTTTCTTTTACTGATTAGAACTTAGGAAAATTAATTTGGCCTTCCTAGGATTAATATTTCACTACTTTTACATTTTAGGTTCGAGATTTCCCGATTTAGATTCGTGATTAGTTTTTCCTTGCGTTTTTGGCCTTAAGCACTTTAGATTTATATTTGCCTTAGTGAATTACTTGTTTTTAGATTATATTTCATATCTTTAGTTTAAAAACCAAAATATCTCACTCTTTCACCATTCACGACACGTTTCACGATCCCGAATCACATATTCCATTCAATCTTCGTCGGGACAACGAACCGGGGTTTTTACATACTTCCTAGTGTGTAAATCCTTCCTTTTCCTTGAATATAAATCTGATAATCAATTTTTGGCGCCACTGCCGGGGAGGGTTGAAGTGAATTCGTGATTTCGTTTTTCGATTCGTGTTTTGAAGAACCTTCCCCGTGAAGTTATCGTTTTCTCTTGTAAATATTTTCCTTTTTATTCTAAATTTGTTTTTCTTCTATCTTCATTTGTATTCCATATTTTCATTCTATTTTTCTTTCTATTATAAAAATTCCAAAAATATTCTTCTCATTCCTCTTATCCGTTTAATTCTTATCTCTTTACCCTCTCATCGTTTAATTCTTCACAATGATCGATTTCTCACCACACCATACCCGTCACTTATCGGTAGAGGAGGACCGATAGCTCCAACATCCGTTCAGGGAACCGATTTTGAATTGAAAAATCATATGGTTCGACTGCTTCGAAAAAATTGCCAATTCTACAGATTTCGAGATGAAGATGCAAACGAGTACCTAAACAAGTTCATATCTATTACTCAATCCATGAAGCAGAAAGGAGTTTCTCAAGATAGCATTCGTTTGAATCTTTTTCCATTCTCTTTATCCCACAACGCTGAATCTTGGTTTTATACTCTTAAAACCCACTCAATTCAAACTTGGGAAGAGATGTTCCTCAAGTTTCTTTCAAAATACTTTCCACATTCTAAAACAGTGCAGCTTAGGAAAGACATTCTGAATTTCTGGCAATTGCCTATGGAGACAGTATTTGAAGCTTGGGAACGATTCAAATCTTTGTTACGGAAATGTCCTGATCACAAAATTTTGCTTCTTGATCAAATCCTAACCTTTTATCATGGTATAACTCCGATTGATCGAGACAAAATCATGTTGGCTGCCGGAGGAAATCTCATGCGGAAAACTCCTCAAGAAGCTTATGATTTTATTGAGAATATGACACATCATCATTATCAGTGGGACGCTGAAGTTCAGTATGACTCTATCACTGTGATGAGTGATCATTATTCCAAGAAAATTTCCGCCATGAGTGCACAAATTGAGGTCCTTGACAACCAAGAAACTTATATAAGTCAATATTGTCGGTACGGACCAGGTCATCCTTACACCAATAATTTTACATACTCCGATGACGATGATGAGGATTCTATTCAAATGTGGGGATTTTATGAGAGTTCGTCAGCTGCAACCACACCCGTCCAAAAGAAGCAGGAAGACAAAACTAGGGGTGAATTGCTAGCAGAAGAGCAAATGGAACGTATAAAAGCTATTTGTGCTAGCAACAATGATGAGGAGGACGACGAGGAGAGTGTTATTCCTTTGAACAATATTATTTTGCAACTCCCTCAGTCTATTGCAATCACACTCGTTTTACCAACCAAGAAACCCGAGGACTCTCTCATTATGGGGGATGAGCATCTTAGCACTATTCCTGAAAAGGAATCACACGAATTCATAAAGTCTAGTACTGAGAACCTTGTCCCAATCCCAAGTGAGTCTGAGGAAATATTCGACAGTGATTGTGATTTGCAATTTTGTGGAGATTCTCTTGACGTTTCCGAGGTTACTTCCGGGATTTTCTCTAACCCTCTTTTTGAATATAATGACGAGTACACTTCTAGTGACGTTAATCCTATTTTTGATGGGGTGTTAGAGAACATTGAGGGCGAGGAATATATTTTTTCTAGACTTGATGAGCCGATTTTACTTGTTATACCTCGCCCCGACGATTATGAGGATACGGTTATTATGGATGATTCCCATGACTCAGAAGGGATTTTCTTTTTCTTGAAAAATTACTTAACAATGATCCCCTTTCTAACACTGAGTCATTTCACGTTGATCCATCATCCCCCCGCCCTCCTGCTAAACCACCAGATGATGGAATTCTCTCTGATATTTTACCCACCCAACCCACCCTTTTTATCTCTTCCGGGAGTGAGGATGACGATTATCTCACAATCGTTATTAAGATCTTTCTCCCTTTCTTCACCTATTCGGTGACTTCTCCTCTCCTTCACTCCTTCAGGAGTGAAGATAACATATTTGACCCCGGCATCTCTCATTCTTTTAAGCCGTGGGTATCTCGTCGGAGTGGAACTTTCATGTGCTTCAATGTTTCTCAAAACATCTTGAATGAAAGTCCGATTGAGAGTATATTTTCCACCTGCTCCCCCAAGAACAATTAAATTCGGGGCGAGTCTAAGCTATACGACTCGATAAAAAACAAGCGCTTCATGGGAGGCACCCCATGCTTATCCATCTATCTTCTTTCTATTTTTTCTAATAAGTGACGTGAGGAGGGCTACCTCTTTCATTTGTTGTGTTTCGTGGTTTTTTGGTGATGTGTCAAAGATTTGCCGAATAATGAAGACTCTCGTGCTCGTGGTTTGCTTCTCTCCACTCGAGTTTCATCATTCGTTGCTCATCCGATATCCTAAATCTTATCGTCTAACGTTTATCTTTGGCATAATTAATAAACGGCCTTAGATTTAGTTAGAAAAACCCTTACCTTTAAGACATTGGGGACAATGTCTCATTTTAGTCTGGGGGGGGGGGGTGATCTTTCGATTTGATTTTGCCTTGCATTTTTTGCCGTTTACTCATGCAACCCCGTTTTTCCTCCAAAATTGAAAAAAAAAAAATCCGAAAAATGAGAAAAAATTTTAAAATTTTTGCAAAAATATAATAAATTTTGACATTTTGTTGACTTTCCGCTGGTGAGAGTAGGAATAAAATTTTGACTTGATCGGGCGTGTTGAGCCCTAGCTTGTCTCCTTAACCTTGTAAACGAAAGTTGTGCTAGTTTTTTATACAAGGAGCTATAAAACGCGAATTCTTTCTAAGAATTTGCAAGTTCCCATGATCGACTTTAAATATGCGCTTCTTGATTTTATACTTGGCTAAGCATTCGCGGATCTTATTATTTAAGATTTTAAATTTGCGAAGAACGAGAAATGATAGAGTTGTTTATAAGTTAGATTGCTAAACGTGGAGTAGTTGGTTCTCTTTAGAACTCATCGAAGTTATTTGTGGCTTTTTGCTCCCATAAGCTTGCACATCTTAAAAATAGAATCTTAGGATTAATTAAGGGTGTTAGGTTTTGGTGATGATTAGTTTTTGTCTTCTTAAGAAAATTCTTGCTTATAAAAGTTGGGTACACATCAAGGTTACTACAAGTGTCGTGTAACATAAGCGGCGGTTCATAAAGCGGCCATTGGATCTCTAATTCAGGATGTGTGAGGTCTTGGTCTAACGACCTTGGATCCTCATTTCAGGAATGTCTAGAGTCTTGGAATTATCCGTAAAGTTTCGGTTAGTTTATCGTACACGAGATTTGGAGTGGTGGCACTAAAATTAAGCATAAATAAATAAATCTTAAATTTATGTGCTATAAGTTGTGGATTCGAGATCGGTCGTTGGATTCTTATTTCCAGAAGGTATTTAGGTCTTGGCTACCCTCTTACACCGGCCCTTGGACCCTTGATTCTGAAAGGCGTTAAGGTCTTGGAACTCTCTGTTGTAACGGCCCTTGGATCCTTTATTCCGGAAGGTGTAAGGTCTTGGAATTTCCCCGTGAAGATCCATAGTTTATGGCACACAACTTCAATAAAAAGTTAAGTTTTGAAAAAAAAAAAAATGCAAAAGTCAAAAATATAAAAATAGAATAATTAGCCCCATTTTAAATCACCTTGATGTGGACCTCATTTTTGTGTGCAACGGTTTTCTAGGGAAGGTTTGGAAACTACTTAGCGTCTAAACTTGGTACTTTTATCGGACTAAAAAATTATCGAAACGAGAATATGAAGAAATTCATTTCTCTCCAAAAATAAAATAAATAGAGGAAAATAGGAATTTGGGAACAAGGAGTAATACACAATTAGCTTTTATGAGTAGTGATAGCAATCAAACTTGTAAATAACAATGATTTCGTTTTTAAGCTTAGTTTGGGGACTCGTGAAAAATCAGGGACGACGAATTTTATCCGTATGAACACTTCTTTATGAGTCGTTTTTCCTACTCGTTGACCCTAAAATTAATTGATAGATAATGAAAGTCAACAAAACCGTCACTTGAAAATGAGAAAAATATAATAATAGAATAAAAAGGAAAAGCGGGGAGTTTTTAGAACTTTAGATTTCTTAATCTCTTTTGAATATTTTGCTACTTTTCAAAGTTAGTAAAAAGATGTTGGAAATTTTTGGTTTCAAAAACGTGTTTTTATAACATTGCGTGAGGACACAACAATAACTTAGTCTGGGGGATTTTGGTATGTGCTTAAACACATACCTTTATTTGACCAAATTAAGACCAAAACAACAAAAAACTAACCAATTATGCCAAATATATTGTGTTTTTGTGTTTATACATGTGCAGGCACGAATATCGAAGAAAAGGACAAAAATCATTGAAAAAGGGCAAAAACGAGCACAGAATTAGGAAGAATTCATAAGCCGAAGCTGGGGAAGATATTTGAGCTCAAAATGTCAACATAAATCCTTGAAGTATCATCATTTGTCAAAAACAGCCCTTGGATTATTCCAGATTGTCAAAATCGGTCCTTGTACTACTTTCAGCACATGGCAGATTTAGCCCTCCAATCTAAAAAGTCATTCCACATTAATCCTATAACTAAACTCTTATCCATTATTAAAACCAAAATAAACCCATCCATTCCCAGCCCACAATCCTTTAAACCCTTTTAGCCCAACAAAGCCCACTCCCATATAACCCATCCGGATCTCCCACCCGGATAAAATCCAACCCGTATCCCTTATTTAACCCAAGTCTATACCCGGTCAAACCCTTTTTTAATAACCAGTCAACACCCCATTAAACAATAAAACTGTTTTTCCCTCCTTTCCCACCTCTTTACTGTTCATCATCGTCTCCATTATTTACCCTGCTACACAAATTTACCCACCTCAATTAAATACTTCTAGAAGGTTGAGCTGACAAAAGAAATGCCCCATGGGCAAAACCCAGCTCCCCCATTTGCTGTGACACCATCACACTTCATCCAACGGCTGAGATTGATAGATTGGTCACCAAGGATGATCCAAGGGCTAAGAAAAGGCTTCCTGATGAAACTCTAGTTCTTCCTCAGGCTATAAATAGAGCCTCAGTCACAAGCTTCAAGGATGTTAGATAGTTAGTAGGAATTTTAGGGTTAGATTAGGAGTAGGGTAATTAGTGTAATCTTTAGTGTTATCTTTTCCATTGTAGTTGTAATTTCATTTTAAGCTTTGTATTCTGATTTCAGTTAATGATATTTAAGTTTTCTGCTTTTAATTGCTTAGTCAAGATAAGTCAAACTGCTTATTTCTGTTCTATTAGTGCTTATTTAGTTAAGTCTCAGCTTATTTGTCCTCATTATTGCTTTTTAAAATTTATTAGATGGATTGAACTAGCTAGATCTTCAGTTTTGCCTTAAAACCATTTAAAAGCCAAAAACAGTCACATAGGATAAAGCTTATATAGTGCTTATTTTTCATTAAAAGTTGCTTATTAGTTGATAATTAAGTTAGTTATTTAGTAGTGAATCAGATTTGTAGCTTATATTAGCTAGTTATAGTTTAAATTTCTAAAATTAGTTTCTTAAAATAGTGTTTGGAATAAGCTCATTTTGGTTAGAATAACTTAAGTCACTGTTCATTTACCATTTTAGGAACTTTAATCTTGCTTAAATTAGTTATTATAAGCTGTTTGTAGGTTCTTTTAAGCTGAATTGAAGAGTTTTAAGGTTGTGCATCTATAGGTAAAATCATAGAATAGGAACTGCTCACATAAGCTTGCAATAAGCCTGAGCTTATTTGGCAATCACTTTTTGCATTTTTAGTTGCAAGTCTTTGGTTAAAGTAAAAGTTTATAGCTTGGTCAAGTTCCATTGAGTATTGAAGGGTTTAAGGTTCAAAAACCCCATCTGCTACCTCAGAAAGTTTATTTATTTAGCAGCCATAGTGTCCCAAATAGCTCATATTTGTGATTTTTAGTTTCCTCATTATTAGTCCATATAAGCTAAAAATTGCTACTGAGGAACATTGGTGGGTTACTAATTTAATGCTTATTTTTGTGAATTTTTAGGAGAGCTTATTAATAGCTTTTTAGTGGCATATTCAGCACCTCAGACCCAGTTTCTTAGCTTGCATAGTTTAAAGTTTTTGCTTATTGAGATTATTTGTGCTTATCTGCTGTTACTTATAGATGTTTTCTGATTAATTTGGTTATTTAGAATAGAGTTTGATTAATTTAGCTTATTCATAGTCTCTGATTAGCTTATTATAGCTTATTCTCCTTGTGCACATTTTGTTTTGCTTGTTTTGCCTTATAAGCCCACTGATCAGACATATAAGGGCTCTTTCAGAGCTTATTCTAAGATATAAAAAATATTTCCTTTTTAAAAAGTGCTTATAATTAAGCACTCAATCAGTTTCCAAAAGAAAAGATAAAAAAAATGAAAAAGGGAAGTATGGGAAGTCTTAGGTGAGTGGGACTCGAACCTCAGACCTCAACCACACCTCAACCCTTAATCACACACC
This sequence comes from Artemisia tridentata subsp. tridentata, assembly GCA_021014915.2. NCBI lineage: Eukaryota > Viridiplantae > Streptophyta > Magnoliopsida > Asterales > Asteraceae > Artemisia > Artemisia tridentata. The sequence continues at coordinate 295,791,436 of CP139502.1, read as the reverse complement.
ACACTACCATCAGCACCCTTGGGATTTTTCTGTTAGTCATTGCGCACTTATTTCTTTTAAGCTATTCTTCCTTAGTTTGCCTATCAGCCCACTTTGGCTTATTTCCAGCTTATCTGGATAAGCTAGCTTTTTGATTTTATTTTTCCTAGGTTCAGTAGATAATTTAAGACTTTCCTTAAAATTTTCGGATTTTTCTCATTAGTTTAAGTATTTTTAATCATTTAATCTCTTTAAAATAGTTTTTAATTCATAAAAAATTAAATAAAAATCAAAAAAATATAATTCTTTTTTCTAAAATTTTCTTTTACTGATTAGAACTTAGGAAAATTAATTTGGCCTTCCTAGGATTAATATTTCACTACTTTTACGTTTTAGGTTCGGGATTTCCCTGTTTAGATTCGTGATTAGTTTTTCCTTCCGTTTTTGGCCTTAAGCACTTTAGATTTATATTTTCCTTAGTGAATTACTTGTTTTTAGATTATATTTCATATCTTTAGTTTAAAAACCAAAATATTCACTCTTTCACCATTCACGACACGTTTCACGATCCCGAATCACATATTCCATTCAATCTTCGTCGGGACAACGAACCGGGGTTTTTACATACTTCCTAGTGTGTAAATCCTTCCTTTTCCTTGAATATAAATCTTATAATCAGTATGTAATAATCAGTTTGAACACAAGTCTCAATTTGTATAGAAACACAATCATAGTAGAAACAGTAATATTGTAGTTTAGTATATTGCTCTATGTTTCATAACACGTAAACGTTAACGAGTATCATAGAAATGATATAAGTAAAATACACCATCGAAATGGTGTAAGTATGAGGCCCTCGTGTAGGAGATTTCCATCTTCCTATTTCCTTCAAATAAAGTGCATTTGACTAGTCCGACTAGCAACTAAGGCTATCCATCCGGCTAGTTCAAATAGGCGGTCAACCTCCAATAGATCTATTAACTATATTCGCGTTCACTCGCAAGTGATTAATGGTTCATGATGTGAGGGGCTTTTGGCAACAGTGGTAACTTAGGCAATATCAATCAGGTATAGCATACAAAAAATACTTGTGTTCTGTTTTGTAGCATGTATCTCCCCATGAGTTGAAAATATAAAATATAAAAGTGGAACTATGAGCTCACCTCGGTTGTAGTTGACAAGATAATGTGACGTCAAATGTAATATGGGAACGGCTCCAACACACGACCTGTATAATAGGGAAGTCTGAGATTTCGATAGTTTAAGCTTGACTTAACGCGAAATAATGATTATGGAAATAGTATCGGATAACGAAATAGTTTGTGCCGAGGATAGATGATATGCTTAAAATGCTTAAAGCTAAAAAATAATATTATATATAATATTATCTTGTTTTTATGTTTATTGAATCCGTAGATATCGTCTCTTCAAGAGTTGGTGCATGATAAGTTATGTTATAGTGAAAAGTTTTGTTATATATGTTTATATATATATATATATATATATATATATATATATATATATATATATATATATATATATATATATATATATATATATATATATATATATATATATAATATTATATATAATATTATCTTGTTTTTATGTTTATTGAATCCGTAGATATCGTCTCTTCAAGAGTTGGTGCATGATAAGTCCGGTTCTAGAGAAAAATATAATTAGATAGAAAAGTGAGAAAAAAATTATAGGGTAGAATTTGAAACATTTTAAACTTTGAGGTAAAAATGAAAAAAATAACAAAAAAAGGGGGAAGATCATTTTATCAGATATAAAGCACACACATACGCATTTTTATTTCAGAACAACACCACACACCATCCCACCGTCTCCATCGCCACCACCATACAACCACCGCACCGCCGCCAAAAACCACCACACCACAACGAGATCAACACCATACCTCTACCACAACATCATACCATCAGATTAAAGACGATCATCAGATTAAAGACGAGAAACAAGTTTCGAAATCGTAAGTGCCCTAATTCTGTATATTGATCATTTTTTATTTTATTTAAGCATGTTATAGTTGTGTATAATTATCAATTTCAGCAACTAGAATGAAGGAATGACATTGCGAGAATTATAAAAATAACTACAGATTTTTAATTACAAATGTTTTTAATTTTTATGTTATTTTAGTGCATCATTGTGAAAATTATAAAATAATTAGTTTTATTGTGTAATGGAATGACATTTAAGAAATTAGTATGTATAAAATTACATTTTAGTGCATCTGTGTAAATAGTATGTTATAGTATTTATTTGTCTGAATAAGTGTCGAAATTTAATTAATAGCATATTTTTGTTAAATTAGAGCATCGCGAGATAGATTGATGCATCTATTGTGTATTATTAGAGCATTGCGTGACATGTTTGGCATATGTTTGTTTGATTAATGCATCAGCCTTTAATGTTGTGATATTTGTTAGAATGATTAAAGCATCATGTTAAAAAATTATGGCATCGGGAGTGTATGGTTAGTGCATGAGTGACAAATTTAGGCCATAAAATGTGTGTGAATAGAGCATGAATGAAAAACTAAGGGCATCGCGAGTTTATGATTAGGGCATCTCATGAAACATTAGCGCTTCAAGTGTGTATGATTAAAGCATCGTGTGATACATTACGACATCCATTGAGTATGATTAGAGCATTTGTTTGTTTGATTAGTGCATCATGGTTTCATGAAATTGCATCTATTTGTATGATTATTAGGTTAGTGTGAATAGGGAATCAAATGACATGTTAAGGCCTCTGTTTGTGTGATTAGCGCATCAAGATATGTTTAGTGCATCATTTAACATATTAGAGCATCATTGAGTATGACCAGGGTATCATTGATTATGATTAGTGCATTCTTAGACATATTAAGGCATCAGTGTGTGTTTAGTGTATCTGCTTGTGTGTTTAGTGTATCTGTTTGTATGTTTAGTGCATCGTTGGTCATAGTACGGCATCTGTTTGTATGTTTAGTGCATCTATAGACATATTAGGGCATCAATGTGTATGTTTAGTGCATCGATGAACACATTAGGGAATCGGTGAGTATGACTAATGCAGTGCAGCAGGTAAAATCTAGTTGAAAGACTTTATTTATTCTTTGTTACAAAATCACGTGATATAAACTTTTTAGTAAGATTTGATTTGGTTGTTGCATATGTGGGCAAGTCTCACACTCTTGAGGAGTTTTGATGTCGCTTAAGAAGGCAGGTTAGTGTCACTATATACATTAGTTTCTAATGCTTTTCGGTTGAATTGGTGATTTACTCGCTACTATTATAGTGATAGTGATGATACACTTGAATATTTTTAGTACATCAGCATGTTTATGTTTAGTGCATCCAGGTGTATGTTTAGTGCATCCATTTGTAATCAAGGTTCTTTTTCATAAATATCATCTCCATTGCAGTAATGGCTAAGGATCCAGTTCGCGTCCTTGTTACCGGTGCTGCAGGTATAAAATAAATAAAAACTTTATGTTATCGATCTGATTTGATTTTATTTGATCTAGTTTGTTACTGATCGAGTGATGTAGTAAGCACGTGATAGACACGTGACTGTGTGTGATCAGATCTTTTACCTACGCTTGTAGTATTATATAGCTAAATTGTTACTGGTCGAGTGACATTTCAACTGGTTGACAAATCTTGATAGATACATGATTGTTGCATGTTTTAGGTGAAAGCATTTAAGCACGCACAGTGAGCTAACTACGCTCATTTACTAGTGGAATACTTCTATCAGTACCCAGTAGGTTTCTTCTAGTTTAAATCGACTTGTTTGGCAAAAAGGATATATAGTTCCATCAGTTTAATCTAAAGGTTACAGGTTTTAAGTGTGCGAGTGTGTGCCCTTAAGAGTTGAGACTACTGCCATGAATTGTGTTTAAACTACTAAATATGCAAAGCATGCATACCTATAACATGGTCTAACATATACAATGAATTAGGTAATACTAATTAAGATTGCAATGTGCTTATGAGAAAGGAAAATTATAGCTCATATATTCTTCATATAACCCAAAGTTTGGAAAATATCTCAATAAGAATGTAGCTGGATATATGGCATTTAGTCGAGCATGGTCTAAAATGGCAGAAGACTACATTGTAGAGCAAAGGTTATGGCTTCCAATCTTGTCACATATAACGTAAGAACGCACAAAACTAGTTCTTTCACGTGTTTCAAGACCAAGAAATGGGAAGTGAATATAACTACATTGTACACATCGAGAACCAAATAAGAGTCACCTGCAGCCATTTATGAAAATAAACTCTCAATTATCGTTCATTAACATTATGTAAATTTCTCAATTCTCGTTTAATCATTGTTCATAAGTACACATCTAAGCAAAATCACGAGATAGTTATACAGCAATGTACTAATCTCTTGTCTCTAGTGCAAATTGCTTCATTTATTAAGTATTATTTTTGTACTCCTGCGGAATTTGAGTTATTAAGCATTCTTAATTCTGCAGGCCAAAAGACGCAAGGGACAGGGCTGGATACTGAAGTGAATGTAACTCTAATTTCTTGTACATACTGAAGTGAGTGTAATTCTTTTGTAATTTGGGGCTGTTAGGAGTTGCATCTGATAGAAATTTAGGTACTGAAACTAAGGTATGCATATTGGAGTATGTGGTACTACTAGTAGGAATATGTATTAGCCTAAGAGATTCGATCACTCGTAGACAGGGAATATCTGTATGATCTTATGCTCAACCTGCTGCTTATTCATCTAGGGGGGGGGGGGGTATGTATAACCTAAGCCAAGATTTTATTGTAATGACCAAAGAGGAACAAAAGTAAGAAAATTGACTAAAACATACTAGTAACAAATAGGTTGCTACTATATGTAATTAACCCATGTTCTAGTAGTTACTAAATAACAGTTAGCCTTTTTTGATCATTCACGAAAGGATTGGAAAGTTTCTCATTTTTGGATTACCTTAAGCAAGTGGAGGAAGTAACAAAGACAGTAAATAGGAACCGACCAACAAAAAAAGTGTATGGTATGGGCGTATGGCTCCTACGTGTGGCACTCATGTTTACCGTCTCTTCCATTCCTGCTTGATTATGTTTCCCTCATAAATGATGAATGTCTTTGGTACAATGACAGATGAGATTGTAAATAGAGTAAATTTCAAAAACCATTCATGTGGTATGTCCAAATCCCAGGCGAGGTTCCTACCTTTTTGAAAGTGTAGGGGCAGTCCATGTAGGAAACCATCGTACCCCAAAGTGAAATGACTAAAATGCGCCAAAGTGAAATGTCAAAGTCTCACTCAATGCAAGGGCATTTTAGTCCTTTCTCTTTGGGCAGGAACGATAACCGCATCAGGTTTCCCACAAGGACGGCACCTGCACTTTCGAAAAGTTACTATGCTGCGATTTGGATATACCACAGGGACGGTTTTTGCAATTTTCTCATGGAAATATTTGTGTTAAAGATATACAGTTAACTCCTTAGATCTTGAATTAGGGGCATGGATGACAGAATAAAGCTCATCTGTCACAAGACCATTAGTTTGCCAAGTTGTAAAGCATAAAGGTTTTGTGGTTCTTTCATAAACAAAAATTGCTAGTGGTGACCAGATTTTTGATATTTGTTTGACTTTTGTTGTGACACAGTGGACCTGAAGTATTAGTTTTTTTTGTGATCATTAAAATATAATTTGAGGTTGAACACATTACTATTGCATAAATTGTCTGACTGAAATACGTCAAAGGGATAAAACATTTGCTCACTGTTATCATCAGTTTTACTAGATTTAGTCTTATAGAGATCATTCCTGCTAGGTTTCTGCACATACTTTCGATATATGCATTTTTGTATATAATCAAGAACTGCAAGTGCCAACAATGAGTCTTGGATGCTTTTTTTTTGCAGATCTTGAATAATCTCTTACTTTAGTTTTTCTAGTGTGAGCTGTTCTGTAACATCAAAGGGTATCCATAGGGGCCTCAAACTTACAGGGATAGCTTTAATGTTATAATCAAGTTTTTTTTTTTTTTTCTTCTGGCATTACTTTTTGAATCCCAAATTAGCAAAGGAGCCGTTTCCATTGCGGTTGGAGCTAATTGCACAAGAAATTCTAGTACCTTTGACGTCTATATTTTGTCAATTTGTTGAAGACATGTGTAGTAAAAATAAAGCTATTATGGATGTTGAGAAGAGCCTTCTCATAACGGCCAAAGTTCTTAATGTTGTGTACTTTCGATTATTAGAGCAAATAAGTGATATTATGGGTGTTTGGAACTTTTTGTATAATTGGTTATACTTGTAAATAATATGAATAGATGAGCTGGGTTTGTTTTAACTTAATAAATGAGCTGGTTGAATGTTACAAATTACAAGATGGTTGAATGTTACAAATTACAAGAAAGAACTACGTAAAAACAAATACATTAGTGAAGTAAGAAAAACATAAGAAACCATGTTTACCCCTTGAAAAATAAAGAAATTGTCAAAAGGCCCCTAGACTTGGAAGGGGAAAAAGGGAGGGGGAGGAAGGGGAAGGAGATGGTGATTTGTACACTTTTCTCACTTTTCTACCAAAATGGAAGGGGAAAAAGGGAGGGGGAGGAATGGGAAGGAGAGGGTGATTTGTACACTTTTCTCACTTTTCTACCAAAGTGGACTTTTATATATATATATATACGTATCGTCTTTCAAATAAATCTTATGAAATGTATAAATGCCTTTTTAGGATAAAAATGTATAAAACATTTAGTGTGAATATAAATAGAATAAAGTTACTGAATGATCCTTCAAGTTATATGAAATTTACACTTTTAACCCTAACGGTGAAACTTTTACATTTTTAGTCCAAAGTTATATTATAGTTACATTTTTGGTCTATATTATTCAAATATGACATTTTAACACTCATGGTTACTGAATATTCATTTTCTACCCTTAAATTACCAAAATGATAGTCTTGAAACTAATTTATATGAAAGTTACACTTTTAACCCGTTTGGCATAATATTTGCATTTATAGTAAAAAAAATCACAAATCTTAGAATTTAGCATTTCCGATTATTACATAAGTTTCAAAAAGCTTATTTAAGTTTATTAAATAGCTTATTACATGAAAAGAGCTTATTTTTAAGTTATTGGGCCTTAAGGAATTTAAACAGGCCCGTTAACATTTTTAAGGGTCCAATGGGTTTAAATTCGATTGGGCTTGATTATGGGATTAAAATAGGTTACTTTTAACTTATCAAAGTTGCTTATTCGCAAAGTGCTTATTTTGAGCTTAGTGGGCTTTAAGGCCCACTCGATAATATTTAAGGATTTAAAAACTGTTTCGAGGGTCTTAGCTTATAGGCTCGATAAGGTAGTTCATGAGCTTATATAGGGAGTTTATTGACACAGCTTATTAGTTTATCTTATGGAGAATTGGGCTGGGCTATTAGCTCGATGGGTTACACGTCTAGAAATGGTTTTATGGCTCGATTTCTAGTCGACATGACCAAGTGGTCCATTTTGATTATGTGACATTTTTATGTTCGATGTTCAACATGGTTTCAAAATAGGTCTCGATAACTCATTAAATGTTGATATTAGTTACGAATGATTATATTATTCCATGTATAGCCATCCAAAGATTTAGGAGGCAAATTTGTGAATAAAATAGATAACGAGAGTACATGAATATATGTCGAAGGCTAGTATGGTTCTCGAATGAAATAATAATGTGTATGAACTATGAAAAATTATGTGTAGGTATAGAAAGGTGTCGAATGACTTACTACACCAACAAAGGGTGGTGAGGACGTTGAAAAGGAACTAAGGATGAAGAGTTTTGCACGTAGCTCGTTTAAAACACCTGAATGAATCGAGATCAATAGCTTGCATGTAGAAAGATGGAATGATCACTTGTAAACTTGCCCTTTGCTTCTCTAATGCTCTCGGTAGGATGAATACTTAGAAGATATGCTAGTGAATGTATGTGTGAAAGTATACGTATAAGGTTGTTAGGAATATGAATATTCAGTTGAAGACTCGGTCACCCCGAGTACTTATTAGAACATCATAGCTCGTAGGATAACTAGTAATATTAGTAGTAGCGTAGTTATTATTATTAGTATTGTGGAGTGGGTTGGGTCTTTACCCTCTCTCAGCTCTCTCCACAGCCCGCTAGGGGCATATTATGTAAGAACTATAAATACCCTTTCCCACACAAGGGAAAGGGTGGAACTTCTCATTATTTGACAAGCTAATACACACACTCTTTCTCTCTCTAAGTTCCCATCTCTCTCTCTCTAAACTCTCATCCATTCGATCCACTAACAAGCCTCAAACTAGTGTTTATGTGTTAGTGAATATCCTACAATTGGTATCAAGAGCCATGGTTAGGTCCATGTGTGTTGATATTCACAGATTCGAGTAGATTGGGGATTGTTTTTGGGTCGAATACTTTAGCTCCTAAAAATCCATTTTGTGCTTTGTTTAGTGGTTAAAAGTTGTTAAATCTTGTACTTTATAGCTTAGGGATTACATAGGAGTAGTTTTTGGTGTTTGGAATCACAGATCTAGGCTTTGTGTGGTGAGTTTTGGAAGATTCGAAGCTTGTTCTAAGTGGCGATTTGTCTCTCTGGAAAACCTTCTTCGCAGCGATTTGTGTCGTGTGGGAAACAAAAAGTAGCGATTTGTCCCTTTACCAGATTTGGCAAAAAACGACAAACAGCTACGATAGTGACTTGTTTGGCGTTTTGTGGCTGGCGATTTGTCTCTGATAGTGACTGTTCTGTCCTGTAGCGACTTAGCGATTTGTGTCTGGCGATTTGTGTCAAAGATAGCGATTTGTCCAGGTTCATAAAGCAGCGATTTGTCCTTTCCAAAGCTAGCGATTTGTCTGTGGCGATTTGTCTGTGGCGATTTGTCTGTGGCGATTTGTCTGTGGCGATTTGTCTGTGGCGATTTGTCTGTGGCGATTTGTCTATTGTGATTTCTAGTGGCAAGTTACTCTTTGTTTACGGTTTGTTTCTTGGTGATTTTAGAAAGTCCCGCGAAAGATTCAATTTCTCGGTTAAATCACAAGATCTGTAAAATCCCGTAGTTACTATGGCTACCACATCAAGCACCTCATCAGATGATATTCAAGCAGCAGGATCTGACACTCGTCCACCTATGTTAGATAGGACGGACTATGAGTCTTGGGCACAACGAATTCGACTTTACTGCTTGGGAAAAGAAAATGGAGCAAACATCCTTAAGTCCATTGATGAAGGACCATTTCAGATGGGTACCACCAGAGATGCTGTTACTACTGGTGAAGATGGCACAGTCACATTTGGAATTGACAGACCCCGCGAGTACAATGATCTTAATGACGATGAAAAGAAAAGGTATGATGCTGATATTAGAGCTTCAAACATTGTCATTCAAGGACTGCCAAAGGATGTCTACAAACTCATCAATTTCAACACTGAAGCTAAAGCTGTGTGGGACAATGTTAAGATGTTGTTAGCTGGGTCAGAACTCAAAAAGGAAGACCGTGAATCACAACTGTATGATGAGTTTGAGCATTTCAAAATGAACTCAGGAGAGAATATCACAGACTACTATGTGAGATTTCATAAGTTGGTAAATGATATGAGAATGATAAGAATGACTATGCCTAACATTCAACTTAACTCAAAGTTTGTGAACAACATGACTCCTGAATGGGATAGATTTGTTACTGCAGTCAAACTCAACAAAGGTCTAAGGGACACCAACTATGAACAGCTGTATGCTTACCTGCAACAACATGAGAAACATGCTGCCTACGATCGGGTGCTGAGAGAAAAGTTAAATCCTTCAACTCCAAATGATCCACTGGCTTTTATGACAAATGTTCTACCAACAACCCAATCATCATCCAACCCAAGCTATCATCAACATCACTCACCAGTACCTGCTATGAGTTCTCAACTTGACTCAGGCTACTCTCAGACCGACAAAATGATTGACAACCTCACCAATCAAGTATCATTACTGGTTCAACAGTTTAAAGCATTACTCCCTCAGACCAACAATCAGTTAAGGAATTCATCCAACCCACGAAATCTAGCAATGGTGAAGGATGGGAAAATTGTGGTTCAGAATGTGCAAGGGAGAGCTGGAAGAAACATGGGTCGAGGTTATGTGCAGAATAGAGCAGGGAATGTCAATCAGGGGCAAAGGAAACAGATCAAGTGTTATAATTGTGGGGGGGGGGGGGCTAGGACATATTTCCAGAAACTGCAATCAACCTAAACGTTCTCAGAATTCAGATTACTTCAAAGACAAGATGCTGTTAATGCAAGCTCAAGAGAATGGAGCTGTATTGGATGAGGAAGAGTTATTGTTCTTGGCTGGTGATGGGGGAAATACGTTTGATGAAGATGTGGATGAGCAACCAGTTCAGGATCTAGCACTTAACGATCCTAACATCTTCAAGGCAGATGATTGTGATGCATTTGACTCAGATGTGGATGAAGAACCTACGGCTCAAACAATCTTCATGGCCAACTTGTCTTCCTTGGATTCATCACCTCGACAAGCTGGTTCCTCTAGTGCATCTGTTATATCTGAGGTACTAAAAATTTATGACACATATGATATAGTTGATGGACAAAAGAATCCCAAAGAAGTACAACAGACAGATGTTTCTGATTCAAATAATGTTGACATGGAAAATAGCAATATTATTTCATATGAACAATATTTGAATCACAACAACTCGCCTGTTGTACCAAATGGTGAATCTTCTGTAAATAATAATGCTTGTGTTATAAGTAAAGTGTGTGCCTTAGATAATGCGTGTAACATAGATAATGCATGTGAGTGCCATGAGTACAACGTGCCTGTCCCTGATGATAACTTGATCACTAGCCTAAACATTTATAAAGAAAAAGTAGCTATGTATGAACAGCGTGCTAAGTTTGAGCTGAATGAACGTGAGCAGAAATTAGAAGGTCGAATGAGTACACTTATTAAAGAGTCTAGAGTAAGAGAAGAAACATTAAAACAGGAGTTGAATTCTTTGAAAAATCAGCTAGAACAGTCTGTCAAACAGAAACAGGAAGTACAAAAGTGTATAACTACACTTAAGCTAGAATTCAAAGAAAAAGAAAAGGAACTCTTAAATGATTTTTCTAGACTCAAAACCTTAAAGAATAAGCTTGAGGATAAGTTGTACACACAAGACCAAACCAGACAGACTGTCCAAATGATGTATAAGCACAAAAAGTTAAGTGACAAGCATAGTGAAAGCAATGTAGGTAAATCTAAATTAGCTATTCATGAGATTGCTAAGATAGCCCAACCTGCATTAAATGATTCTAATGTGATGTTTATGCCTAATCATGACCCGCCTGAGCATATCTACACTAAAGAGGAGGATGAGATAAGTGAGAGAACAAGGGAAAGAATGAATGAGAAAATGAGGGATCCCGAGTGCATAGCCAGACGAATAATAATCAAGCCCCATGACTATAGTGAGGAAAATCGTTTGACTGTGTTTGCTCCTCAAAAGAAGTTAACACCTGAACAGATATTCTGGAAACAAGATAATGAAAAACTTAAGGAAGAAAAACTTAAGGCCAACACCCCTCTCATTAGAAAAGTTGCGTCCATAACGGTGTATCCTCCCAATACACCTAGGAATTTGGTGCCTTTGTCTCTTCCCACTGAATGCAAAACCTTTATTAGCTTATATGTGCTTTGGCAACTGTTTGCTGATTTCGATAAAACATGTAAGAAAAGAATCACACCAACCGACATTACTGAGGGGGAAAGGTGTTTTGAACATGCAAAAAGGTGTTACTTAACTGAGGTCATGCCATTCTTTAAACTACTCAAAGAACATTTTGAAGGACTGCAAACTGCCCTCAACACAGAAATAAAAGAAATGAAAGTAGTGTTTAAAGATATGGAAAATGAGGTGAATGAATATGCAATAGAACTTAAGAGTCGTGAGATTGAAAGAAAAAACATACTCATCACTAATGACAACTTGATTGCTAAATGTATTGCACAAGATGTATTTTACACTGCTATTGATTCTGCATTGTCTGCTTGTCAATTTTATGAGTATGCTATTGCATTAAATGTCACCCAGAATCGTGTTGTTGAGCTTGAGGGAGAGAATTTAAAATTGCTTGAAAAAATTCAAAATGATGACCATGATAATATGGTTAAACGTTTTTCAAAACTAGAAGTTGATTATCTAAATTTGCAAATGAAACATCAACATTTAAATGAAAAACACAAAATATCAAATGACAAGACATCCTTGGATGCTCCTGAATTTGATACTTATTTTGAATTAAGCAAACGTGATGAGAAAATTCAAGCTCACACGAACACGATTCGACTGCTGAGGGCCCAAATTGCCCAATTGAAATCCAACAAGTGTGATGAGTATGGCACCAATAAACCTTCGTCTTCAGATTCTCAGAATTTTCAATATCAAAACACCATAAATAAGTTACATCATGTAAATGAGTGTTATCGAGAAGAAAATTCTAAGGTCAAACAACATTTCAAAGAGTTATATGATTCTATTAAAGTTACAAGAAGCAATCACAATGATCAAATAACCTCTTTGACAAATGAAATTGAAAATCTTAAGGCTCAGGTGAAAGGTAAAATGTCATGCACCACTTGTAATTGTGATGCACCAAAGGCTACTGATAGTAAAAAGTATGATGTTGATGTTGGGCGTATTCCATTTAACCTTAGAAATAATAGCTTTTCCCATCAAACATATCTCGATCATCTTAGAGAGGGCCTTGACACACTTCGTGAGGTAGTTGAAGAGGATAGAACTGAAAAGCCACTTGATAGGGCAGTTGTTTATGCCTGCAAACTCACGAAAAGGATTTAGGAAAACTTAGAATATGCCATAGGCTCAGTCCCTAAGTTTAACAGCCATAGAGATAGATTTGCTGCATCATCATCCACTGTTAAGAACAAACATGTAGCCTTTGATTTACCATGTACAACATCAGAACCCAGCACATCAAAATCAGGAAAACATGTGTTAGTGAAACAAACTAATGTTCCCATTGTTACTTCTACAGGAGTGAAAGGTGACACCCAAGCTTATGGGTCAAAGCCTAAAGGCAATACAAGGAATGATAGGACTACGCCAACTAAGAGTGATCACAAGAAGAGTGTAGAAGCCCAACCTAGGAACAATAAGTTTGCAAAGACTAGATGGAATCGTGTTGATTCTAGTATTAAAAGTACTGTAATTAATTCGAATTCTAATATGGTCTGTAAAACATGTGACAAATGCTTATTTTCTGCTAATCATGATGAATGTGTTGTGTCATTTCTGATGCCTCATGCACCACCCCATGTTAATTATGTTAGAAAAACTGAAAGAAGTAAGAAAGTTTGGAAGGCAACAGGAAAAACTTTTGCAAATGTTGGGTATCAATGGAGACCCACTGGAAGGAAATTTGCTTTAGGAAATAAACATCCATTACCTAAGGTGAATAAACATAAGAATGTAAAAGTTAAGGAATGGAGACCAACAGGTCAAATTTTGCCCTTAGGAACACAATGCCTTCATCATAAGTCATCTGCTGAACCTAGGGTAGATTCCACTATAGTAACCTCAGTGATTGATACTTCTGTGGCTCCTGAATTTGTGTGTGCTAACCAAATGGACCCCAACTACACGTGGGGATCCACATCTTTCAGTTATCCATCGTTGTCTGTTTTCAAATGCAGGTCGTACAAATCGTCCTTTGGTATTTGGACTCAGGCTGCTCTAAACATATGACTAGGGGATCGCTCACGGCTCAAGAACTTCGTGAAAAAGTTTATCGGGACAGTTAGATTCGGGAACGACCACTTTGGTGCGATTATGGGTTATGGAGATTATGTGTTCGGTGACAGTGTAATCTCAAGGGTATATTATGTGGAAGGATTAGGGCACAATCTGTTTTCTGTGGGTCAATTTTGTGATTCAGATCTGGAAGTGGCTTTCAGAAAACATACATGTTTCGTCAGAGAATTGGATGGTATAGATCTCCTCAAGGGCATTCGGGGAACCAATCTATACACCATATCGATTGAAGAAATGTTGAAGTCCTCTCCCATATGCTTGCTTTCTAAAGCCTCTAAAACAAAATCATGGCTGTGGCATCGTCGTTTGAACCACTTGAACTTCGGTACCATAAATAATCTTTCCCGTAAAGATCTTGTTAGAGGGATGCCCAGACTAAAATATGAGAAAGATCATCTCTGCTCTGCATGTCAACTGGGCAAAAACAAGAAACAAACCCACAAGCCTAAAACCATTAACACCAACTTGGAAGTTCTTCATACCCTCCACATGGACTTGTGCGGTCCAATGAGAATACAAACCATAAATGGAAAGAAGTATGTTCTGGTGATAGTAGATGATTATTTTCGGTTCACATGGGTAAAGTTTTTGAGAACCAAGGATGAAACTCCAGAGGTTATCATTAAACTGATAAAACAGCTGCAAGTAAGGCTCGATAAAACTGTCAGAATCATCCGCACTGATAATGGTACTGAGTTTGTTAATCAACAACTCCGCAATTTCTATGAAAGTATTGGCATCACGCATCAGAAAAGTATCCCTCGCACTCCTCAACAGAACGGTGTTGTCGAACGAAGGAACCGTACTCTGGTGGAAGCTGCAAGAACCATGCTTATATTTTCAAAGGCACCGATGTTTCTCTGGGCAGAGGCTATTACAACAACATGTTTCACCCAAAACCGATCTCTAATTCATCCTGTTCATGAAAAGACTCCCTACGAGTTAATTCATAACAAGAAACCAGATCTTTCCTTTCTCCGTGTGTTTGGCGCACTATGCTATCCGACTAATGATAGTCAAGACTTGGGAAAGTTAAGAGCTAAAGCAGACGTAGGTATTTTTGTTGGATATGCACCAGACAGTAAAGGGTATATAATCTATAATAAGAGAACCCATAAAATCATGGAAACCATTCACGTCACGTTCGATGAGCTGAGTGAGCAACTTTCTTCAGGACCAATTAGTTCTGGACCTGATCTTAAACTTTTGACACCTGGACCCATTAGTTCAGGACTTGTACAGAATTCCACGCCTGCGGATTCTTTTGTACCACCTACATGTGAGGATTTGAAGAAGTTATTTTGATCCTATGTTTGATGAATACTTTGAGCCAACGAATGGAACCATCCCAAGTGCACCAGCTGTACTTCCTATGGCTGAGGCTCAAGCCCCGCAAGGCACAGAAGGCCCAACAGCTTCAGTATCAGTCAGTCTCAATGCTCCAGCTGCCAGTCAATCGCCTTCATCATCAAATACTCAATCCTCTCCAGTACTACAAGAATCTGCAGATAACCATTCTTTGGAAGTTAATCCTTTTGCTCCTGTTGATGAGGTTCCTTTTGAAAACATATTTGCTCCTCAACATTCATCAGACACATCCTCTCTTGAAGAACACAGCACTGCTACATCAGTTCAAAACCGTCAACCTCACGACCATCTCAGAAAATAGGCCAGCGATCATCCAATCGACAAAATCATTGGCAATCCCTCACGTCCAGTATCCACATGTAATCAATTAGCCACTGATGCACTATGGTGCTTCTTCAATTACGTGCTGTCCACAGTCGAACCTAAAGATGCCAAAGAAGCAATGACAAAAGATTGCTGGTTCGAGGCTATGCAGGATGAAATTCATGAATTTGATCGACTTGAAGTATGGGAATTAGTGCCTCCTCCAGAGCTTGCAATGATCATAGCTTTAAAGTGGATCTTCAAAGTGAAACTTGATGAGTATGGTGATGTGTTAAAGAACAAGGCACGGCTAGTTGCAAAAGGATTCAGACAAGAAGAGGGCATTGATTTTGAAGAATCGTTTGCTCCGGTTGCTAGAATTGAAGCCATAAGAATCTTCCTTGCAAATGCTGCTAGTCGGAATATGATAGTCTACCAGATGGATGTCAAAATGGCCTTCTTGAATGGTGACTTAAAGGAAGAAGTTTATGTGAGCCAACCCGAAGGATTCGTGGATGCTGAACATCCTACTCATGTTTACCGCTTGAAGAAGGCTCTTTATGGGTTGAAGCAGGCGCCAAGGGCATGGTACGATACATTGTCCAAGTTCCTTCTAGTGAACGGGTTCTCCAAGGGTGTTGTTGATCCCACACTATTCACCAGGAAGTCAAGAAAACATCTACTACTTGTTCAGATTTATGTAGATGATATCATCTTTGCTTCAACAGATCCTAGTGAATGTGATAGATTTTCAAAGGAGATGAATTCCAAGTTCCAAATGTCCATGATGGGACAAATTTCATTCTTCTTAGGATTACAAGTTTCTCAAAGTCCCGGAGGCATATTCATTAATCAATCCAAATACGCCAATGAGATCTTGAAAAAGTTTGGATTCGATTCAAGTGAGCCAGTTGACACTCCCATGGTTAATAGAACAAAGCTGGATGAAGATCCTTCAGGGATTCCAGTGGATATAACAAAGTATCGAAGCATGATTGGATCTTTGATGTACATCACTGCTAGTAGACCAGATCTTCTATTTGCTGTGTGTATGTGTGCTCGGTATCAATCCAAGCCAACCAAGAAGCATGTTGAAGCGGTGAAAAGGATCTTCTGATATCTTCAAGGCACTGTTCATATGGGTCTCTGGTATCCTAAGGACACTGCAATGGAGTTAACGGCTTATGCTGATGCTGATCATGCGGGATGTCAAGACACTTATCGTAGTACTTCAGGAGGAGCTCAGTTTTTAGGGGAAAAGTTGGTTAGTTGGTCTTCTAAGAAGCAGATGAGTACTTCCATATCATCTACTGAAGCTGAGTACATTGCCATGTCTGCTTGCTGTGCACAAATCCTTTGGATTTGATCACAACTTTCAGACTATGGATTCTCATACAACAAAATTCCCCTATATTGTGACAACAAAAGCGCCATTGCTCTTTGTTGTAACAATGTTCAGCACTCCAGGTCAAAACACATCGACATCAGGCATCACTTCATCAGGGAACAGGTGGAAAAAGGAATTGTGGAACTATACTTCGTGAGGACAGAGTTTCAGTTAGCTGACATCTTCACCAAGGCTCTCCCAAGAGAAAGGTTTCAGTTTATTCTCCCACGCCTTGGTATGAAGAGCATGACACCTGAAACCCTCAAGTGTCTTCAAGAAGAAAAGGAGGAGTAAAGGATTGTCTTCTTATATCCTTGTACATAGTTGTATATATCTTAAAACAAAAAGAAAATACAAAAATATAAAACCTATAAAAACCATAAAAATCAAAAAAATCAGAAAATTCCAAAAATAGTCCTACCTAGGCATGTCTTCTGTTTATCGATAACATTTACAGATCTAGAAATGTCATTCAACAATGACACGGATCTTTAAATGAAGCTCGAGCAGAAGTTAAACTAATCAGTTAAAACATGTCTTAATGGCTTGCTATTACTTCAGATAGCAACCCACGCTATACATTGAGGAAAGCTTGTCGCCAAAAAGACAGCTGTTCCTCCAACTGGGTGATGTTCACCTGGGCATGGATTACTTTATATCCATGTTTCTTCGATCTGATGTACGTTTTAGTGCGTCATTTCGTATATAAGAAGAGAAGTCTTCTTTGCTCAATTATCAGAAAACATTTAATCGGACACATTTTCTCCCAGAATTTTCTAACTAATTTAAATCAATTGGGATCACAAATCTCAAAGGGTTTGAAATTTTTGATCGGGGGAGAGAATGTGATTTAAATATGAAATCTGATAAAATGTGATGTTTTGGACATATATGTAAGCTCTCCCATATGTGCTAAACCATTTTGTATAACAATGCACATATTAAGGGGGAGCAAAATGTTTTGGATGTGGTAGTATGCTCTCCCATGCATTGATTAAGGGGGAGCGAAGGATTTGGCACCTCATGTGATCGTGACTCAGACTTAACCAATGAATTGAAGATAGCTAAAAGTCAGTAGTCGAAAGGACATGTCCTGGACGGGTAATAATTTCAAGCTAGTCTGACTAGTGATGTAAGCGTGTCTCGCAAAGGACGTGTCTGAGTAGAGTGTACCAATTTTGAGCGATTTTTCTTGAAAGTGATCTGGACGGGTAATAATTTTAAGCTAGTTCACTAGTGATGTAAGCTTGTCTCGCGATGATCATGTTCTTGGAAAATCAATCAATTCAAAAGTGCGTGCTTCACCTGACATGTGCAAATTTATAAAACAATTATTCGAGCACATGTTGAGGGGGAGCATTTGAAAAATATAAAACTCTCAAAGTGTTAGCAAAATGTGTTTCATAATCATGAACACTTTGAGAGATTTTTCAAGGATTTTGGTAAATGGCAACATAGGATAGTCATGAAGTTATAAGGTGGCTAAGGTTAGGAAAACCGTCCTATGATCCGCCAGAGCCGGAGGGATCTACCCAAGGACAATACCAAATAGTTAGTATTAGAAAGTCCTTAGGTATGATATGAAAAAAGGAGTAATATGAGAAAGGAGAAAGAAGGGGTTGAAGAATTAAAAAGAAATGAAATGAGAAAGGGTGAAAAGAAATAGCCCTCCAATTATTCAACCTTAGGGCAGAAACCGGGTTCAATTCATATGCTACTGGTGGTTACTAAGGTAACACCGGTATTGAAGACAAGACGTCATGGACCCAGTGACGCACTGCACTAAACCTTCTAAACCACTCAAGTTCTCTTAAAAGGACTTGTTTCATTCTCACGGGGAACCCTGCATAATCTATCGACCGCTTATTACGAGTTGTGTTGATATTGAAACAGGAGACACCGCTCCAGTCTCCGACTACCAAAAATGCACTATTCAATTCTAGAGCCACGAGAGGCATCATAAGATCTGTAACACCCCAACCCGACAAGGGTAAAGATATCACAATAATGGATTCACATCAGATCAAAACAAAGCATACATTTTCAGTAATACAAAAATCTCAAGGATTACAACTGAAATATTGAATCTACAAGGTTACAATTGAGAACTTCCAAAAACAACTACTTCTAAATTATGATATCTTCTAGTCAACTCTAATCCAGAATAGCTATCCAATCTTCTAAGTCCAAAGGTATACTCTCCACTCATTCCCAGCTTCCTACTAAAACCTGCCACAGGAAAAGAAATGCGGCTGAGCTACGAGAGCTCAGTGAACAGATATAACGATAACAAAAGCAGTAATAGAGAGTAGTACAAATAAAATCAAGAATACAGATCATACCGATACAAATCAAAGCGAAAGGAGTAAGGAACGGAATAAGGACAAAAGGAAAGAAATAAGGAAAAGGAAACAATAAAGTTATAGAATAAGGGAAAAACAGAAATCTGTCACAAGCCCAGATAGCAGATTATACCATAGCATAACAACATAATAAAACAAACCTGTGTAGAGTGATCAGCTCTCAGACAATGTGAAAGACGTGTATCGCACACACCATCAGTCACCAGATATAATAACAGTAAACATATAACATAAACAGAGACAGATCAAATCTAGAGTGCACCCATACGCCCCACAGATAATTCAATAATCATAATATAATGGCCATAGCAGATAATAAAAAGGGACGGGACAGGTCATCACTCTCCTGCCCTAGAGTCATGTCAGAGGTGCGTCAATGACATGGACATGAAACCCTCATGCCTAGTGATTGGCTCGGACATCAGACTGTAGGTCAAAGGTCAGACGTACTATCAAAATAATCAAAGGTCATATCTTAAGGGTACATGGCAAAAGGTTCATGTCAAACAGTTTAGAAATAAATGTCAAAGGTTCCAATCAAAGTTTATCAGATTAAGTTTTATATCAAAGTTTAAGTTCAGATTAAAAGGATTATATCAAATGGTTCAGAAGATTATATCAAAGGTTCATAATTAAGAGTTCATTGCAAAAGTTCATTTTAGAATTATCTGTCAAAAGTTCATTGAAAGCATTCCTTTAAAATAACTTATTTTTCTCAAAACATTTCCAAGTCACAATTAAAAAGGTTTTCACATAACAGATTCTTATATCAGAGGTCGTAACAAAAGGGAATCATGAAAAAGGTTCAAAGCAAAGAGGATTATAATAAGGACATCAATTCAGAAGTATAACAAGTCAGAACATGAAAGAGATCATAAAGACTCACAAAACAAAGGAATCACATGGAAGGTTCACAAACAGAAGGGAACATAGCAATGGTACAGGGAATCCTAATAAGGAAAATGAAAAACTGAATAAAAGGGAATGAAACGCCCTTACTGAAAAAGGACAGAATATCTGTACCTTATTAGCAGTGCAGAAAAATAAACAAGCACATGAATACTGAACAGATCAAGGCTTCTCCTTCTTCGCACCTAAAGGAGTAGAAGACGGGATTACAAAGGATTCCAATTCAGATTATTACTATTTCAGATTAAGTTAAACCCTTATTCAAAGATTATTATGGAATAATGATATATTTTATCAAGTTATTAAAAGTCTAGGTTTAATTATGACATGTTTACATAGTTTAGGGTTTTAAATGTAACTTCATCAATTTCCAAGGTCATTAGTGAAAATACTTTAAGTTACAGAATTATATACACATTTTATTCAGAATTACACTTTATTCCCTTAAGTTTCATAATTTACATATTACACCCCTTTAGTTACAAATTTACAAAACCAACCTTATAACTATATATTTTACAATTTAAACCCTACAATATCCATAATTACCAACTAAGCATATTATATTTCAAATTTACAGAATATAACATCAGAAGTTAGTACTTTACATATTTGACCCCTCAGAATTTAGAATTTACATATTTAGTCCCTTAAGTTTACAAAACATATATATTAAATCATAATTTCATAACAATTACATAATTAACCCAAAAATCCTCAAAATTACACAACAACCTTTTTATATCAGTATTAACACAAAACAACTTCAGAATTCCAGATTTACACTTTTGGTCCCTCATTTTTAATTACTTCCAATTCGTAACCCTAAATTCCCATTAATTCATTATTATGCAAAATTTACACTTAGGACCCCAAAGTTATATTTTTCCCACATTCTTACAGATGTATATGATCTTACAAAAATATCTCAGAAGTTTCAAAGTTGGCAAAACAGGTCCTTATACATTTTAGTTCAAATCGCCTAGACTTTTTATAAACAATTACAAACCCTACTTTTCACCAATCATTGAACCATCATTAATTCATCATTAAAACACTTTAAATGATCAGATATGCATCCAAGAAATCAAACCCTAGAGGCCACGATTTTTATTTTATTTGTTTCTTTATTTTTCTAAAATCCGGTTTTATCAATAATTAACCACGTTAATTTTAGGCCTCTAAAAATCAAAACCATATTTTTCCCAGATCATATTACCCATAAGGAACCCACGAAAAATAGTTAACATGCCCAGAAAATTCGTTCAACATATATTACATATTTACGTATGTTTTAGACATTAA
The DNA here is from genome assembly GCA_021014915.2 of Artemisia tridentata subsp. tridentata. Classification (NCBI taxonomy): domain Eukaryota; kingdom Viridiplantae; phylum Streptophyta; class Magnoliopsida; order Asterales; family Asteraceae; genus Artemisia; species Artemisia tridentata. The sequence continues at coordinate 295,769,964 of CP139502.1, read as the reverse complement.
AATTACAACGACTTGATTTACGCTATTATAATTGGATCTATCATTTTTCCCAGGTCTAATACATCATAAGAGATCTAAATAAAATAGCTATCATGCCCAGAAATTCGGATTTCATATATTTGTGATTTACGTGTTCTTTAGCCATAATATTTTCATACGCATAGAATTAGCATGCATGGATCGATTTACATATTTTATATGAGTTATATAACATCTAAATATCACTGGAAAAATGCCATATTAATTTTAACACGTTTGGTTTAGTCGCAAGAATTATTACCTTGATTTAGAGCAAATCGACAAGAAAATAAGAACAAACACGAACCAAAGAGAAAACGCAGCAACTCTTAATTTTCCTAGCTCCCTTGCACCTCCAATAACACCAGAAAATTACTTGTTCAAGCCCAGAATTCGTACAGAAGCTTTGGTCGAATTTCTTAGATCGCTTAGGGTTCTTTGGTTTAGTCGGTTTATGTTTTGGAGAATAAAAAGAAAAGAGATTTGATTTAACTTTTGAGAACCGACTTTAGGGGGGAAAATTCAGTATATTTCGGCCCATGATATCACTAATTATTTTGGGTTGATTTGCTCAATATTTCCTTACTTTATTTTTTATATTGTTTAGTTAAAAGAATTTAAAACATGATATTGATTTAATTATATAATTTTCGGAATTATAAATAAATGTGTAAGATAATTTTATGAACATTTAAAATGATGAACCTTGTCCCAGAAATTATTTTGTTTCAGATATAATTCGATTTCAGATGTTTTGGAATTATTTCGGAATTTTATAAGTTATTTAATAAGGTTTTATGTTATCAGGGGTAATTTGGTAATTTTATGCGTTATCTGAATTTCAGGTATTACAACTTCTTCCCCACTAACAAAAAAATTTCGTCCTCGAAATTTGCAGAAAGCAGAAAGGAAAGAGAGCAGAAAACAAAACAAAGACATAACAGACTAAGACGAGAATTTAGGTGAAACGAAACAGAAACACAACTGACGGTGAACAGACATATGAAAGATTTGTTTCTCATGACTCGAACTTGTAGATCCCAAGATTGTTTAAGATCCTCAGAACAGACATAACATACTGAATCCAGATCAAAAGAATAACATACCAAACGTAATAGATGAAAATCAGATTCTCTCGGGAGAGACAAAGAAATACATAGGATTTTGACGGATATGCCGTTCACGGAAATTGATTAGACAAATCAGATTAGAACGTACAGGAAATAGATTATTGATAACATCAATTGGCAGAAAGTTCTGCAATGGAACCTAAGATAGTCATTAGAAGTACAGAGGTCAGCCAAACGCGTGACGAGAATCCAGACGTATCAATTCGCATAACGGTGAAAGCAGATTACGCGTATAGGTAGATTGAACTTAAAGTCTCACTAACGCAGATGATCTCAAATAGTTATCAGAATTTCTAAAGATTTAAGGCAATTCTCGAAACATCCTATGCCCACAACAAGTGCACGTTATATGATGTAAGTATTATCACGTTGGCCAGACGTCATAATACTGGCATCATATAAATATGCCCTCATGATGGTCATATTTTATCTCAAGTTGTGAACAGAATAACTTATCTTAATCCACCTAGTCTTCCTACGGTCTCAGAGTTCATCAAAATCGAATACTCTAACTAAGAGGAGAACGGATCACTCGAAAGAGTTAACGGAAGTCCCAGAATGCCTATCAGAATTTGGTACTTCGCTAAAAGCATCAGGTCATCCTTCATTCGTCCAAATACACATAACAAAACCATCGCCCAACATACGTAGACTGAACACAGAGCGAAATTACTAATAGGGAACCTAAATCATTCAAAGGGTTTTATCATCAGGTAACCGAAATTTAAAATAGGTCAAGAGGAAATGAATTACGTCATCCACAGCTTCATCCATCACATAATTAATTCTTCCAAACACAAACGTTCACTTCAGAATTTTCTTCCATTCAAAATCATGATCTCAATTTCCATTCTCAAGTCTGCTTCTGCTCTCAATTCATCTTAGTACAACTAAAATGGATAAAGAAGCAAGACTGCGAGTCTTGGACAGGTCTACTTGCACAGTTCGGAATTCGCCAACTCAGACTGCTGTCGTCACCGGATGCCTGGTAGTGGTGTCTGTTACAATCTCTGAACGCCAATCAAATCTACTCTTCCAGAACAAAGGTCATTCCATTTAATACGAAGATGGTCTACATGTTCCTCGTTCGTCTCAGAGCAAAAACATGCCGTCATACTATGACAATTGTCCAAATACTCGTGAAAACATGATTCATATTAGCCAATACAATTGGCATTATTTAAAACTCATGATGGTCACAATGAGTACGGAAACAGTTTTCATGAAACGTTTCAGGGAAAACTTCATATCTAATTCACATAACCAATCTTTACGAATAAAACTGAAATACTTTACGGAAGTTGCTCTCAGTTAGCCATCTCCTATCTTAGGAGTTCTTGTGGTTGCTTCATCAGTCCTTCAAACATTAAATGAGGTCGTCTGATACAGAATTTACAAAGATAGAATAATTTAATCATTGATACGCGGCAATGAAAAGGGATTACGGTTGAGATTACGGTTAGGTATTTAAAGGGAACACTGAGGTGAAACAAAATCATATCTCATCAGCTTCTTCAATCTTTCAACTTCTATAGCATCATGGTTCGTCAACTGAGATCGGTTCAGAGTCAATTCTACTTCTCAAACAGGAAGGAAAACCCAAGAGTTTCATCAGAAAGCACCGGAAAATTTGTACCACAAAACTTTCAATGCCAACGCTTTCTCGGGGTAGATACTGTTAGGTATCAGGGAAAAATGAAGATCAAATAAGAACGGGGTAAGTGTTTCCATAGCAACATTAATCTTATCAGATTTGAGCGGTTAAAGGTTTTCATAACAAAAGTAGGGGGGATAAATAGGCAAACAATTCAAGGTGTTGGGACCTTATTTAACTATCTAGCACAAGTGCCAGGTAGGTTGCGAATTATCGGCAATACGAACATCGTATACTGTCAAAATGAGGCGTATGAAATATCAGTTATCAGCATCATCATGCTCAGTTAACAATTTCATACAGAGATGGTGTTTGCATCAAATCCTTCCAAAGGAAAACTGATTGGCAAATAAGATTCATCGTTCAAGGGAGGGAATAAACTTCTATATCTGACGTTAATAATCACCAGAGTTCTAATGGGAGTAGTAATAGATTTGCAAGACAGAATAGTATCAGGTGCTACTTTTACATCAAGTATGGGTAATGGATTTAGAGAATGGGTGAAACACATTAGGGTTAAATGACCTTCGAAATGATCGGAGAAAATATCAAACTGTTTATCAAACAGATCGGAAGTGAAGGTCAAAATCAGGTAGTGGCAGCAAAAGTTTAACAATCGGTACTCATGGCAAGGGTTCCAAAAATTGTTTCAAACGCCAAAGGTGAGACATAGGAGGATAGTCGTCAGTACTAAATGGTCAGTCCATCAATCCTTATAAGAATAAAATCAAGGTTACTATCAAAGAAAGACGGATCAACAAGGAATAATCTTATCGTTCAGAATGAGAAGGAAAATATTTTACACTCGTGGTTAAACACCACAAAACTTCTCATGGGAACAGGGATGGTTAAGACGAAATCAAATAGTGTCAAAAGATTTATAGAACAGCATGTACCAAGTATATCGTCGCCATAAGGGTTCTCAGAATGCCCGAAGGGGCATTAGAATGATTAACAGAAGGTTCTGAGGTCGGAGTGGAAATCGGAAGGCAAGGATCAAATAATGTCAGATAATTACTACGCAATTTCCAATGCTTCAGATTTTATTTAGGTTTTAAGGCATAAGCTCTAAATATCCAAATGTGATTTTAACCAAAAGCAAGACACGAATCAGAGTGGTGCGGAAGCAAGATACTTAAGCAAATGACTTATAGTCTACCCATTCCTCACTGGTCAGAATTTAAGTTCCTATAGGGAAATCCTACAGCAAATTCTCAAAGGTTGTCCTATGAGCGCCTACAGTGGAAACTTAGTGGTCCAGACTTCACAGGTCAAGGGTAAATGTATTACGAGTCGCAGCCTGTGATCTCTGATACCATAAATTGTAACACCCCAACCCGACAAGGGTAAAGATATCACAATAATGGATTCACATCAGATCAAAACAAAGCATACATTTTCAGTAATACAAAAATCTCAAGGATTACAACTGAAATATTGAATCTACAAGGTTACAATTGAGAACTTCCAAAAACAACTACTTCTAAATTATGATATCTTCTAGTCAACTCTAATCCAGAATAGCTATCCAATCTTCTAAGTCCAAAGGTATACTCTCCACTCATTCCCAGCTTCCTACTAAAACCTGCCGCAGGAAAAGAAATGCGGCTGAGCTACGAGAGCTCAGTGAACAGATATAACGATAACAAAAGCAGTAATAGAGAGTAGTACAAATAAAATCAAGAATACAGATCATACCGATACAAATCAAAGCGAAAGGAGTAAGGAACGGAATAAGGACAAAAGGAAAGAAATAAGGAAAAGGAAACAATAAAGTTATAGAATAAGGGAAAAACAGAAATCTGTCACGAGCCCAGATAGCAGATTATACCATAGCATAACAACATAATAAAACAAACCTGTGTAGAGTGATCAGCTCTCAGACAATGTGAAAGACGTGTATCGCACACACCATCAGTCACCAGATATAATAACAGTAAACATATAACATAAACAGAGACAGATCAAATCTAGAGTGCACCTATACGCCCCACAGATAATTCAATAATCATAATATAATGGCCATAGCAGATAATAAAAAGGGACGGGACAGGTCATCACTCTCCTGCCCTAGAGTCATGTCAGAGGTGCGTCAATGACATGGACATGAAACCCTCATGCCTAGTGATTGGCTCGGACATCAGACTGTAGGTCAAAGGTCAGACGTACTATCAAAATAATCAAAGGTCATATCTTAAGGGTACATGGCAAAAGGTTCATGTCAAACAGTTTAGAAATAAATGTCAAAGGTTCCAATCAAAGTTTATCAGATTAAGTTTTATATCAAAGTTTAAGTTCAGATTAAAAGGATTATATCAAATGGTTCAGAAGATTATATCAAAGGTTCATAATTAAGAGTTCATTGCAAAAGTTCATTTTAGAATTTCCTGTCAAAAGTTCATTGAAAGCATTCCTTTAAAATAACTTATTTTTCTCAAAACATTTCCAAGTCACAATTAAAAAGGTTTTCACATAACAGATTCTTATATCAGAGGTCGTAACAAAAGGGAATCATGAAAAAGGTTCAAAGCAAAGAGGATTATAATAAGGATATCAATTCAGAAGTATAACAAGTCAGAACATGAAAGAGATCATAAAGACTCACAAAACAAAGGAATCACACGGAAGGTTCACAAACAGAAGGGAACATAGCAATGGTACAGGGAATCCTAATAAGGAAAATGAAAAACTGAATAAAAGGGAATGAAACGCCCTTACTGAAAAAGGACAGAATATCTGTACCTTATTAGCAGTGCAGAAAAATAAACAAGCACATGAATACTGAACAGATCAAGGCTTCTCCTTCTTCGCACCTAAAGGAGTAGAAGACGGGATTACAAAGGATTCCAATTCAGATTATTACTATTTCAGATTAAGTTAAACCCTTATTCAAAGATTATTATGGAATAATGATATATTTTATCAAGTTATTAAAAGTCTAGGTTTAATTATGACATGTTTACATAGTTTAGGGTTCTAATTGTAACTTCATCAATTTCCAAGGTCATTAGTGAAAATACTTTAAGTTACAGAATTATATACACATTTTATTCAGAATTACACTTTATTCCCTTAAGTTTCATAATTTACATATTACACCCCTTTAGTTACAAATTTACAAAACCAACCTTATAACTATATATTTTACAATTTAAACCCTACAATATCCATAATTACCAACTAAGCATATTATATTTCAAATTTACAGAATATAACATCAGAAGTTAGTACTTTACATATTTGACCCCTCAGAATTTAGAATTTACATATTTAGTCCCTTAAGTTTACAAAACATATATATTAAATCATAATTTCATAACAATTACATAATTAACCCAAAAATCCTCAAAATTACACAACAACCTTTTTATATCAGTATTAACACAAAACAACTTCAGAATTCCAGATTTACACTTTTGGTCCCTCATTTTTAATTACTTCCAATTCGTAACCCTAAATTCCTATTAATTCATTATTATGCAAAATTTACACTTAGGACCCCAAAGTTATATTTTTCCCACATTCTTACAGATGTATATGATCTTACAAAAATATCCCAAAAGTTTCAAAGTTGGCAAAACAGGTCCTTATACATTTTAGTTCAAATCGCCTAGACTTTTTATAAACAATTACAAACCCTACTTTTCACCAATCATTGAACCATCATTAATTCATCATTAAAACACTTTAAATGATCAGATATGCATCCAAGAAATCAAACCCTAGAGGCCACGATTTTTATTTTATTTGTTTCTTTATTTTTCTAAAATCCGGTTTTATCAATAATTAACCACGTTAATTTTAGGCCTCTAAAAATCAAAACCATATTTTTCCCAGATCATATTACCCATAAGGAACCCACGAAAAATAGTTAACATGCCCAGAAAATTCGTTCAACATATATTACATATTTACGTATGTTTTAGACATTAAAATTACAACGACTTGATTTAGGCTATTATAATTGGATCTATCATTTTTCCCAGGTCTAATACATCATAAGAGATCTAAATAAAATAGCTATCATGACCAAAAATTCGGATTTCATATATTTGTGATTTACGTGTTCTTTAGCCATAATATTTTCATACGCATAGAATTAGCATGCATGGATCGATTTACATATTTTATATGAGTTATATAACATCTAAATATCACTGGAAAAATGCCATATTAATTTTAACACGTTTGGTTTAGTCGCAAGAATTATTACCTTGATTTAGAGCAAATCGACAAGAAAATAAGAACAAACACGAACCAAAGAGAAAACGCAGCAACTCTTAATTTTCCTAGCTCCCTTGCACCTCCAATAACACCAGAAAATTACTTGTTCAAGCCCAGAATTCGTACAGAAGCTTTGGTCGAATTTCTTAGATCGCTTAGGGTTCTTTGGTTTAGTCGGTTTATGTTTTGGAGAATAAAAAGAAAAGAGATTTGATTTAACTTTTGAGAACCGACTTTAGGGGGGAAAATTCAGTATATTTCGGCCCATGATATCACTAATTATTTTGGGTTGATTTGCTCAATATTTCCTTACTTTATTTTTTATATTGTTTAGTTAAAAGAATTTAAAACATGATATTGATTTAATTATATAATTTTCGGAATTATAAATAAATGTGTAAGATAATTTTATGAACATTTAAAATGATGAACCTTGTCCCAGAAATTATTTTGTTTCAGATATAATTCGATTTCAGATGTTTTGGAATTATTTCAGAATTTTATAAGTTATTTAATAAGGTTTTATGTTATCAGGGGTAATTTGGTAATTTTATGCGTTATCTGAATTTCAGGTATTACAAGATCTCATAGGAACATATGTTACTTCTACACTGGGTGTTCAACATTAAGGACACCAGTTGTAAACTTATGAGTCCTACGCAGATCTTAGCAATCTGCCAGAACATTCATGAGGGGATTTACAAATGTAACTCTCAGTGATTGAATGGAAATTCCTGCCAGGGTTAACATCAAGCAGCCCTGAAAGCAGGTCACTTCGATAATTCCCTATGGATTACGCTTAGTGATTGCGGCGGTTTCAAATGGTCTACAGTCGTGGAGTGATCTCCAGCGACTCACCTAATCGTTGATATACTATGGTACGATCTTAAAAAGCCCTCTGTGGGTTTTCGATTAGGAACGGTCCTGGTAAGGATTAGAGAGAGTTTTCACACTATGCTGTTAACAATCTCGAAGTCCGAACCTGTAAGTACCGGACATTTTATTGCTAACTGTCGTATGCAGGAACTTCTGGCGGCTGTAGCTGTTGGATACTGTAGCCGGTTGCAGTTGTAGCTGGTTGTAGAAGAGATGCCATTCCACCACCACATGTTCACACTACAACATCATCTTTAACAAAGAAGTCATGATCAATCGAAAAGACCTTCAACACTGCTTCCTCAACTCTGAAGCTGAAGATCATGATCCAGATAAGTGTGAGCATGTTGGCGCTACATACACAATCCATCACCACATGTTCGCTCTACTCCATCATCATGTTCAATGAAGTCATGACAACCTAAATGACCTTCAACACAGCTTCTGCTAGCTCTGATGCTGAAATTCATAACCCAGAATAGAGTGAGCATGTCGGTTCAAAGAGTACCACATCACATTGATACATACCAATGAAAGATGACATGGAAACACATGGTGGATGATAACTCCAAAGAATCAACAAAGATCATCCAAGACAGAAGAAAAAGTCATCTGAAGATTTGCTGCTGCACAATGATCAAGGATTGTGAAGAATCATTGTTTAATGAGCTATGAAGTCAAGAGCCATGGATGAAGTGCAAAAATTCAGAACATTACTTCAGGGGTGACCTCCCTTAGGGGGAGATTGTTAGGAATATGAATATTCAGTTGAAGACTCGGTCACCCCGAGTACTTATTAGCACATCATAGCTCGTAGGATAACTAGTAATATTAGTAGTAGCGTAGTTATTATTATTAGTATTGTGGAGTGGGTCGGGTCTTTACCCTCTGTCAGCTCTCTCCACAGCCCGCTAGGGGCATATTATGTAAGAACTATAAATACCCTTTCCCACACAAGGGAAAGGGTGGAACTTCTCATTATTTGACAAGCTAATACACATACTCTTTCTCTCTCTAAGTTCCCATCTCTCTCTCTCTAAACTCTCATCCATTCGATCCACTAACAAGCCTCAAACTAGTGTTTATGTGTTAGTGAATATCCTACAAAGGTTATGTGCATGAGACTAGTTATAACTTATATTAAGAACAAGTTGGGATGATGCGATGCCGAGGGGATTAGATAAAGGGATTGGGGAATCAAACTAGCTAGGCACTCGAGTGGTCTTGATATTAACTTAGGAGAGGTGCTTGTGTGTGAGCTTCGGTTTAGAGTCAAGTGGCTCGGTTAGATTAGTTTCGACATGTTACAAGTCCACATGACTTGTAGACGTGACCAAATAATCTAGAAAACATGTGGTGAGGCTTATAGAACTCTCTTGGACAGGTATCGAGTAAAAGACTTAGGCAAATACATGTTTTGTGTGTTTGATTAACACTTAGAAGTGTTTGTACATGTGTCGAATGGAGTTTAGCTTTGGGGTTTGTTTTACTAGTAAACGTTCGAACCAAAAGATATGGCTTGTCATTCATGAATCCTTGAAGTAAGGGGATTTGAATCATATAAAATGTGGCATGACTTGTGTGTCGAAAAATCAAGAAATCGAGGCCAAGTGAATGAAGGTTGACTCGGTTAGAATAAATGAAAATGAAATATGGGCTTAAATAGTAGTGGGCTTGGTTTAGCCTGTTGGGCTGAGAAATAAATAATAAGGATCCGTTTGGTTTTATTCGTGAATTGGATTGTCGTGGTACGTGTGTGAGCTCGTTCCAAAGTATTGTGAATCACGTAACAACGTTTTGATTCATTGTAATATAATAAACAAAATTTTAAATTTTGCTTGTAAAAATGGTTAGGTGAACTGTAATGATAGATTACTTCTTGATTAACATTTACAAATGACTGGGGAATTTTACAGGTTGCTACAGTACCTACCCGTCAAACAGAATTCCGTCCCGGAATTTAAGTCTAAGGTAGTTGTCAGGGTTGTCTAGGGAAATAAATGTGGGTACTTGTCGCGAATTTGGTCCTCACGCTCCCAAGTATATTCTGGTCCTCGTTTAGAGTTCCATCGAACCTTGACAATGGGGATACGGTTTTGCTTCAATTGTTTCACTTCTCTGTCCATAATTTCCACTGGTTCTTCTGTAAAGATGAGTTTGTCGTCAAGTCGGATCTCTTTCATTGGGATGACAAGAGATTCATCTGATATGCATTTCTTTAAGTTTGATACGTGAAATGTATTGTGTACTCTGCTGAGTTCCTCTGGGAGCTCAAGTTTATATGCCACTGGACCAATCCTTTCCAGGATCTTGAATGGTACGATGTACCTAGGGTTTAACTTTCCACGCTTTCTGAAGCGTACCATTCCTTTCCAGGAGAAACTTTTAACATAACTCTATCTCCAACCTGGAATTCCATTGGTTTTTGCCTCACATCGGCGTAACTCTTTTGTCTGTCTCTTGCGGCTTGCAGTCATTGTCTGATCTTAAATATCTTTTCAGTTGTTTCGTGAATAAGTTCAGGTCCTGTGAGTTGTACATCTCCAACTTCAGTCCAACAAACATGTGATCTGCACTTTCGGCCATAAAGTGCTTCAAACGGCGCTGCCTTGATACTGGAGTGACAGCTATTGTTGTAGGAGAATTCTGGCAATGGCAAGTGTTTTTCCCAACCCTTTTCGAAGTCAATTACACATGCCCGAAGCATGTCCTCTAGGGTTTGAATTTTCCTTTCGCTTTGCCCATCAGTCTGAGGGTGATATGCAGTGCTCATATCTAAGCGGGTACCAAGAGCTTTCTGTAGAGTCTGCCAAAACCTAGATGTAAATCGGCTATCTCTATCTGAGATAATAGAGATTGGCACTCCATGTCGGGATACTATTTCCTTCAAATACAACTGTGCGAGAGTGCTCATCTCATCAGTTTCCTTGATCGGTAGGAAATGAGCGGACTTGGTGAGACGATCAATGATGACCCAGATGGTGTCCAATCCGGTTGACGTCCTTGGTAATTTGGTGATAAAGTCCATAGTAATTCGTTCCCATTTCCATACTGGAAGTTCGGGTTATACAAGTAATCCTGACGGCTTTTGACATTCCGCCTTTACTCTTGAGCAGGTCAAACATTTCCCAACATACTCGGCGATGTCGGCCTTCATGTTTGGCCACCAATAGAGTTTCTTGAGATCTTGATACATCTTGTCAGAACCCGGGTGAATGGAGTACTTGGATTTGTGGGATTCATGCATAATGAGGTCACGTATACCTCCGCAGAGTGGGACCCAACTTCTTTCCTTGAAACAAAGCATTCCGTTTGATCTTTTCACAAAACCATTCTCATTTTCTGGCATACCGTGGATTCTTTCACTGGTTCTGTTCTCTTCCCTGAGAGCTTCAGATTGAGCTTTGAGGATCTGTGATGGAAGGGGTGAACAAATGGTCATTCCTAGAGATCGGACTCTGAGATGTTTATTTCGCTCCTTTCTGCTTAAGGCATCAGCCACAACATTTGCCTTCCCTGGGTGATAGCGAATTTCACAATCATAGTCATTGAGCAACTCTAACCATCGACGCTGTCTCTTGTTCAACTCCTTTTGATCCAAGATGTGTTGAAGACTTTTGTGATCGGTGAATACCGTGTAATTGGTGCCGTACAAGTAATGTCTCCATATCTTAAGAGCAAAGACTACTGCTCCTAATTCTAGATCATGAGTTGTATAGTTCTCTTCATTCTTTTTGAGTTGTCGAGAAGCATAGGCTATTACTTTGCTCCTTTGCATCAGTACTGCGCCTAAGCCGTGATGTGATGCATCACAATACACTACGATGTCTTCACTTCCTTCGGGTAGCGCTAAGATTGGTGCTTCACAGAGTTTTTGTTTCAAGAGTTGGAAAGCTGACTCTTGTTTTTCTTCCTAGTTATATTTCTTGTTCTTCTGGGTCAGTTTTGTCAAAGACTTGGCGATTTTTGAGAAATCTTCTATGAATCTTCTGTACTAACCGGCGAGACCTAAAAATTGGCGTATCTCTGTTGGGTTTGTAGGAGATGCCCAATATTTAACCGCCTCAATCTTGGCAGGGTCTACATGGATACCTTGACTGTTGATAACATGCCCAAGAAATTGTACAGTTGGAATCCAAAAATCACATTTGTAGAACTTAGCATACAACTTTTCCTCTTTGAGTAACTCTAAGATGGTTTTCAAATGTTCGGCATGTTCTTTCTTGCTGCGGGAGTAGATTAGAATATCGTCTATGAACACGATCACGAATTTGTCTAAGTATGGTTTGCATACTCGGTTCATCAAGTCCATGAACACTGCAGGTGCATTGGTTAGACCAAATGGCATCACCTGAAATTCGTAATGTCCGTACCGCGTTCTGAAAGCTGTTTTGGGAATGTCTTCTTCTCGGACTCTCAGCTGGTGATATCCCGACCTTAGATCAATTTTTGAGTAGACATTCGATCCTTGTAACTGATCAAACAAATCATCGATCCGTCTTGACGAATAAGACCGGAGCTCCCTAAGGTGATGAACTCGGTCGGATGAATCCCTTATCTGATAGCTCTTTCAATTGCTCAGATAACTCTTTCATTTCAGAAGGTGCCAACCTATAGGGTGCTTTTGCAACTGGTGCCGCCCCAGGCACTAAATCGATCTGAAATTCTACTTGACGGACGGGTGGAATACCGGGCAAATCTTCAGGGAACACTTCAGAAAAATCTTTGATGACTGGCACATCTTCAAGTCGTTTCTCTTTCGATTCATTTTTCGTCACTTGAATAAAAAACACGTGACATCCCTTGTTCATATACTTCACCGTCTTGATATACGAGATAATGCTAAGTCGAGTTCTACTTTGATCACCACGAACAATAAGAGTTTCACCATTGAGTGGAATGTGGACGACTTTCTCGTCACAGATGATTCTAGCATGGTGCTTGGATAACCAATCCATGCCAACGACGACGTCAAAACTACCAAGTTGAATAGGCATGAGGTCGATGGGAAAAGGTTTGTTTAGTAAGGTTAGGGTGCAACCTCGGATTACCGTATTGGTGCCCATTAGGTTCCCGTTAGCTATTTCAATTTCATACGTAGTGTCTAGTTTTATTGGGGCAATGTTAAGCAGAGAAGCAAATGAAGTAGACACAAAGCTCTTATCGGCTCCGGAATCAAATAAAATTTTAGCATTTCGTTGGTTAAGTAAGAATGTACCCGTGACTACGCCAGGGTCCTGCGGTGCATTTCCGTCACCTAGTACATATGCTCTCCCACGAGCAGCGTTGTTCGGATTAGAATCTTGTCTTGGGCAATGGTTCCTGTAGTGCCCCTTCTCGCCACACCCGTGGCATACTATTGCTATCGGTTGTAAATTTGCACCAGTGGCCCTGAAGTCACTAGTTCTGTGGCCTGCTTTTTGGCACTTTTCGCATTTGGAAACACAAGGCCCAGTGTGATGCATTCTGCATCGGTTACACGGGGGTAGTATTCCGGTATAACCTTTTCTGTCAGTTGGTGCAGCAACATAAGCCCTGGCAGCTTCCTGCCTGCGATTTTGTTGGTGGTGATAGTTGTTGCGATTTTGCTGATAATTGCGGTTACGTTTGTTGTCGTTGGGGTACCTGTTGTTGTTGTGAGTGGTGGTTATTCTATCATCCAACTTTCGCTTATGATCATTATTCCCGGATGTAGAACCCCGTTTAATTTCCCGGTCTAGTAATCTTTGGGCAATTGTGATGGCTTCTTCAAGAGTTGGTGGTTTTGATGAGGTGACATTTCCCTCAATGCTTCGAGGCAGTCCCTCGACGTACTTTTCCAACATCTTTTCAAGATCCGGCACCATGGTTGGGCACAGTGCAGCAAGTTCTTGGAACCTCCTGTTATAAGTTTTTATATCATTCCCCTTCACAACCAGCTGGTGGAATTCCTCTTCCAGTTTCCTAATTTCAGTACGTGGGCAGTACTTCTTTAGCATTTTCTGTTTCAATTCGGCCCAGGTGATCTGATACGCTTCCTCAATACCCATGGTTTGGGCGGTAGCATTCCACCATGATAGTGCATCTTTCAGAAGAGTCCCTGTGGCGTAGGTGACTTTGCAGTTGTTAGGACAACCGCTTCTCATGAAAACCGTGTTAGTACGCTCAAACCAATGAGCAAGTTCAGTCACTCCTTCTGAACCCTTAAAGTAAGTTGGCTTGCAACTCATGAAGTCCTTGTAGGTACACTTGCGAGATGTAGATGCCTCGCTTTCACCCGTTGCCCTATTGTTGCTAATCGAACGAGCTATTGTAGCTGCTTGAGTTTCGAGAGCTGCAGCAATGCTGTCGGCTACCAGTTTCTGGATAGTTACTGGAGTCATGGCCGGTGTTGGTGTTATAGTTTCTTTTCTTGTGCGAGCCATACTTCTATTAATACCATAAGAAATCTCAGATTTAGAATCCACATAATGACCATGTTAGAATAATTCGAGTAACAAGGTAATTGCATACAAGTCATAACAATACTGTCACAATGTGAAATCACAACCAACTAAGAATCATAAAATCACGACATGTCCGGGTACTATCGTAAATAAATGATCAACTCTTGGTATAGGATTGCTAAGGAACAAACTGATTCATCATCTACAAGGCTGAAGTTCAGCAACTTTCTCTACATTCATCAAGTTTCTTCCGAAATTTTCATTATTAAAAGTCTGTGATTATAGCCCAGTTATAACATACAAAGAACCATAATAATCATAAATAACATCACGACATGTCTGAATACAATCACAATACACATGAACAACCACGACAACATAAATCAACATCAATATATATTAAATCCATAACCAAAAACATATATTAATAACTTGATCAGTTGTTTTACAAAACAAAATGATACAAGGTCCTTTATTAATACCACATGCGGCAGGCTAAGATGCCTCAAAATTACAACTGATGTAACATATGTCTAACTACTGGATGTCTCATCCATGTGTCCCTTGAGCTTTGTGATCTGATCTAGAAGTCCCTGTATCTCTGTCTGCTGCCTGACCTGCATGTCCTCGATGAGGCTCTCTAGTGTAGCAGCCCTGCGGAAAGCTTGCAAAACCTCTTCGATCTGCCTTTGTCTCTCTTGCTGAAAAACCGTCATCTGAGAGCGTGTCTCAACCATCTCTATCTGTATCCTCGTCAAGCCATCCTGTAGGTCCATCCTCTCTGTCACGAGGTCATGGATAGTGCCATCGACCGTCTCGGGGTGGTCGAGTGACATATCAATAAGGAAGTTCAATAATGTGTCTATCTGTTCCTCATGGCGCTCCAGTCGCGTCGTGATAGTGGAGGGAGTGGGTGTACGGGTAGCTGCTGCCCTGGAGGTCTCCCCAGTCTCGAAGACTCGAGTTGGTGGGGTAAAGCCTGGAGGGAACAGTAAGGATTAGGAAGTATGGGAGGACGAATCACTAGGATCTGCTATGCGGGTCCGGTTTTGAGGGGGTAAGTCCTCCTCAGGTGTCGGCTCCCGACGATGAGGTGCGAATAGGTATGACTGAGTAAGTAGGTTAAAAAGGTAGTCGGGTCTGACTGAAGGTGGAGGGGGTGATGATAGTAGTGGTGGTATGGAGTGCTCAGGAGATAATGGTGGTGTCAGCATGATCATATCTAATGGTGATGTCGGGGATAGAGGTGGTGATGGTGGTATAATTGGAATCACTGGTAATCGTACCCTCTTACGGGGGGTGTGCATCCTGATGGGACCATTTGGGTAACTCCTGAATGGTCTCATGAAAGGCTCAGGCTCATAGGGCTGTAGGATTCTGACTCGTCTGCGCCAAAAAATCGATGCAGGTGGGGGTGGTGTGTAGGTAGAGGAACCTCTGCGTCAGATGCAGGTAGCCACTGCTGCGACTGCATGTACTGGTCGTATGATAGTGGGGTGTAGGTGGGAGAAGCTGGATGGTTCTCTGGGGGAGGTGGTGAAATATATGCTCGTCTAGCTTGCACATACGGGTCCTCTGATAGGGGTGAGAGTAACACCCCCAAAATCTGGTATTGCGAAAGCATTCGGGTCATGGGGTGCTACTAAATTGAAAATCACAACACAAGGTAATAAAAAACGGAGTACATACTCCGTTTTAATACATTCAACCAACTTAAATAAGTTTACAATATAGTTTGAATTCAGAAAATAAGGCCCATAAGTTCAGTTGTCCCATTCAAAAACAAGTCATAGTTAAATGCCACAGTACTTCAGAAAGTAGTCTATGACCCTTGCCAAGCCACAACCTTGTAATAATCAATCAGCTTAAACACCTAAGAAAAACATGCCAAAAGTCAGCAAAAAGCTGGTGAGTTCATAGGTTTATCAATAAGCAGTAAAATCAACAGTTTGGACCAAGAGTTTGGTATATGAACATTACAACCCATGTAATGTCATATAAAAATATAGTCTATTATGCTAGCACTAAGTTCATGCAACCGAAGCTATAACAATGTGCATGCTCTAGAAGCATGTTAAATATAGAGGCCCGGCAAGTGTTTATCCCAGACACTTGTGTTTCGACATGGTATATGTTCGTTTGCCTATCCGGTCAACCCGAACGGGGACGTTACTCCCAATAGATCTATTTATAACATTCACGCTTCCAAGCAGGAATTGACGGTTCATGAGTTGGGCATAATGGGACATAACATGGCTTAGGCTAATCCACGTAATAGCATAGACAATAGTTTTGGTCCATAAAAGAGTTTTGCATGTTTCTCACCCCAATTGTAAAACAAGTTTAAATAGAGTGGGGCTATAAACTCACCTTGGTAAATAGCAGTCAGATAATACAATAGTTTCAGATAGTGTTTAGCACCAACACGCGACCTAGATTAGTAAGTTTGTCTTAGTTCACAGACTAAGTTTAAGAATTTACGAAATTTAATTAAATTCAAAAGTTTTAAAGAGTTTATATTATTGTTGCTGGTGTGGCAGCATTTAAGTTTAAAACAATTTTTCTAAGCATTTGGAGGTATTGGCTCTTGGAAGTGCATAAGTGTATATTAAGAAAAACATCAAGACGAATAAGTCTCCGGTTTGACAGTAACTGAAAGACTATGTACGGAAAACAATTACTATCAGATATCAGACGTTGACGGCATATGGAAACGTTATCGTCAAATGAGTATATATTACTGAGTGCGTGTTATATATTACATGTATAAGTGTGTGTATGAGAAAGATGATATATATATATATATATATATATATATATATATATATATATATATATATATATATATATATATATATATATATATAAAAAGTGATGTTACGTTTAAGAATTTCTCATTATTGTTTATGACATTAACGAAAAATTAGTAAGCTAAGTATATACTCTTTGATAATAGGCAATTCTCGTGCTAACAAAAGTTATAAGGTTGGCGTTTAAAATAATTGTTTCATAATCTAATAGATCTATATGAGTTTTGATAAAACACGTCAAGTTTATATGCAATCGAATTAATGAACGAGTTTAAATTCACAAGTTTAGTTTCCACTTTGTTCATATAGTTGTTAAATGTGTAAAAGAGTTTTTCGTTGTATGTGTAATGACAAGCCAACTTGGTTTATAAATTAAATCAATTTGTTATAAAAAAATCATGTTAAGTTACTAGATATGTTGCATGGTTTGAATATATATTTATATATAGCGAGATTCTAGTAATTTGGTGAAGTGTAACGAGTCGATAACAAGTCGAGTTGTTTTTAAGTCGTGAAATATAAAGTTTGAAATAATCGAGAAAGATCACTTGGACGATGGCGACAACAAATAGTGTTCCAAAACAGATTATTCAACCCACTCTTTTGTTGGGATTTTGGCGAGTTGGGCTGTGGCCCAACATGGAAATAATAGACTCACTCCAGATTGGACTGTTAACTAAACAGACCCTATATTTGCTACATGGGCTTCGGCCCAGTTTAGTAAGATTGAACACAACAATTCCAATTGAAGTCTAAAAGGTCTAGTAAGATTGAACACAACAATTCCAATTGAAGTCTAAAAGGGCTCGGCCCAATCCTGGATAAATAAAATCCAGTAACACAAAGATTTGGAACAAATACAACCCCCCTCTTTGAGACCTAAAGGACTCGACCCATCATAGTAAACCAGATAAACACTGGTCGAAACATTTAAAAAAAATCCCAAGTCACAAGTTGTGTTAAAACTGCTTGTGTGGAACAACATATGGGGGAACCCGAACACCTACATTCGACTCATCTTTGAGAACAAGACACAACCAAACGTTCAATTCTTATAAGGGTTTGAGGCTCTTTTCTGAACGAGTAAGAACAACACACCCCATGGGTGTTTTAATGACCAAGGTGGTCGAACCAAAGAGGCAAGAAAACCCAGTCAAATACTCGAGTTGAGATCGAGTGACCTCAGTCCATGGCCTCTCGGCTCATAGTACAATCGAGGCACGCAAGTCGTTATTAATTTTCAACACAAGCCCAAGGAGGGTTATACCTACGACTCAAGAAAAACAACCACAACACCACACACCCCTTTTTGGGTGTGTTTTTCTGAAACCAAACAAGGATCAATCGACCTAAGTTCACCACTGTGAATCCACCATAGTGGTTTTCGAAGCCTAAATGAAATCCACACAATTGCAAACATAATCCGCACATGAACACAGTTCAAACAGGAACACAAGCACAACTTGAATCATAAGCACAAACATAATTCGGACATAAACTCAAACACCATTTGAGCATACACAGGATCCGAATATGAACACAAAAACAAACATCTGAGTATAACTGATGCGTGGTTTTGCGACCTTACAACAGGTTTTACCTCTCGAGGGATCTCAAGAGGCTTGCAATCCCCACCAGGCAGTGTACCTGACCGATGTAGTATAGTGAAGTGGCAAGTACCGGGGGATTGATCGTTCTCTAGGGGAATAGTGTCGTTAGGATTGAAAAACTACTCTAATAGGTCTAAGGGTGAGGGAAGATTCTTTTTGTAACTTTATATTTTTTATGAAAGCAAGTAAAATCTCGGTTTTGAAGGAGTGGGCGGAATTAGTTGCTAGTCAACTAACCCAAATAACTACAATTGCAAATAAAATAAAATAACGGAAAATGAAAAGGTTGTGGAACTTATATGGGGAGAAATGTGTTTACTTAGATTTCCTTACTCCCTAACTATCTTTTACCGGTTGATTAGTGTGTATTAATTGCGTGGATGACGGGTGTATTCCTTAATACCAATCGTGGGGTGGCGTACGTACTTCCCCAACTCTACAAGCTCCTACTTCACTCCTATGTCGAGCCGGCTAAGAAGCTCCTAACATGGGATCACTAGAATTCGCTCATGCATTAAATACAACCATAATAACCTTAGTACGCATTGGTTCATGTTTCTTAAGACGTTCAAGCAAGTTACCGTATAGGAGGTTAGCCAGTTTTCTTAAGCCTAACATCGATAAACAATCATCCAATACAATTAATAACACACCAACAACCAATAATCAATAGTTAGGTTTCATTAGATCTAAGCAAACACAAGATAAATCTAGCCTAGCATGTTAATTAAAAGACAAGAACAAGATATAATCAAACAACACATAGACATATTGAATGATTAATTGATTACTTATCTTCAATTAACCATGGGAGATCCAAGGGTATAAAACCCTTAAAAATGGCAGAAAATTCGTCTTAGGGTTTCTCCTCACAAAGTTGCACACAATGACTAAAAATTGCAAAACTATATATAGAGTTTAGGGGCTGACGGCGTCACGTTGTAGGAGGTGACACCGTCACCTCGCCGCGGCTAGGGTTCCCGGATGGTCTTCCTGACGCCGTCCCTCTTTAATCCTCAGAAATCCACTCTGGCGCGTCAAGGGTTGACGCCGTCAGAATTGTGCTTGACGCTGTCCCTCTTTAACTTAAACCGTGACGACCTTGATCACCTTAAAGGGTGACGCCGTCAGACTTCCTTTGTAAAACTTTCTGGCGCGTCATGTGTACTTTGTCATATCCACCTCTTTTGCCAAGCCGTGACGCCGTCAGGAGCAATCCTTGACGCCGTCACGTGTACTTTTCCAGCAGCTTTGGCATTTTGTCGAATTCTTCACTTTTATGCTCCAAAAACGTCCAAAATGCTTCCTTTTCCAGATTTCTTCTCCAAAGTACCTAAAATGACAAAAGGAACGATTTAGGGCAATATTTGATCAAATAAATACGATTTAGGGCTTAAATGACCCCCTAAAAGCGGTACACTTTTCGCTTCATCAATAACACAAACACAAAAATCCGAGTATAAACATAAACACCAAAAATCCGAGCACAAGCACGAAGTTTGAGCATAAATACCAACACTATTCGGACATAAACTCAAACACCTTATGAGCATACACATTCCGAATATGAACACAAACAAATCCAAGCATAACGCAAAGACAAAATTTTCATTATCTATTTAACTAAATCATTAGCTGCTTACTCAATCGATCAGAAACAATATGCAAAAATCGAACACAACATTCTACAACATATACTTCCAAATTTTTGAGCCAACATGGTTTTGATTTTAGTTTTAGTTCTCGGTTTCAAGTTTTTCCACACCATACAACAACGCAAACAGCATATCGACGGTACATATTACCACAAGATCATAACAACAACAAGGAAGGAAAAGAAATATATCGATTCAAGTATTTATCGACAACATCAATTCAAGATTTATAGATGATAAAAGAGTTAAACCTTACAACACACAAGACATCAATTGACAAGAGTTACCAACAAAACCCAATCCCGATCTTCCAAGCAATTCCACACACACCAGTGATTGTCTCTCGAGCCCTTCGAACCTTGTGAGAATTTTTTTTGTGAGATGCGACTGTGCGGATCATTGCTGGAATTCGGTGGGTACAAAAAAAAGAAGAATAGGAAAGCCTTCGGTTCTCTTTTGATCATTAGAGGATAAGAACCCACTATATCCAGCTTCTCTCCCCATCTGCCTTCAATCTCCAGGCTGGGTTAACTCTGGGGAAGAGGTTTATGAGACGACAAACACCTTGGAAGGATCGAAAGCACATAGATCCAGAATCTTAGATGGTGATAGACGAGGTCGATTGTGGTGTTGGGAGAATGAACCAGGAAAAGTCAAGGGGAGAAATATGGGCGATTGTGGTGGGGGTTATACTAAGAAAGCAGAGATAAGGATAAGGGGTCACATGGGTGCGTGTGTTTTATTATATTAAGTGTATTTTGTGTACCCCGTATTCTGTTGAGCTGAGGTGCAATCGTGGTACCCCGGTTTCACATAAATGTAAGACATATAATTCTAGAGTCGTTTTTGTAAAACTGGCATAAAGTAAAATTTATTGACTCCGAAAATGAATTATAAAATTAAACCATTACTAATGTGGTGTCAGTACGCGTGTGGTGTCATTTTTCAAGAAAATAGAGATAACCTCTCATTTTTCTTACGTTGGTGTCTGTAAATGTCAGAAAGTGAAAAATTCACCTTTTCTGATAAAGTCAAATAGTTTTGGTGAGTTACTGTATGCTACAGCGTGCGGGTTTGCTTCCCGTATAGTCAAGTAAGCACATAAATGCTAAATCTAACAGTTATGTAATAATAAATTGACATTTATTATTAAAATATTAATGGGAAAATTACCGTTTGTCACATCCTTCCCGCCTTAGAAGGAAAACCGTCCTCGGTTTTCACTTAGAGTTACCCGTTGAATTTGAGAAAAGGTGTGGGTATTTATGGTTGATCTCGTCCTCACGCTCTCACGTGTATTCGAGACCTCTTCGATAGATCCAACGAACTTTAACAATAGGAATGCGGCTTTGCTTAAGCCGTTTGATTTCTCGATCCATTATTTCGAATTGTTCTTCAATGAAATTTAGTCTCTCGTGAACCTGGATTTCCTTAAGAGGAATAGCAAGTGTTTCATTTGAGAGACATTTCTTCAGGTTGCTCACATGAAACACATTGTGCACAGAGCTGAGTTCTGGTGGTAATTCGAGTCGGTAGGCTACCAGCCCGATTCTGGTGAGAATTTTGAAAGGTCCAATGTATCGGGGATTTAATTTCCTACGCTTTCCAAAATGAATCACGCTTTTCTATTGCGAGACTTTTAACATGACTCGATTACCAACTTGAAACTTAAGTGGTTTTCGTCTCTTGTCTGCATAACTTTTCTGACGGTCTCGAGCTACTTGCATCTGGCTCTTGATTTGCACAATCTTTTCAGTAGTCTTATGTACTAATTCGGGACCAGTGAGCTGACTTTCTCTGAATTTAGCCCAGCATATAGGTGATCTGCACTTTCGACCATAAAGTGCCTCATAGGGTGCAGCTTTGACGCCTGTGGGATAGCTGTTATTGTAAGAGAACTCGGCTAATGGCAGGTGCCTATCCCAACCATTTCCAAAGTCTATCACACACGCTCGCAGCATGTCCTCTAAGGTTTGAATGGTTCTTTCACTCCGACCATCTGCTTAAGGATGGTACGCGGTGCTCATATCAAGATCGGTACCCAAAGCATCTTGTAGTGATCTCCAAAAGTTTGACGTGAAACGACTATCTCTGTCGGAGATGATAGAAATCGGGACTCCATGTCGTGCAACTATCTCTTTTATGTATAACCGTGCAAGTTTATCCATGTTGTCGTTTTCTTTGATCGGTAGGAAGTGGGCAGACTTGGTGAGACGATCAGCGATTACCCAAATGGTGTCGTAACCGCTTGATGTCTTTGGCAGTTTGGTAATGAAGTCCATCGTTATGCGTTCCCACTTCCATTCGGGAATCTCGGGTTGTACAAGTAAACCCGATGGCCGCTGATGTTCAGCTTTGACTTTCGAGCACGTTAAGCATTGACTGACATATGTTGCAATGTCAGCCTTCATATTGGGCCACCAGTATAGTTTCTTCAGATCGAGATACATTTTGTCGGCTCCTGGGTGGATGGAGTATTTAGACTTATGGGATTCATGCATGATGAGGTCACGTATCCCTCCACAGAGTGGGACCCAACTTCTGACTTTGAAACACAACGTCCCATCAGCTCTCGGGCATCCCATAGATCTTGTTGTTGGGTCTGTTTTCTTCCTTGAGTGCCTCAGCCTGAGCCTCAAGGATTTTCGATGGGAGAGGTGAGACGATTGTCATACCCAACGATCATACTCTAAGGGGTTTTGGTCGTTCTTTTCAGCTAAGAGCATCTGCTACCACGTTTGTTTTGCCTGGGTGGTATCAAAATTTGCAGTCATAATCGCTGAGCAATTCTAACAAACGACGTTGTCTCATATTGAGCTCCTTTTGGTCAAGGATATGTTGCAAGATTTTTTGGTCGGTGTAAACTACACACTTGGTTCCATAGAGGTAATGTCTTCAGATTCTGAGTGCAAACACTACTGATCCTAATTCCAAGTCGTGTATAGTATAGTTCTTCTTGTGTGTTTTCAGTTGTCGAGAGGCATAGGCTATCACCTTCTCTCGTTGCATCAAGACGGCTCCTAGCCCTTTGTGTGAGGTGTCGCAGTAAACCACAAAGTCTTCACTGCTTTCAGGTAGGGCTAAGATAGGTGCGCTGCACAACTTATCCTTAAGGAGTTAGAAGGCTTCTTCCGCTTTATCTCCCTAGTCGAACCTTACATTCTTTTGAGTTAGCTTAGTCAAAGGCTTTGCTATCTTTGAGAACCCCTCAATAAACCTCTTGTAGTACCCTGCAAGTCCTAAGAATTGGCGTATTTCGGTGGGTGTTGTGGGTGTCGCCCAATCCTTTATTGACTCGATCTTTGTAGGATCTACATGAATGCCTTGACTATCAATCACGTGTCCTAGAAATTGAACGGTTGGTATCCAGAATTCGCACTTTGAGAACTTAGCATATAATTCCTCTTTCTTCAGTAGTTCTAGGATTAGTCTGAGGTGTTCCTCGTGCTCCTTCTCGCTCTTGGAGTATATCAGGATGTCATCGATGAAGACGATCACGAATTTGTCCAGATACGGCTTGCACACCCGATTCATAAGATCCATGAATACTGCCGGTGCATTGGTTAAGCCAAATGGCATAACCTGGAACTCGTAGTGACCGTAACGAGTTCTGAATGCTGTTTTCGGGATATCGTCTTCCCGAACCCAAAGTTGGTGGTATCCGGATCTCAAGTCAATTTTTGAGTAAACACACGAACCTTGGAGTTGGTCGAATAGATCATCGATTCTCGGGAGTGGGTAACGGTTTTTTATGGTTATTTTGTTTAGCTCACGGTAGTCGATGCATATTCTGAAAGATCCATCTTTCTTTTTGACAAATAGAACTGGAGCTCCCCAAGGCGAAGAACTCGGCCTGATGAATCCTTTCTCCGAGAGTTCCGACAATTGGTTCGATAGTTCTTGTAGTTCCGTCGGAGCTAACCGATAAGGTGTTCGTGCCACGGGTGCGGCACCAAGTACAAGGTCGATTCGAAATTCGACCTGTCGGGTTGGCAGGAGTCCAGGTAATTCTTCAGGGAAGACTTTCGGAAAGTCTCTCACGATTGGTACATCCTCCAAACGTTTTTCCTCTGGCTCCTTCTCTTTCTTTTCGGAGACTTGTGCTAGAAAGAGAAGGCATCCTTTCTCGAGGTATTTCTGGGCTTTTGTGCAAGAGATGACGTTTAGTCTTGACGCGTTTCTTCTGTCTCTTCTGTCGCCCTCTACGATTAAGACTTCGTTCCCATAAGGAAGCCGAACGATTTTCTCGTCGCAAATAATGGTGGCATGATACTTCGACAACTAGTCCATACCGATAATGACGTCAAAACTACCCAATTCTACCGGCATGAGATCGATGTTGAATGGGTGTCTACCCTTTCTACGTTCCCATTAGCTAAC
The DNA here is from genome assembly GCA_021014915.2 of Artemisia tridentata subsp. tridentata. Classification (NCBI taxonomy): domain Eukaryota; kingdom Viridiplantae; phylum Streptophyta; class Magnoliopsida; order Asterales; family Asteraceae; genus Artemisia; species Artemisia tridentata. Next base: position 295,745,182 of record CP139502.1, on the reverse strand, counting down.
TCCACATTGTATACATTGTCTAGAGTGGTCGGGGCAATACCAAGTAGTGTACTAAATGCAGTTGAAACAAAACTCCTATCTGCCCCCGTATCAAACAATATGGATGCGTAGCGGTTATTTAAAAGGAATGTACCCGTCACGACATTTGGGTCCTCTTGGGCTTCCACTTTGCCCACTGCATAGACCCTTCCGCGAGCTCGTCCATCGTTTCCTTAATTCCCCTGCTATCCAACAGTTTCTTGATATCCCCCAGAAACTTGGTTCCTCGGTTCACGACACTCATTTTTGTAGTGATGAATAAGCAATTATGTCGTAATCTTCTTGCTGGTTACGCCGTAATCTCTTCAATCTGATTCTATGTAATTTTTACATCGTAACCTCATGCATTGGTTACGGCGTAACCTTCATGGTCATGAAATTCATCTAAGTTTCTAAAATATTACGGCTTAATCTCTGTGGTAATTACGCCATAATTCTTGATTTGCGTTGACTTGGTCTTCGTGTGTAAATCCTTAGTTACGGCGTAAGTGGAGAGTGGAACTACGCCGTAACTTCTTCAAAGTCAGCATACTAAAGTGCTAGCACCTACCTCACCACTTTTGTCAATGGGATAAACCGACCCCCTAATGGTTTATATTCGTGAGATAAACCGACTCCCCAATTAATATGCAAATCAACTCTTAATTATATTCAACATAATAAAAATTACAATACTAATGCCCTATTTATAATAGACGATATCCTAGACTTACCATAATACCCTAACTTTCTCACCGAGAAATATAATAAAAGGAAATTAACTTAATTAGTAATAAAGAAATACTAATTAATAATAATAATGAGTCCTATCAATACTCTGCCCCCCCAAAACCCCTTGTCCTTAAGGTGTTGCTTTTTTGATACAGAGGCTCAAAAACGGGGTTAAACATGGTCACATGGGAGAAACCGTGTTAAAAAATAAACAAAGCCGAATTCCAATTGTCAAGGTTCATTTTTTCCTGTAACAGATATGCCGTCGGCTTCTCTAGTGTATCTTTATCATAAATGAAATTGATGAGTCATTCTATGCCATTTTCATCGTCTAGTATTTGATATTCGCGAGGAATTGTAACCCAAGAAGAATCTTGTGGGTCCGTTTCGTCAGGTTCTCCAATTTTACCATCACCTACATCTAGCAACCATGAAGAGAATTCATGGATTTTGTTTCTTTCACCTTCATCCAGGTTATTTTGTTGCAACCTCATGTTTTGTTTAAGTTTGAAGACTTTGAAATGTGACCAGAGGTATGATTGAGCTATTGATGAGCCAATTATCTCTGACTTTGAGGCCTTTTTTTTAACAGGAAGTGTTTGCCTAAAATCGCCGCCTAACATGATTGTTTTTCCACCAAACAATTCTTCAGAATTATCGAGGATATCTTTAAGGGTTCTGTCGAGTGCTTCAAAACATCGACGGTCATTCATCGGTGCTTCATCCCACACTATCAATTCAGTTTCTTTCAATAACTTCGCCATCAAGATTTTTTTCTTTATGCTACACATTGATTCGTCTGTTAATTCTAATGGCAATTTAAATCTTGAGTGGGCTGTTCTTCCAGATAATAGTAGCAACGATGCAATTCCTGAAGATGCAACAACGAGCACAATTTTGCCTTCTGAACGTAATTTATTAATTATTGTTTTCCATAGAAAGGTTGTCCCTGTTCCACCATGCCCATATACAAATACCAGTTCCTGCTTGTTGTTGTTTGATGTAGAAATTATAAGATCCTAAATTGCCTTTTGATCAGCATTTAATTTCCCAACGCAAATGGCTGCTTCTTCTTTTTGTTCTGGCCGGTTGTAATTCTTTTCTTCCATCAGTAACCTATTTTGAAGATCATCGATCAAATGACGCGGAGGCAATGATAAACCAAATTCCTGGACTGATCTTGAACAACGGTTCTGTGGAAAACTAGAAGGGGGTTGAATAGTTTTTACCTTTTTCTATTTAATTCGCTTTGTGAATTAACGTGATTTCAAATTAAAACAAGTAATTAGGCAATATATATAACAAGTAAGGAAAGGAATGATCAAACCACAACACGGAGATTTATAGTGGTTCGGCTACAAGGACTCTCTTCCTTGCCCTACTCCACTCCTTGAGCCTCTAACTCGAGAGTTTTTCTTCACTAAGAAACAAACTCCCTTCTAGGTGGAGAAAACCTTTACACGTCACTTACTCTTTATCCGGTTCTAAGCTATACACTAGGTTTTTTACAAGGGTACAACCACTCCCGTTGGTTCTTTAACTGCATTTGAATGTTGTTTTTATGTCTGATTGTTGTTTTGAATCTGCTATGTATCATACGTGTAGTATCACAAGTGATATTTGAAGTTGAACTGTATATGTGTATTATCACTAGTGATATTTGTATTGTCACTTTTGATATTTCATTGTTATTGTTTTATAATCATAGTTAAAGCTTTTTTTTTTGTTAAAAGTTTTGATGATATACTATTTACTGTGTGTTTTATCACTTTTGTACCTTGTTTACCGTTTTGACCATGTGACCATGTTTCACCCCGTTTTTGAGCCTCTGTACTTTCCCAATTCCGCGTCTCTTTTGCTCCTATGCTCATTTAATTTCTCTTTCACGGCACTCGATGAAAGTGTCAAAACTGTTATTCCCATGTGACCATGTTTAACCCCGTTTTTCTCATAGATAGGTTCTATTATGGAAAAATGACACTAGTACGTAAAATAAAGTTCACCTGGCCTAGTTTCCAAAAAGTCCAACCGTTCGTCAAATGGATTTATAACGAGTAACTTATGACCTCTCAAACTTCCCCGAAAACTGCCCAGAAACTATAAAAACAGCCTGACCACCTAACTTTATGGCCATAAAAGTGTGGGATCGGGATCCGAATGGGCTAAAAGTCAGTGTTAGCTTTTGTAGACCTTACTATATACTTCCTAAATCCACTGAGTTGGGTCAGTAACACTTAGTAGAAACTGTTTTACGGCTAGCTTTACTGGGCCACTTAGTCATTTTCAGGAATCCAACAAAGTGTTAATTATTGACGTAAAACTATATTTTTGACGTTAAATGTTGCAACAAACATGTACAAGTGATATAATAGCATATGAACTTGCATGCACGACCTTGTTTTCAAACCTAAGACATGGTACTTATTTAGGTTGCGGTTAGAGTTATCGGACCACTATTCACAGTTTACCATATTACTAATCGAGATTTGATAACTAAGGTGAGTTTCATAGCCCCACTTTTACTTGTTTTACTATTCGATTTGAAATACTTGGGGTGGGAATACATTGCTTGTTTTTACATATGGACACAAGTGCATTAAACATTTATTGATTGCCTAAGTTGTTGTCGTTTGCCATAAATTCCCCACAATCATGAACCGTTAATTACTTTGTAGGCGCGAATGCTATGAATAGATCTATTGGGGGTAAACTCCCCCGTCCGGGTTGGTCGCTCCAACTTGTCAAACGGACGCATTTCATTTGATGTCGTACAAGTGTTTGGCAAAGCACCTGTTTGGGGTGATAACATGAACTAACTGTTAAGGCTTCGGTGTCATGAGCTTAGTGCAACAGTAATATTTTTCATAAACATATTTGGAATACATTGTCGTCGAAATCTTGTGGTCCATACATAACTTGTTGTTTACTTAAACCTGTGAGCTCATCAGCTTTATGCTGACCCTTTTAGCATGTATTCTCAGGTGTTGATCTTTACTACAACACAATCTATTGTTGGAGGCGCTTGGCATTGGCACAGTCATAGACTACTCTGATATATTTGGGACCACTTGTTTACTTATATGGGCCTTATTTCTGCATCAAATTAAATGTTGTAAACTTATTTACTATGATAATGTAGCTATTTTTCTAAATGGATAAGGTAAATCCGTTTTCTGTACTTTGTGTTGTAATCCAATTTAGTAGCACCCCAGCGACATCATCTTCCGCTGCGACCCATTTTTGGGGGTGTTACAGATTGGTACCAGAGCCTTGGTTATAGAGAACTGGGTATATTTTTAAAACCTAGACTATAACCACTTTTTACAAAAACAAAACCCTATGACCACCATGTGCTCGCCTGCCAAGCCTGCTGCCTCACTACTGTTTGCTTGTCATAACTATGCATTACACCTTACTATTTGGTCACTTATACTGATTTGACTTCCACTATCTACTATAAGTATTTTCTGTATACTTATACATACATACCGTACCTATCACAACGTTACACCTTTTTCCCTACGTAATATCACTATTTGACTTCGAGTTAGGACACCCATCTTGGTCTTTCAAAACAACTTTTAAAAGCTAGAGACGTATTACTAGTATAACTGAACTAACATACACACTAGTACTTTTTGAAGGTCCTCTAAACCTTCCGAGATATCATAATTAATACAAATGGTCTCTAATTTTTTTTTACAATCATATGTGACATTGTTATACATAACATTAAAACCCGTTATAGTCTGCCAATTTCCCTAAATCTTCCGTTTTAGTCTGCCAATTTCCCTGATCACCTTATTAACCGTTTCTGAAGACTAGTTTGAACGCTCGTCCCATACTTCAGAACATCTACATCACCTCGTAAACCACCGCCCAGAAGTACACCAGTCAATCATAACACGACCTCAAGCTTTCATCTTATGACATGCCACCTTAGAGCACTTACTTCTAGGGAACGTCTTTATTACGTCTCACTCTTCTTTTCTTGTTTTGAAGAAAACGCCACCAAGGAAACAAAGCATGAGTGCAGCTGCTATCGATCGACTTGTTGCTCAACGATTCACTGCGCAAGTTGCTGCTGCTATGGCTGAATACGAGACCCACTGCAATAGTGGTAACGGCGGGGAAGCCAGTGGAACGACAACCAGGGTTGAAACCGCGGCTCGTGGGTGTACTTACAAGGAATTTTTGGGTTGCTAGCCGCAGACTTTCAGTAGCGCTGAAGGAGCTGTCGGCTTGGTACGATGGTTTTGGAATTTGGAATCGGTTTTCCGCATGTGTAACTACGCGGAGGACTGTAAGGTAAAATATGCTACGGGTACCTTGCTGGATGGTGCGTTATCATAGTGCAATGCTTATGCTTAGTCAGTGGGAATTGATACTGCTTTCGAAACACCATGGGCTGATTTCAAGGAAATGGTAATAGCGGAGTATTGTCCAAGAAATGAGGTTCAAAAGATGGAAGTCGAGTTTTGGAACTTAACAGTGAAGGGAGTCGACATTGCAGCTTATACTAAACGATACCATGAACTGGCTACTCTCTGTCCTGAGATGGTTTCTACTACACGAAAAAGGATTGAGAGGTACATTCGGGGACTTCCGCCTAGTATTCAAGGAAATGTCACATCTTCTAAGCCAAGTACTCTGGATGAGACAATCCGAATGTCTCACAATCTGATGGACCAAGTTGTTCGAGCAAGGGCTGCTCGAGATGTCAACGACAATAATAGCAACAAAAGGAAGAGGCATGATGACCAGGGAGACAAGCATACTCTGCAACAAGATAAGAGACAAGAAGTGGTGAAAGCCTATGCTGCTGGGCCAGGTGATAATAAAAGGTATGCTGGAACCCTACCTGAGTGCAACGAATATAAGTATCACCACACTGGACCTTGTCCGCTACATGTTGGAATTGCAAAAGGGCCGGTCATCAAGCTAAAGATTGTAGGGTCCCTACCCCGGTAACTTGCTTTGAATGTGGTGAAAAAGGACACCTCAGGAGTGATTGCCCAAAGCCGAGGAATCAAAATGGCGGAAGAACTCGTGGGGGAGCTTACGCATTAATAGGAGGAGAAGCTTGCCAGGATCCTGTCGATGTTACAGGCGAAGATAATATTTAAGGAAAAGTTTCTGCTTGTATAATAAAACCGAAGTCTAAACCCTCTAGGGTTGTATTTCTTTTGCGTTTTACATTAAGCACTTTCGTATAAGTTTCATGTATTATTACGAATTTCTGTCTAATGAATGTTCTATCTTTTATTATCGCCGCAATACGACAACTCTCGTCCATTACACTCTTAATTTCACTACCTTTTCTCAATTGTTTTACAAGAATACGATGCTACTCTGTTATAAACTAATTTATTTACATCTTGTAAAATGTCTAAATTTTTTTTCCTATAGACTCTTGCCACCTTATAAAATGTTTTGCTAATTACCGAATAAATCTATTTTGTTACCATTTTACAATCAACTTTACGACTATCCTATAAACTACTTTTGCTATCACCCCACAAACTGTATTATTCCTTTGAAAACTATATTGACCGTCATTTTATAAACAAAATGATTAATACTATTAAACTTTAAGAAACATAACGTTATTTTGACTAAACCGAGCATTACATCATTAGTCCTCAATTATACATAGCTTGGCCACCTATGTCTAATTCCGGAAAAATCATGTTATGATTGGAATAGTCACTCTTAGACCTTACCTAAAAATAAACTTTTGATGGGCAAAAGTTATAAGCCATTCATTGGCACTCGCCTCAAAAAGCATCGTAACCAAGTAAACTTTTAACTCAACCCTGTCTTGAAAGGCTAGCCCCATTTCATACCATGTTCCAAGCCAACAAAGTCGAATTCCAATCGTCAAGGTTCGCTGGAATTCTCAACGAGGTCCCGAGTTCACTTGGGAACGAGAAGACCAGATCCGTCAAAAGTATCCGCACCTCTTCACTGACACCACTCCAACGACCAACACTGACTGAATCTCGCGGACGAGATTCCTTTTATGGGTGATAGACTATAACAACCCGAAATTTTCCACGTCAACATTTAATTCTAAACTCTAAGTCATTACTTTGAAATTTACAATAATACAATTTACGTATAACTTTTTACTTGAATCAACGTAAAATTTAGAATACCTTTCAAGTGCACTAGGACTTTAGGCTATATTTAGTCTACAAAATCCCAATACCTTGCTCCTACTCCGATTCGAAATTTTAATCCCTAAGACAATTCCCTTTTTATTTATTTAAGATTGTTAATTTAAGAAACGCTATTCGCGATTTAAATAAACACCCGATATACCAAATACTCCTAACAATTATTTCTAATGCATTTTTACACTTCCTAAATTATTACCAAAGTTCAAAAAATATTTCCTTACGCCTAATGTAATTTCTTTATTCATAACGTTTAATTGCATGTAACTTACGTTAATTACCAAACCGATAACCAATACCTATTTTTAATACCCAATACATTCAATATACACATTTTACATAAAAAAAAATTAAATCTACTACTCCTACACTTAACCTTATGCCGCCCCCCCCCCCCTTTTACCATAATAATTACTAGTCAAAATCTTCTAGTTACATAATTACTAGACAAGAAAGCGCAAAACATGGAGTTGCAACTTTGGAGGCTTGACCAAAGCCTTGTCTCCCCCCCCTCCTAGCCCTATTCGGCCACACCAACACCAAGCCACCCTCATGTCTTTTCTTCCTTGACTAACTATTGAGACTTGGACCTTTCTTGCTATATATAAGAAAGACTTAGCACATTTATACACATTAGCACAAGAAGAAAGAAAAAAATAAAACACCTACTCACCCTCTCATATAATTCGAGCCACCAAGGAAGGAAGGAAGAGAAGAAGAGTTGTCTTGGGCTAGTTCAAGTATCATTAGGGTACATTGTAAGGATTTAGAAGCATTGATTTTGGGTTAATCAAGTAAATCACCTTCTCATCACACTAATCACCTTAAGTAAGTCTCCAAGCTAATTTTTATACCTTTACATTACTTGAAGATGAGCTATTATATTGCATGGTTGCATATGTATTAGTATCTCTTGTACATGTTTGTGAAATCTTCTTAAAACAAATCTAGTTGACAACAAGATACAAGGTCATAATCTTTCATTTCTATGAGTACTTAAGTCTCCTAACACTCTTGATAATAATGTGGTAGGGTTAGAGTAGTTTTGAGGTGATTGAAAGTGATTTGGAATAGCTTGAAAACTAGAAAAATGCACTTTGAAACATCCTTAAATGGAGCTGTCCCATTTTGCCAAATCTGGTATAATCAGCAGGATATGAGTAATTTTGGGCTAGAGATTCAGAAAATATACTCAAAAACGAAAACATGGCCGCTTGAATGGATTAAAACGAGCTTATAACGAAGGAGATACACCAATTTGAATATAGGCGACGAAAACAAATTTCTGAAAAATAACAAGCTGTTGAGGGTTTTTCAAAGGGTGAAAAAGGGCATTTAAAGTTAGCTAAATATTCTGAGATAGTAAAAATATGTTAGTACCCTTAAATACGAACCCGGGGATATAAAGAACTTAAGAAACGGAGCTAAAACGACCAAGATACATAGATTTGAATTATGACAAAAACTGGCCAAAACCAACAGCTCAAACTGAAACTTTTCTAAGTGTCAAAACTGTTTTTCCCATGTGACCATGTTTAACCCCGTTTTTCTCATAGATAGGGTCTGTTATGCAAAAATGACACTAGTAGGTAAAATAAATTTCACCTGGCCTAGTTTCCAAAAAGTCCAACTATTCGTCAAATGGATTTATAACGAGTAACTTATGACCTCTCAAACTTCCCCGAAAACTGCCCAGAAACTATAAAAACAGCCTGACCACCTAACTTTATGGCCATAAAAGTGTGGGATCGGGATCCGAATGGGCTAAAAGTCAGTGTTAGCTTTTGTAGACCTTACTATATACTTTCTAAATCCACTGAGTTGGGTCAGTAACACTTAGTAGAAACTGTTTTACGGCTAGCTTTACAGGGCCACTTAGTCATTTTCAGGAATCCAACCAAGTGTTTAATTATTGACGTAAAACTATATTTTCTACGTTAAATGTTGCAACAAACATGTACAAGTGATATAATAGCATATGAACTTGCATGCACGACCTTGTTTTCAAACCTAAGACATGGTACTTATTTAGGTTGCGGTTAGAGTTATCGGACCACTATTCACAGTTTACCAAATTACTAATTGAGATTCAATAACTAAGGTGAGTCTCATAGCCCCACTTTTACTTGTTTTACTATTCAATTTGAAATACTTGGGGTGGGAATACATTGCTTGTTTTTACATATGGACACAAGTGCATTAAACATTTATTGACTGCCTAAGTTGTTGTCGTTTGCCATAAATTCCCCACAATCATGAACCGTTAATTACTTTGTAGGCGCGAATGCTATGAATAGATCTATTGGGGGTAAACTCCCCCGTCCGGGTTGGTCGCCCCAACTTGTCAAACGAATGCATTTCATTTGATGTCATACATGTGTTTAGCAAAGCACCTGTTTGGGGTGATAACATGAACTAACTGTTAAGGCTTCGGCGTCATGAGCTTAGTGCAACAGTAATATTTTTCATGAACATATTTGGAATACATTGTCGTCGAAATCTTGTGGTCCATACATAACTTGTTGTTTACTTAAACCTATGAGCTCACCAGCTTTATGCTGACCCTTTTAGCATGTATTCTCAGGTGTTGATCTTTATTACAGCACAATCTATTGTTGGAGGCGCTTGGCATTGGCATGGTCATAGACTACTCTGATATATTTGGGACCACTTGTTTACTTATATGGGCCTTATTTATGCATCAAATTAAATGTTGTAAACTTATTTACTATGATAATGTAACTATTTTTCTAAATGGATAAGGTAAATCCATTCTTTGTACTTTGTGTTGTGATCCAATTTAGTAGCACCCCAGCAACATCATCTTCCGCTGCGACCCATTTTTGGGGGTGTTACACATTTACAGGAACGTTGTTGCTTCTTATTTATTTGAACAGCGGCTGTAAGATATGTGTGCTGACGGGTCTTTGTCTTTAACAGATGTGCTCATTCAGGTATCACATTTTTTTTGTGTTAGTGAAGAATGAGTATTTTCTAAAACAGTGTTTGGGGTGTTTGGGATTGTTTGTTAAATTTGGTTATATGGTCATTGTGTTTTGATAAGGTACATAAGTTTTTTTTAGATTGTTTTAGGATTGCAAATGTAAGTTGCCAATCTGATTATTTCTAAGTTTTGATAAGCTGTTTGAATACCAAAAGACAACCACACATCTACCATTAAATTTTGATAAGCTGTTTGAATTGCATGTAGCATAACACTTCTATTTTCGAACTGTCGTTTTAGCGTAAGAAAAAAATAACTCACTTCAATATGTGTAATGATATTGATTTATTTTGTGTCTTGCAGCCATTTCGTACGACACTATGGATCGATGGAAGTAGAAAACAACTAATTCAATGGCGTTCCGAGTTTCACCCCTCAGTAAGTTCTAATTTACATCCATTCAAACATAACAGGTTGTGTATATGTAGTGCATAGGCGTTGCAACTGTAGGTTGGTTATTAAAACCATTATGTATTTTCCTTAAGTGCACAGTTGCAACGTGTTGCATGTGTTTTGTTTATGTGAATGTGCCTCAATTTTTAGGGATAAACAAAGGGGTCATACCAACATGGCCACTAATTTTGGTACTGAACAACACATCACTAAAAGAATGTTATAAATAAAGATTTTTTTAGTTTCTTTTTTTTTTCTTTTTTCCTTTAACAAGAATGCTAAAGAATCAAACTAGAACTTATTTTTATGGCTTCATGTCGTTATACTTATTTGCAATTTTGTTTTGTTTCTGTTAAGATCAGATGGCCCAGTTTTGATGAAGTTGTGCGTGTTCTGGAATGATACGCAGAATGTATGGAGGAAGAAACCATAAAGATATACAGAATACCAATAGAGAAATGCAAAACCTATAAGTATTCGGAATTTCAGATTCTTTTTTTTTATTTACTCAGACATTTTTGCTATTTGGTCGCTGTGTCAATTTAATAAAATACCTATGTTCACGACTTCATATGCTGATATTTCATTCAATATGTGCTTTGAAATTCTGAGATTGAATTTTTGTATTTTGGTTTTCAAGGTGTGGCATAGATTTTGGTAGACTAAGGAATAGATGCATACAAGATTGCAGATTTAAAGAAGCTATGAACGCAAATCTTGGAACACGCCTATTCCTTAATCTAATTTGTAAGTTGATAAACCCTTTCATATTAAGTGCCCCTTCCACTGAAGAAAAACCAAGGTATCTTTCAAACTAACCATCGTCATTTGCTCATATACCGGATGTTACGTCATATATCTTATTGTTTTCATTGCAATTCACATCTATATAGTGGCTAACAAGGAGAATCAAATCCAAGTGGTACTTAAGAAGAATTTTGCCGAAGATCAGTGCATATGACTACACTTTATAGACATAATGTTGATACCGCTTACAAAAGGTTTTGATGCTCACGAGGTATCAAGAGTCGAAAGAGGTATGATTTTGTGTATTTCTGCTTTAAGAATTTTTGTAATATACCTAAGTTGTTTAGTAGAGGTGGCAAAATGGGTGGGCCGAGCAGGCACGGGCAACGGTTCAAACGGGCTACGGGCTAAACGGGCACGGGCTAAACGGGCGCGGGCCAAACGGGCGCGGGCCAAATGGGTGCGGGCCAAACGGGCACATGTTATACAAATCACTTTAGAAAAGACATAAAACGACGAAATAAATTCCTCAAACGTAACACCTCATTTATATTAAAAAAAATTAAATATATTATATCAATAAGTTTTTCTTTAAAAACAATTGTAATGTTCTCCAATTGAGAGAAAATATCTGTCCGTTTGTGCCCATTTAACTTTTAAATAGGCAATATATGCCCATTTCAAAAAAAGGAGGAGACCAAATGTGCCCAAATCTTTTAAAATTTTGCCCAATTAGCCCATTTTTTTGAGTTTGGGCACAAATTGCCACCTCTACTGTTCAGAATAGGCTATATATATTTGCAATGTGTATGTTTATGGTTTAAGAGGCGTTCAATATGCAATCAAAGTTGTGGGGTTGCGGTATCCATTGCATTGGTGGAGCTCAGGAATTATGGGATTTTTTTTACCCAACTCAGCAAACAGTCACACTCGAGAGCCTGCTTCTTTTCAGATAATGACGCCGACTATTCAGTTGGCGTTAAAGTTCTAAATGGTGGACCTCCGGTTAAAGGTTTCACATCTTTTAAATACTGATTTTACACCATTTATACATTATCTAGACAATAGAAAAAAGGGGTGTTTGGGACTTTGGGGACACATTTTACAGTTTCATGTGCTATTTTTAAACACCTTTTTATGCTTCTTTTAACAGGCCTCTTATGTTGTTTTTAACAACTTTTATATGCTATATTTGGACAGTAGAAGTAATAGGTGTTTGGACACAAATTAAACAACTGGCTATGTTGTTTTTTATTTATGGCCTGCAAAGGCTCAAGTATAGGAAAATGATCAACATGATATGCTTTCCTTATTTTATACCAGTTGGGATTAAAAACTTAATTGCCCTTAATTTTTTTCCCTTTTGTAGATGCTCATCGCACGGTTGAACCATTGTCCTATTGAAGACAACCTCAAGTCAAATGCTCAAATATTTAAAAGAGACCAGTTAATGTCACATCTTCTCAAAGGATGCGAAAGGGTTTGTGTTGATTTATATTGTGGATGCGGTTACATATTTTTAATAATCATTATTGATAGTAATGATTTTTAGGGGTTACACTTTTTTAATAATTATTGGAGGATGTTATAATGGTGGATTAAATGGGCTGTTAAATGGGTTGTTACAATGTTATAATAGTGTTGATGACTATCAAAAGACAATATTTCCATAAGAAGTAAGTTTAGAAGTCTGAATTCTAAGTCTTGCTAATAATGGAATATTCCCAAATGCATTATAAGGTAGTAAAGATGATATTACTATTACTTCTGAAGTACTGATTCAATGAATCCATGTAAGAAGGTGGCCAAGGTATAAAAAGTACAATTACAAATGGTTAATATGAGGAGTGGAGGTTTTACTGCAGGGGAGGCTGCTCTTAAAGCTGCCTCATGCAAAGTGACCAAGCATGAGAAAGCGTGCATTGACAATCAGCACGAGTTTATACCTTTCGCGTTTGACACTTTTGGTTTTCTAGCACCTGATGTTGTAGTCTTCCTCAACAGAGTTCAGCGGGTCATGCATTCTAATGTAATGTCTCCTAGATCCATGAATGTAGTTTTTCAGCGGATTAGTTTTGCAATCCAAAAAGGGCTGGCGGCGCAGCTTGTTGCCCGTTTGCCTTCAATTACTATTGTATAAAGAAAATTAAAGATTTAAAAAAAAAATAGTTTAAAACTTTAAACTGTTTAAAGAAAACCGCCATTAAGGAAAGAAGAAGGCATTGGAAAAAGATTGAGTAGACTCAAAAGTCACAATTGACGAATCAGTTACTGTAACCGATACACTCTCTCTTTTTGCATATTTCGGTATTTCTAATCATCTTCTCATTCATCATATCTCTCTATATGATGACGTATAGTCCGCATTCGGGTCACGAACCCGACCAATACTCAAGCCCATCACGCGTGGGCTGTCACGATAAAGATTTGGGCTTACAGCAGCCCAAACCCGAAATCTATTATTGGCCTTGATATAGGATCTCTTATTTATGGGATAAGGATCAATGGGCCGAATAGGGCGTGATACGCCGAAGGGTAAGGAACACGAAACCAACAAGGATTTCGTGTGTATATATAGGGCATCTCGGCTCTCATTAAAGGTACGATAATATAACCCTAACTCTTCACTAAACCCTAAAACCGATTACTTACTCTCACGCCGGAGGATAATCGTGGGAGACAATCCCACGATAAGCCTAACGGTGTTTTTTGTTCTCTTAGTGCGCAGGTCTCAAGCATTAAGATCCAATTGATACGGGAACAGGAATCCAAGCAAGGAACGCCCAACTTTTGAATCAACAAGTGGCGCCATCCGTGGGACCCTACACTAAGAAATTTACTAAGAACTAGAATGACGAAGCACGGAAACCCAAATCAGCAGACTCCACAGGCGAAGAAAACACATGGTGACCTACAGGGGCAGAAATAGCAAACTGATTCAGCCGCTAAGCAGGCCTCTGGAACAACCAGTGCGCCCAAAAACCTAGGATCATACTCAGATCTGGTCTTTACTACAGTAGAACCGCTCGCAAGGACTACCCATGCTACTACAACAACCACTAGCGCGGAAGATCTACAACACACTCCTTTCACCATGCCAGAATTAGACCTTACTAAGCCGCCAAATGTGCCTATCCGAAACAAGGGTCCTGATTTGGAAACAGACATCCTCGCGCTAGAAGGAGTCACACCTGAACTAGCGCCGAGTGATTTTGTATCTCAAAACTACGAAACCTTGGCTTCGCTTATGCGAGAGGAAGCGAAAAAGAGGTCAAGCCAGAGTCTGCAAGCCCGACTTAACTTCGACCCTGAGCATGAAGCATCCCTACCACGTTACCGAAAGGAAAGGCGCGAGAAGGATAGCCGCCGGCACCCAGTGTTTAATAGGATCGGAAGGAAAGTTGTGGATGATGAAGCAGCCGACTTACAGTATCCAGAGGAGCATGAAGACGATGGACGACGCACCAATGTCCACACTAGGCTTGGCAGTTGCAGGATTCACGATAGACTTGGGCGACGGGTCTCCCCAAGCGAAAGCCCTTCAAGCTCGGATTCTGAGGATAGTCGGCGCAAGCGCCGCAAAAGAGTAAGCTCATCCTCAAGTGACTCCTCGGACAACGAGGACGAAGAAACAGGACACTGGAAGTCCAGGAGAAGATACCGCGACCAGGAGGACGAAGATATGTCTCGTCCCTGGCGCCGCCAAAAGGTTGACGCATTCACTCGGCGCATCAGTGATTTTTCAGAAGATAAGAGAAGGCGCATGCCCGCTAATGTTAAAACTTATGATGGGACAGGTGATCCTGACGACCACCTAAAATTTTTTGAATCAGCAGCAACCATCGAAAATTGGCCACAACCTGTGTGGTGCCACATGTTTAATTCTACGTTAGTAGGGAATGCGCGAAACTGGTTCAGTAAGCTTCCACCTAGAAGCATCGATGGGTTTGAAGAATTGCGGAAGGCGTTTCGTTTGAACTTTACTCAGAGGAAGAAGTGCGCCAAGAACCCTGTCGAACTCGCTAGGGTAAAACAGCGCCAAGGGGAATCCACAAGCGCTTTTATGGAGCGCTATAAAGACGAATGCATACATGTCAAGGCATGCCTCGAAATATTAAAGATCTCAGGGTTTATGTACGGAATCAATAACCTAGAACTTATAAAAAAGTTAAATGATAGGGTTCCCCAAACCTTTGACGAACTTATGAAGCGCACGAGGTCCTTCATCCAAGGAGAAGCCGCCGCTGCGGATACTAAGAAAGGCTACTCAAACTATAGGTCACAAGAACAGCCAAGGAGACAATCCAATGACAAGAGTAGCAATCGTAACAAAAGCTACCGCAGTCAGGGGGGCGGACGAGAGAATGACAAGTATACCCCACTAACGAAGACTCCAAAGGAGATATTTGCGACGGAAGGCACGAACTTTCCTAGACCCCTACCGATGCACACCCCAGAAGATCGGCGCGTAGGGAACGGATACTGCGAGTATCATGGACAGAAGGGCCACACCACTAATGAGTGTGTCCAATTGCGCCAACTAATTGATAAGCTAGTAAAAGAAGGCAGATTGGACCATCTAGTTAAGAACATCAAGGATGGAAAAGACAAACAGAAGACCGGGGGCAAGAAAGAAGCACCTAAGGACAAGGCTGACACAATCTACATGATACAATCATGGCAGCGAAAGACTAGGCAAAAGGTCAGCCAGAAATTTTCTCATGGAAGCGAAATCTCTTTCCCCACCTTGGCTGCGGACAACGCAGTGGCTGAACCACTCACCATCGAGATAAATGCAGGGGGTCACGATATCCACCGCATGTATGTTGATGGAGGGGCATCAGCGGACATAATGTATGAGCATTGTTTCAATAGATTGCGACCTGAGATACAAAAACAGTTAAGCCCAGCCACGACGTCGTTGACTGGCTTCACAGGAGAAAAGATATGGCCCATGGGGCAACTACGACTACTAGTTGTTGTTGGTAATAAGGAACACTCCACGACAGCCTGGATGAATTTTATGGTGATCAGATCTCCTTCGCCATACAATGGCATTATCGGAAGACCAGGAATTTCGGCAATACGCGCAGTACCGTCCACAGCACATGGGATGCTCAAATTCCCGGTAGAAGGCGGCATTGTCACCATCTACAATAACGCCGCGCCACCAAGAGAGTGTAACACGATTACATGTGAGACGACGCACACCCCAGAACAGAGCGCAGCTAAAGTATCAAATCTGAAGGTCGCAAATCGATCGGGGGATCGCTGTCTGATAAAGGCAGAGCTGCCGTGTGCGCACTCTTGCAAAAGAATCTGGATATCTTCGCATGGGAACCAAAGCACATGACTGGTGTGCCACGCTCGATTGCAGAACACAAGTTGAAAATCCGACAAGGATACTCCCCAGTACGGCAGAAAAAGCGCGGCCAGGCTCCAGAGCGCGCAAAAGCCATTCTAGAGGAAGTACACAAACTTGTTGACGCAGGTATCATGCGAGAGGTCTATTACCATGACTGGCTCTCCAATCCAGTGATGGTCAAGAAGAGTGATGGTAGTTGGCGGATGTGCGTGGATTTCACTGATCTCAACAAAGCATGTCCACAAGACTGCTACCCACTACCAGAGATAGACTGGAAGGTAGAATCTTTATGCGGACACCCCTTTAAATGTTTTTTAGACGCATACAAAGGGTACCACCAAATTCAAATGGCTAAAGAGGACGAGGAAAAAACAGCCTTCCATACAAGCCAAGGTGTCTACTGTTATACAAAGATGCCTTTTGGCCTAAAGAATGCGGGCGCCACCTACGAGCGATTGGTGGATAATGCATTCGAAAAGCAAGTGGGCCACAACCTAGAGGTCTATGTTGATGACCTTGTCATAAAAAGCCATACCGAAGGCGAGTTGGTCCGCGACATTGAAGAAACATTTAGAACACTACGAAAGATCAACATGAAGTTAAATCCTAAGAAATGCACTTTTGGCGCTACAGAAGGCATGTTTCTAGGATACTTGATCGAACCTGATGGCATTAAACCATGACCAAAAAAAACAGAGGCTGTCATCCAACTCCCTTCACCACGCACGTTGAAAGAAGTCCAGTCTCTGAATGGAAAACTAGCCGGGTTGAACAGATTCCTGTCCAAATCAGCAGATAAGTCACTCCCCCTCTTTAAAACACTCAAGAAGTGTACAAAAAAGGGAGACTTTCGTTGGACTACAGAAGCGAAAGAAGCTTTCACACAGCTTAAGCAACATATAGCAGCGCTTCCCAAACTAGTCGCACCCCGACCAGGGGAGGAGTTAATTGTGTATTTGTCTGCGACTCATGGAGCAGTCAGCGCGGTGCTACTGACAGATAGGAATTCCGTACAAACACCGGTATACTTTGTAAGTAAAGCGCTCAAGAAGACGGAGATTAACTATAGCCCAATGGAAAAGTTGGTCTTGGCATTAGTATTTGCCGCCAAAAGATTGCGCAGATACTTTCAAGCACACCCAATAGCGGTGATCACGGACCAACCAATCAAGCAAGTTATCTCCAAACCCGATGCATCGGGGCGATTACAAAAGTGAAGTGTATTGCTAGGCGAGTATACCATCTCTTATAGACCACGCACTGCGGTTAAGGGGCAAATACTAGCAGACTTCATCATCGAAAAACCAGACACTGATGCTACACCTCCACTGAGCGAGGAAGAACTACAAGAGCCATGGGTCCTGTTCACGGATGGATCTTCATGCGTGGATGGGTCGGGCGCAGGCCTTATCCTCACCAATCCAGAAGGAATGGAATTCACTTACGCACTGCGCTTTGAATTCACAGCTACGAATAACGAGGAAGAGTATGAAGCCCTAATCGCTGGATTACGCATTGTAACTCAAATGGGTGTACGCAACCTAGAAGAAAATGTGGACTCCCGATTAGTAGCCAACCATGTGTTGGGCGAATATGTGGCTAAAGAGGATAACATGGTTCAATACCTCGACAAGACCAAGTCACTAATCCAAGGTTTTGATAGGTTTACCATTAAACAAGTTCCTAGAGGGGAAAACAAGAAAGCGGATGCGCTAAGCAAGATCGCATCTACAAGCTTTGCGCACCTGTCAAAACAAGTGTTGGTGGAGATCCTAAAAAGTAAATCCATCTCGGAGATGGAGATATCCACGGTAATAGAGGAGCAGAATCCCACGTGGATGACCCCTATTGTCGAATTCATAAGCAAAGGCATATTGCCCCATGAACAGAAGGACGCTCGATGGATACGGCGCACAACGCAGAGGTTTGAACTTCGAGATAGTATCCTATATCGGCGCTCATTTCTACAACCATGGCTTTGGTGCGTTGGATCTCTTCAGGCAGATTACGTACTCCGAGAGATCCACGTCGGGTCATGCAGTATGCATTCAGGACCACGGTCCGTCGTAGCACGAGCCTTGCGGTCAGGATACTACTGGCCCATTATGCATCGCGATGCACGTGAGGTGATAAAGAAATGCAGCGACTGCCAAGTTCATAGACCCATCCCGCGCAGACCACAACAAGAGCTAATGCCTATCACTTCTCCATGGCCATTCTATAAGTGGGGTATCGACATTGCGGGTCCCTTCCCTGTTGCAGCAGGGGGACTGAAATTTCTTATTGTGGCAATAGACTACTTCACTAAGTGGATTGAGGCAAAAGCAGTGGCGACAATCAAAGGTAATCAAGTAAAACGATTCGTTTGGGAAAATATTGTATGCCGCTTTGGATTACCTGGGGAAATCATTTCGGACAACGGAAAACAATTCCGCGATAACCCGTTCAAAGACTGGTGCGCAGAACTAAATATTACACAATACTTCGCGTCAGTTAAACACCCACAAACCAATGGTTTGGTTGAGCGCGCAAATCGTAGTCTAGGCGAAGGAATTAAAGCGCGCCTGGACAAACACAAAGGAAGATGGGTGGATGAATTGTCGCATGTCTTATGGGCGCACCGCACGACAATCAAAGTTAGCAATGGAGACACTCCCTTTTCTCTTGTCTATGGGACAGAAGCTGTCATACCAGCTGAAATTGGGATGCCAACTATTCGTACCGTGGAAGTAATGTTGCAACCAATGACGATGAACGACGTATAGACTTGGACCTGCTGGAAGAAAGGCGTGAACGCGCAGCTATACATGAGGCAAAAGCCAAGTCAAAAATGAAGGGATACTACGATGCTAAAGTTTGAAGCACCTCATTCAGACCAGGCGACTTTGTATATCGCGCTAATGATGCAAGCCACGCAGAAGATACAGGTAAACTTGGACCAAAGTGGGAAGGACCCTATGAGGTCGTTGAAGCACTAGGAAAAGGCGCGTACAAGCTGCGTGACATGGATGGCCGTGAGCTACAACGCACATGGAATATTTTCAATCTCAAGAGATGCTATCTTTAGGAAAGGTTACGACCCCACCCACGGACACTTCCGCACTTTAGTAAGTGCTCAATAAATATCCGTGTATTTACATTTTTGTTTCATCTAGGCAAATGTATTTCTTTTTCCAAAAACTTACAAGTATTAATTAAACGTCGCGGTTTCTAGCTAACTCCGCGACACACTTTACTTTGTTGTTTACATATTATTTATGTCTCAATATTGTTGTTATATTTTGCCTACATGGCGTGCATGCACTTATTAAAACCCACGATGGTAAAGGATGAGTAAACCTACTAAATAACTCGTTGAGTAAGAGGGTTGCAAACCCATCAACATCGGATCACGCATCCTTGTTAAACACCTTACTCTCAAGACGTTGGAGTAAGTTCATTGTGCATCCCACGACGGATACACAACAATGCACACTGTGCACGTTTAACAAATTAGGAGTTAAGACTCTTAACCCCTTGATATGGTATTCGCAGTACGCTGCATGTCAACCCATACACTTGTGCATTTTATATATCTTCGCGCTTAACATTAAGTCATGAATTTCATACACGATTATATTATAAGTGATTATAGATTCCCGTAATCTTTTTTAAGTACGTTTATATAATGGTTTGATTCTTAGACATAACATAGACGTCTTGTACGCAAAAACAGATATCTAAGTACAAACATCATAACCACAATCACATACAATATGCGTACAATCGCACTTTCAAAATATCATTTTAATCTGGACTACGAGTTCATACAAGGTATAGATTTAACATGCACACGTGCAACAAAATGTTAACCTATTGCAAAAAAATCACCAAGTCAACACAATCTAAAGGCTATGGGAGCGTCTCAGCTCTGAACTACCAACATGATACACAGCACTCCCAGCCTCCTCAAGCTTCTTCAGGAGATCACCATCCTTGGGCGACATTGTCGGTACGCTAATAGGTACTCCATCAGATCTTGGAATATGTGCAGCGCCAATGCCACAAAGGATGGCCTTTCCTTTCACACCCTGCTTCTTCGCAAGCCTCATGGCATGAGCCTCTAAGGATTCCTTCAACGGGATTTCCTTCTCGAGGGCAAAAGGATTCAAGATGTTGCGAGGACGAGCAAAGATAGGTACCTGCAGCTGCGACACATCGGGCTTAAGAAAGTAATCAGTTTGTGCCTCTGCGTCCTCTGTTGCGTGCCTAGCCAAGGTTAACCCCTCCATAATAACACCTATGGGGTAATCCTGATCGCGCTCCAGTTGAGCAATGTGAGGAAGATCTAACAACTTCATCTTCTCCATAGCAGCGACAAGCTCATCATAGGCATCAGCATTATAACCTGGTACTTGTGCGGCAGGCACTTTCAACAACTTGCTATCGGAAAGCTCCTCTATAGCCTGCGCCTTGCCACGTGCCAATGCGCGCTCAACTACATCCCCAAATGCCTCCTTCACCTCTTGAGACTCCAGCGTACTCAAAGCAGCAAGGCGCAAACCATGGCTGATAAGCCACCTGCGCTTAGCAATCGAAGATACCAGGTGTGGGTACAGCTCTTCATCATACTCAATACTGAGCTTGCGCAGCTTACTTTCTTGCTTCTCCAGCGACCCCTCCAAAGCCTTACGAAAGTCATCTAATCTAGAGAAGTGAGCGGCCTTGTTAAGCTCCATGTACTTCATGACCCAAAGACAAGTGGCCTTGTACCCTGTTAACTCAGCACGCTCTTGGCCAACCTGAGCAAGTAATGACATTTTCTCTTTAGCAAGCTTTTGGGCATACGCATCTGTTGCCCTTACCTCAGCCTAAGCATCAGCCAACTGCGCCTTCAGAAGCGCAATTTCCTCATCTTTCTGCACATAGCGGCTACCTTCACCAGCATACCTTGATCGTAGCTGTGCAACTAAGGAGGCCTGGTGCGCAGCAGCCAAACCTAGCTCCTCTATCAGTTGGTCCGTTGGCACATCCTCAAACGCCTTCGGCTCAGTCTCTTGGCTCTTCTGCGCAAGATCATCAGTATGAGAGGGACTCGCCTTGGGTGGCGAATTCCCAACACGCGCAGCATCATCATCAGCAGCCTCCACACTGCACGCACATAATAAAGCCAATTTATAATATCATTGCGGAATAAAGAATTGAAGATCTAAAGATACAAGTCTCATTACTTACTTGGTGGGAGGAGTTTTAGGGGGCGACGCATCCTCCTCTGATGATTGCCCGCAGGAGATAACATGGCGCCTTCTCTTAGATGTACCCGCGCCATCATCACCAGAAGTTTTCTTGCGCTTCACCCCTTGGCTAGCCTCATCGGGCCCACCTTCAGACATGGCAATCCCCATACTCTCTGTCGAGTCTGTGCGCGATGGCTCTTCCACAGGGACTTGTACCCCAGGAGTTGGAAAACTGCGAAGCGGAATCGCCTCTAAAACAACTGGGGGTGCATCCTCTGATTCCTCCTGTGCGATCTCCATAGTGCGCCCCGCGGTAGCCTCCAAAACTGGCTCCTCACCTTCTCTTAAAGGGCGCACTCCTACGGTCACCTGTTTGGGTCTCGCCAAGCGCACCACGCTGAATAGATCCATCTCTGCGCAACAAACAACAAACAAACAAAGATGGTTACAAAAGCTATAATAGTAAAGAGCGCTTACACTACTGAGCGAAGGAGAAGAAAGGACAAGCACCCACCCCGGTGATTATCATCCAAAAAGGTTGGCACCTCGTCAGGACTTCCGAAGTAGTTGCGACTAATGCCCATATGCACTAAAAAATCCTCTGGATAAGCGTTGATAGGGATGCGATTGGCATTAATCGTTTCCGCATCATCTGCGCTATACGTTCCGGGGATGGGGCGCTCATCCTTCGGTAATGATTCTTGGGTATAGAACTCAAAAATCCATGGAAAAAAATGCATCATCAACCCAAAATAATTTCTCCCTCCAATTCCTAAGTGCGTCTAACTTTTCCGTATAGCACTGCAGCCGCCCTGCGCGCTTGGAAAAGGACACCCACCCGTTTGACCACGACGAGTGATAAAACGCGCGGAATAGATGGATTGTGGGGTCAATCGCCAGCAAGCGACAATTTACTTCAAAATTTGTTATTTTTGCTGCACCTATACAGTGCAGTTGGGAAATATGGAGACGATAGTGGTTTAAAACATCGCACAAGAATAGAGAAATGGGCACACGTTGGTTAGCGAATTCGAAGAAGCGTGTGTATACCCCTACTTTCCCTTCAGGGAAGTTCGCTATGGACGCAGTCGCCACCGGAACCACCGGGTGCAACGCGACCGGGATATAATAATCCGAGGTGAACTGACGAAGTTCGTCCTCGGATATATCAGATGTAAAGTCGGATAATTGAAGAACCATGGTTAGAATTTAATGGATTCTACAGCGCACACACTATTACCTTAAGAGTTGTTGATTTCTTGTTCGCTGTTTAGAGTTTTTAACAATGGTGGCAATGGACGTTTTTTACTGTGGTAGCCACAGTGAAATGGAGATAACACTTTATATAGGGTTACATGCTCTCATGGATGATTGACATGTGTCACCCACTTGCTCTAATCGTGTGGCTGGGAGATCAAAAGGTGAAACACTTTTTCACCCACCCCTCACGATTTACGAGGGATATTCGAATTTACTTGGACTAGATTCTTCGTATTGCTTTATGGCGGGAAACACTTGAAACTTCTCCGCTACGCATTCCGGAATACTTTTTTGCTACAGTTGTTAGTCTAGCATCCGCAGTAGGTACACTGCGCATACTAGACTGGGGGGACATGATGACGTATAGTCCGCATTCGGGTCACGAACCCGACCAATACTCAAGCCCATCACGCGTGGGCTGTTACGATAAAGATTTGGGCTTACAGCGGCCCAAACCCGAAATCTATTATTGGCCTTGATATAGGATCTCTTATTTATGGGATAAGGATCAATGGGCCGAATAGGGCGTGATACGCCGAAGGGTAAGGAACACGAAACCAACAAGGATTTCGTGTGTATATATAGGGCATCTCGGCTCTCATTAAAGGTACGATAATATAACCCTAACTCTTCACTAAACCCTAAAACCGATTACTTACTCTCACGCCGGAGGATAATTGTGGGAGACAATCCCACGATAAGCCTAACAGTGTTTTTTGTTCTCTTAGTGCGCAGGTCTCAAGCATTAAGATCCAATTGATACGGGAATATGAATCCAAACAAGGAACGCCCAACTTTTGTATCAACACTATATATAATCTGATTCATCCATTAGGCTGTGAAGTATATGTTTGTTTGCTATACGTAAGATAGTAGTGTATTGTCCGTGTGAGATTTTGATTTTAATGGCGTTGATCGTGGCTGCGGCGAAGGAGCATGTGGCGGAGTTACGGCGGACGAAGTTTGCAAAAGGTAAACGTTAAGGGTGGATATCAGTCAAGCGGTGAAATATTTGTCTGCTGAACTTTACGCGGAAGATGTTCATTTCCTCATGGAATTGATTCAGGTTTTTGTTTGATTTCTTTTATGTTATGTTCTTTTTGATGATTATTTATGTTGTATTATATATTGTTGATCGGTCCTAACAAACACTATGATCACTATACAGTGTGTTGTAGTAGTAGTAGTATTATCGCTGTTTATTCACTGCTTTGCAATTGGGTCTATTCCTATTAATGATCATTGCCTTCTTCTTCATCAAGACCACGACAACCGACTAAAATTTCTGGCTAGGCTTTTTTTTTTTTTTTTGGTTAAACTTTTAAAGAATAAAACAAAGTTAGTTTGATAAGGGCGTGCACCTCAGTTTTGGCCATGTGATATATTCAACTCAAGACCACCCACATATTGTCGTCGGTCCTTAATTTGTAGCAGTATATATGCAACGTTGATACTTGACAACAACTACCAAAAGAAGGAATGTAGACTTAAAAAGTATATATATAACCTCTAATTTATTTTCAACCACCATTATATAAGTTTTAAAGAGTAACTACAGTAAGTTGTGGTTAAAAAGATAAGATGCTCATGATTAATCTACAGTATGCTAGCTATCTGCACTTTTGTTTGTAAAAATTAAGGATTAAACTCAAAGGACATAGGTTAAGCATAAATGAAAGTAATCACATGGACTTATGATTTGACGATATTCTGCACTTCAAGCATGCAAAAAAACTTTTGAGATTATGAACACGTCTAACTCAACGTAATAATTTAGAGCAAAATCAAACTTTCTAAGGAAAAAAACCAATATCATACCTTTTTCTTAAGGCAATCAAATGTGATGGTAATTAATAATTATCCATAGTTCCATACCTTGATTTTGCACAATTAAACGAGATGGTTTATTCATTTTATTTATTTATTTTATTTATTTATTTATTTTATTATTATTATTATTATTATTTTTTTTTAATTTTACATGTCAACTAAAGAAAACCACATAACCAATTCCAGTTTCTTGTTCATATATCACAATGGATCTTTTGCTAAATTATTGTAATTGATTTAATTATGAATCATCATTCAAGATTCTAAATGAGAAAGAAATAATCCGGAAACGAGTTAATCAATGATTCATAAATTAAAGCAATCAATGACATTGATAAAAGAATATAAAATTGAAAGCTTGGTTGGCAAAGAGCGTTTAACGTTTAGAATTGAAAGCTTCTTAGAAAATGTACTTTTCAAATGCTACTTGAAGAAACGTTTAGCGTTAGCATCTATTTTACATCATTTCACATTTTACAATCGCTAATACATCTACGCTGCCAAACACTTTTATTAAACAAACTCACACCTACTAGTTTTACCAAGCATATCCTTTGTAAAAAAAGGAAAATTGATTAGCCAAGTCGTTAACCACGTCATTGATGACTCATTGCTGATGTAATAAGAGACTAAGTGATAGTGGGAGGGAATTTCAAATTTGTTTTGCTTATATAGAAGATAGATAAATAGATAGATAAGCATATGTTTGAATGTTTTCTCAACAAGTATCAACTTATTTTTACTTTTTGAAATAAAAGGAACTACTGCTTCATTAGTGCAATTTACATTTGTTTTGTTGCCGTTTTTAATTTTGAAGGTGTTTTATTTAATTGTTCTTTCTACAGAATGCAGAGGATAACGAGTATCCAGAAGAAGTTAATCCATACTTAGAGTTTGTGATTACGTCAAAGGATATAACAAACACAGGACGGAGCTCCGGCAACATTGTTAGTTTTCAATAATGAGAAAGGGTTTTCCCGAGGGAATATTGATTCAATTTGTAGCGTGGGACAATCTACTAAGAAAGGTCTTCGTAAGAATGGTTATATAGGCGAGAAAGGTATGTACTATTAATTTTCAATCTACTTTTTATCATTTGATATGTAATTTCTTAATGTACACACTGCCTGGATTTTTATTTAGTTAATAGAATCATGTTATAACTGAAACTCTGTTGGGATTTTTATTTTTTTTATTTTTTTTTCTTCGATTGATTCGTATTCTTGTATTCTTTGATATAGTAACTACCATATAGGATTTCTACTCTGAAGCAGGATAACTATTTGTAGTTTTCATATGCAATCGTTAATAATAAACGGTAAACATACATATTCAATCTATCTATTTTTTGTTCAAAAAATGTATCTATCTTTGTTTATACCAATAATCTAAATCCGATGAGCCAATTGTACAATTTATCTTGGGTTTAAAGTATGGCAAAATGACTTTAGCAAGTAATGCACAATGTGGGTCACTATACCTATATTGACATGTTAAATATATACGACACTTTAGGCCGGAAGGATTCATTGCTAGATTTGCAAGACTTATTTAACAGGTTAGTGGTTATGTTAAAGTGCAGTGCTCTTGTTGCACGTATGCTAGCAGGGCAGTTAAACTAGTGGTGCCCCTAAACTTGCTTTTTGTTATTCTAAGTGAATATTTATTTGATATAGCATGTAAGTTTATAACATTATGAGCATCTGCTTTTTAAGTTTTCTGGCATACTTTCTTTTACAGAATTGGTATAATTGAAACCTCATACACACTCACAAAATGGCCCATAAAATTGTAAAAAGAAAGTTGAGTCCATTGGTGGCTTACCGAATTTGACATATTTTGTCTCTTGTATTAATGTATCAACAATGAGATGACTTTTAACCGGATCAGTACAGTATATGCTAGAACACATGTGTATTATTATTCATATATATTTTATATTCTTTGAACTCATACAGTTCAGGTTAAATTTAGATCAAGTATGCTAAAATGGAACATCATGCTTATTTGATGATCTGCTGTTTTGTATATTCTTTCTAGCTGTATATTGCTTCTGAGACATTCTATTTCTGTACTGTGTATTCAGGGATTGGTTTCAAGAGTGTTTTCTTGATAACATCTCAGCCGTATATTTTCAGTAATGGCTATCAGATAAAGTTCAATGAAAAGCCATGTGAGCAGTGTGGTATTAGTTATATTGTTCCTGAATGGGTGGAGGGGGATCCAACTCTATCTACCATTCAAAGTGTATATGGTTCAGCTACTTCCTTGCCAACCACAACTCTTGAGGTGAAACCAGTCAAAGACCAGCTATCAAGTGTCCACCCTGAAGCTCTTCTATTTCTTTCTAAAATAAAGCGGCTTTCTGTCAGGGAAGACAATGAAGATCCTAGGCTCAACACGGTGAGCGCGATATCCATTTCAAGTGAGAAAAACTTTGTTACTCTGAAGAGTATGGATGCTAAGTCATACACTCTTTCTAAAATAAAGCGGCTTTCGGTTCTTGCCTCCAAACTTGTCAACTCATTCAAATCTGAACCTTGTCCGGGATGCTATTAAAGCTAAACTGACGAGTGAATCTATTATCCCGTGTGAGTTGTACACAACTCAGAAGATGTTCTGTAAACCCAATGAAGTTGGTAGGTTGAAGCCTGCATTTTGGAGCATATTGAACGCGGCAAAGAGCCAGGGAGTAAGTTTCACTAATATTTCTTCATATGGCACTTATCTTCTTACTTCTTTTGATAAAGCAGAGTACAATTCCATACTGCAATTACTTGAAATTCAATATGTTGACTATGAATGGTATGAAAAATGCATTTCGGGTACTAATATTGTGATGGGCGTCTCAGAGGATGTTTATTTACAACTACTGGTATTCATAGCAGAGGATTGGTACTTGTTTCACAACACCAATATCAAGAATATACCTCTCATGAAGTATGTTGGACTTGATGGCAAGGAGGCATTATTCAAGATGAGTGCATGTACAAATAACCTGCTTGCTGGGGGTTCTGATCACATCTCATGGTTGATTAACTGCAACACAGAATTCCATGGTTCAAACGGTCGGTTCTTTCTTCCTGAACTCACGAAAAAAGCTATGCGATCATGTTTAAAGGAGCAAACTTTAAATAAATGGTTAACAGACGAGGCAAATGTTAAATTTGTTGATGTTTATTACTATGCCAAAGATCTTTGTTCTTCAATCAATAGCGACCGCAAGCTAGCTATCACTTATGCTCATTTCCTTTACAACTCCCTGAAAAAGGAGTATTTGCAGGAATATGAGGTTAAAAGTCTTTGTAGAGAAATGCCGATTGTGGATAACTACGGCCGTGTAACTAAAAGCAGAAGTGGGGTTCTTGTACCTGCTAATGGAAGCAAATGGGTGGAGCTGATAGCTAGGGTCAAATCCTTGGGGGCAACAAAATTACGTTGAGCTTGGAGAAGAGTACACCCGTCGTGCGAGCTATTTCGGTGTTGTAACATCTGGTGAAGATTGTTGGTTTCTGTGTGTCGTGGTGCTCCCAGATCAGGGTTAAGATAATCAAACAAGGTACCGGATATTCACTTGAAGTCGTGGTATCACTTTCCAATAGAAACTATTCGACCCTATGCCTGGGTTGCACGAATATCTCTATGGGATAAAACCAAGTGAAGCTCTTGTTCTAGGCACAGATCAAGAACCGACCGTATTTAGTGTTTAGGGTTTTTTCTGTCGTTTTTTTCATGCCATGTGAAGATCTCTATTTATAATAGAGTTTACTCAAAACCCTAGCCCATGGAATTATGTATAATTAACGGCCC
Organism: Artemisia tridentata subsp. tridentata; assembly: GCA_021014915.2. Classification (NCBI taxonomy): domain Eukaryota; kingdom Viridiplantae; phylum Streptophyta; class Magnoliopsida; order Asterales; family Asteraceae; genus Artemisia; species Artemisia tridentata. The sequence goes on along the minus strand of CP139502.1, from coordinate 295,716,628 downwards.
ATTAATTATCCATAATAGTTTCCATTAATGTAGGAGTCGGTGGTTATACAATCAGCAGAGTTATTGCCCATCAGCAGAGTCAATAACACTATCAGCAGAATTGATACACTATCAGCAGAGTTGTTCTGCATCAGTAGCAATAAAGCTATCAGCAGAAACAGATAATGCTATCAGCAGGAATGACAATGCTATCAGCAGGAACAGATAATGCTAACAGCAGAATCAACTGCATCAGCAGCATTGTCATTTATACTTAGTAGTACCTTTATTAAGCTAGCAGTACCTTGTTCTACTTCAGCAGTACCTTGAACAAGCAGTACTTTGAACAAGCAGTACTTTGAACAAGCAGTACTTTATCATAACCACTATTGAGTCAAGGGATTCAGTGACCAAATGGGTGTACACTCCGTACCTCCAAACCCATTAACAGGTATGAATTTATCCTTCAAGTGCACTAAATTTTCCAACAATCCTCCCCAAATTTAGTTCACTTCCTTGCATGAAAAATAAACACAAAACAAAATATATGCATAAATGAAAATATCTTGAAGATTGAATTCTCATCTTAGTACCTTACAAGTTCAAATATTCGAGAATCAGGGTGTTCTAAGAATTGAACCCTTCAACCCATTTGAATACCTGAATATAAAATACACATACATTTTCAAACACTAAAATACTCCTGACACTATACAAGCCATGTGTCCATATCCATTCATAAATGTTGTAAAAGCTAAAAGTCCTAAAGCTTCCTGAAGCGGCAAAACTTCAACATTTACATAGGTGGTTCATCTTTTAATCATGCCCCTGCAAAGCACTTTTTCAAAGAAAATTAACCATTAAGAAGTGATGACTTCATCCTCCTTTCCAGCAGGTTCTGAGCACAACCTTGGGATGTAAATAAAACAGTGCTCCAGTCCACCAAATGATCAGCTTTCCACATTGAACTCAACTCCAAAGTTTCCTCAGGAGGGAGTTGGGTGTCTTAGCATTCAGTGACTAAGTAGGACTTAAACCCATCCCTTTAGCAGACTTAAAAACCAAGTCTCTAGCCAAACCCTTCGTCAAGTGATCAACTAAGTTATGTTGAGATCTTACAAACTCTATAGATACCACCCCATTCATGATAAGCTCACGAATCATGCTATGCCTGACACCTAAGTGTCTAGACTTCCCATTGTACATCTGGCTATAAGCCTTTGCCAATGTAGCAGCACTATCACAACGGATAGAAATAGGTGCTATAGGTTTAGGCCACAATGGAATCTCAAGAAGCAAGTTTCTCAACCATTCAGCTTCTTTACCAGCAGCAGCTAAGGCCACAAATTCAGATTCCATGGTTGAACTGGTAATGCAAGTTTGCTTCTTGGATGCCCAAGAAATTGCACCTCCACCAAGTAGGAATACCCAGCCACTAGTAGACGAATTGTCCTCAGTGTTACTGATCCAACTTGCATCAGTGTACCCTTCTAATACAGAAGGATAACCAGTATATGAGAGACTATAAGCCATAGTTTTCTTCAAATACTTCAGTACCCTCTGAATTGCTTGCCAATGATGAGCACTAGGATTACTAGTATATCTGCTCAATTTACCCACAGCAAATGCAATGTCAGGTCTAGTACAAGTCATGGCATACATCAAGCAGCCAATTACCCTAGAATACTCAAGTTGAGATACAGCCTTGCCAGTATTAGGCATGAACTTCTCACTTGTATCCATAGGAGTACTCACAGGAGTACAATCAAAGTAATTAAATTTCCTCAACACCTTCTCAATGTAATGAGACTGAGAAATGGAAATCTTGTTACCTTCATGTTTAATCCTTATACCAAGGATAACATCAGCCTCCCCCATATCCTTCATGGAGAACCTTGATGACAAAAATTCCTTTGTTAGGTCCACTTGATTTTGGTCAGTGCCAAAGATCAACATGTCATCAACATATAGACAAATGATGACTCCTTTACCAGATTCATCAAATTTGCTATATACACATTTGTCAGACTGGTTAAGTGAATAACCACTAGACAAAACCACTTCATCAAACTTTTGATGCCATTGCTTAGGTGCCTGTTTCAGTCCATATAATGACTTAATCAGTTTGCACACCTTGTTTTCATTGCCAGGCATGATGAAGCCCTGAGGTTGGTTCATGTAAACCTCCTCATCCAATTCACCATTCAAGAATGCTGTCTTCACATCCATCTGATGAATCACCAGATTGTGAATTGATGCCAAGGCAATCAGCAATCTTATGGTACTGATACGAGCCACTGGGGCATAAGTATCAAAATAGTCTATTCCTTCCTTTTGTTTAAAGCCTTGAATGACTAACCTTGCTTTGAACTTTTCTACAGTTCCATCTACCTTCATTTTCTTCTTGAAAATCCATTTGCAGCCTAAAGGCTTGCAACCAGGTGGTAGATTAGCCAACACCCAAGTGTTGTTGCCCATGATGGAGTCCATCTCATCATTTATTGCTTCTTTCCAGAAAGCAACATCCTGGGACTTCATTGCTTCATCAAATGTTTTGGGATCATCCTCAACATTAAAGCAATAGGAGTGTTGGTCAGAGACCTCATCCCTTGTTCCTTCAATCAAATACAATTGAAATTCAGGTCCAAATGTCTTTGGAGTCCTCACCCTTGTGCTTCTTCTGAGCTCATGTTCAGGTTGTTGTTCCACAACCTCATCAAGGACCTCATCCGAGGTTTCTGATACACCAACATCATTGGTTCCGTTAGGAATCCTCTGACTTGGTCTAGGGACTGATGAGAATCTATTCTCATCAAATATTGCATCCCTTGATTCTATTATTGAGTTAATAGATACAGACTCATTAGGTTCAATAACATAGAACCTATAAGCCTTGGAATGCTCAGCATATCCAACAAAGATGCATTCAATGCCTCTTTCACCCAAAGTCTTAAGCTTTGGATCAGGGAGTCTCACAACAGCCCTACAACCCCAAATTTTGAGATAATTCAAGTTGGGTTTCCTTTTAGTCCAGAGTTCATAAGGGGTAGTCTTGTTCCTTTTGTTAGGAACCCTATTTAGCAAATAGCAAGCTGTTAACATAGCTTCACCCCAGAACCCTTGACTCAGTCCTGAGTAGGACAACATGGAATTAACCATCTCCTTAAGCACTCGGTTTTTCCTTTCAGAAATTCCATTTTGCTGAGGAGTATAAGGGGCAGTCGTTTCATGGATAATACCAACAGACTGAAAATACTGAGTATCCATGTACTCACCTCCCTTATCAGTCCTTAATCTCTTGATCAGGGACTCTTGTTGCAATTCAACTTCAGACTTAAATACTTTAAATTTATCTAATGCTTCATCCTTAGTATGTAAAAGATAAACATAACAATACCTAGAAGCATCATCAATAAAAGTAACAAAGTATTTCTTATTCCCCAAAGAGGGAGTAGCATGCAAATCACATAAATCACTATGTATCAATTCCAATATCACAGATTCACGTTTCACATCTTTAAATGGTTTCTTAGTTATCTTGTTCATCATGCAAGTTTTACACTTTTCAGTGTCCATGTCAAACGCTGGGATTAACCCATCCTTAGACATATCTTGCATATGTTTAAAGTGTACATGGCCAAGTCTAGCATGCCAAAGGGTTGAATCATATTGTTTAGATGACAACATACAAACAGAATCAATCACATCATGAACAATATTAAGTCTAAACATGTGATTACATAAATAACCAAATCCAATAAATACACCATTTTTAGACAAAACAAACTTATCAGATTCAATAACTTGTTTGTAACCACAATTATTTAAAATACCACTAGAAACCAAGTTTTTCCTAATATCAGGAACATGTAAAACATTCAACAAAGTAATAATCTTTCCAGAACTAAACTTCAACTCAACACTTCCTCTTCCATGCACCAGGGCTGTTGACTCATTTCCCATATGAAGAATAGAACCATCATTTATAGACTCGTAGGTCTTGAACCATCTTCTATCTTTACACACATGGACTGTTGCTCCAGAGTCAACCCACCAAGCCACATCATCATCCTGCACAAAGAACAATTCAGATATATATGTAACATAATAAATCCAAAAGGACTTATTAAATATATTCTGACCTTTCAGGGAATTGGAGTTACCATTCCTAGATCCACTTGTGCCTGATCCATTGGTCTTATTGCCAATTTTACCACCTTTGCAATCCTTCCTGAAGTGTCCAGTTTTACCACACTTCCAACAAGTAGCCTTAGACTTCTTGTTAGGATCAGGTTTGGTATTATCCTGATGCTTACGCTTGCCCTTGTTGTCATTGTTCCTGGAGGAGTTGTTATGCTCCACCATATTGACAACTGATGGACCAGCAGCAGTGCTGCTCTTTGGCTTGTCACTTTCATGCACCTTGAGTGATTCCTCAATGCGCAAATGACTGCCCAACTCAGTAAGAGTTAACTCCTCCTTCTTATGCTTAAGCATGTGCTTGAAATCTTTCCAAGAAGGAGGTAGCTTATCGATGATACAAGAGACTTGAATAGCCTCATCCATGTTCATCTTGTGTTGAGTAAAACGACCAAGTATACTAAGAAGTTCATTGTATTGGTCCATGACCGGTCTAGAATCGACCATTTTGTAATTGTTAAAATTACTTACAAGAAACTTCTTACTTGATGCATCCTCAGCCATATATTTGGCTTCCAGAGAATCCCATAGTTCTTGTGAAGATTCCACATTCTGATAAATATCAAATAGAGTATCAGACATACCATTGAGGATTAAACCTCTGCAGACATAGTCATCGTTCTCCCACTTGCTTCTGGCCCTCATCTGTTCCATGGTAGCATCATCCCCATAATCAGCAGGAATAGGAGTGGTCAGAACATATGCCACGTTCATGCTAGTCAACAAGAACTTCATCTTCTTCTGCCATCGTCTGAAATCCACACCTTCAAACTTTTCTAGCTTAGAAAAGTTAGCAGCTATTTGTCTCATAGCAGCAGCCATTGATTATCACTAAAATAGTTTCTATTGATTGTTGGTTTCTGTGTGTCGTGGTGCTCCCAGATCAGGATTAAGATAATCAAACAAGGTACCGGATATTCACTTGAAGTCGTGGTATCACTTTCCAATAGAAACTATTTGACCCTATGCCTGGGTTGCACGAATATCTCTATGGGATAAAACCAAGTGAAGCTCTTGTTCTAGGCACAGATCAAGAACCGATCGTATTTAGTGTTTAGGGTTTTTTCTGTCATTTTTTTCATGCCATGTGAAGATCTCTATTTATAATAGAGTTTACTCAAAACCCTAGCCCATGGAATTATGTATAATTAACGGCCCATTAATTATCCATAATAGTTTCCATTAATGTAGGAGTCGGTGGTTATACAATCAGCAGAGTTATTGCCCATCAGCAGAGTCAATAACACTATCAGCAGAATTGATACACTATCAGCAGAGTTGTTCTGCATCAGTAGCAATAAAGCTATCAGCAGAAACAGATAATGCTATCAGCAGGAATGACAATGCTATCAGCAGGAACAGATAATGCTAACAGCAGAATCAACTGCATCAGCAGCATTGTCATTTATACTTAGTAGTACCTTTATTAAGCTAGCAGTATCTTGTTCTACTTCAGCCGTACCTTGAACAAGCAGTACTTTATCATAACCACTATTGAGTCAAAGGATTCAGTGACCAAATGGGTGTACACTCCGTACCTCCAAACCCATTAACAGGTATGAATTAATCCTTCAAGTGCACTAAATTTTCCAACAATCCTCCCCAAATTTAGTTCACTTCCTTGCATGAAAAATAAACACAAAACAATTGGACATCTTCTTCAGAACGGATCAATGCTTGTTGATATCCCTTTGGTGGATATCAAGTTTTATGGAGATGTTATAAAGAGATACGAAGAGGAGCTTAAAGTAATTGGTGTTTAAGTTTGAGAACAAAGACACATGTGAATTTATTGGTGAGCATCTCATGTATATTGCAGCTTCTTCAAAGTGTTATGTACCAAAACTATTAGGATATAATTATTAAGGTTTTGATCTCAATTAGGCATTTCAAGTAGAAGAAGAGAAACACGAAATTGAACATCAAATGATTTGTTATTGATTATTAGGGTGGAAATATTACAGAGAGAATGAGATTTGGAATTACAACTTGGAAATGAAAATGAAAGAGACAATCCTATTTATATAGAAAAGGGAGGGAAAAGTAAAAACGGTTATTGGTTTGACTCGAGTTGACTGGTCCACGTGGGAATGTCACGTGCCAGGCACGTGACTATATTTTTATAAAATTCAGCTCATAACAGTCCATCCCCCTTAGCATCCTTGACCTCAAGGATGCACTTTCATTTATGGAAACCTTTCAATCAACTCCGAATACAATTCCCAGGTAGCATCCTCTTCAGGCTGATTGACCAATTTTACCAAAACATACATCACTGCTTTGTTGTTAAGTTTGCCCAATCTTCTCCCAATGATTGCTTCTGGTTCAACACTGAGCACACTATCTGGTCCACAATGTGGCAATACACCCACTGTGTTGTTATTTCCCTTGCACAGTTTTAACAGAGATACATGGAAGACAGGATGGATTTGGCTATTGTCTGGCAATTGAAGCTTATAAGCTACCTTTCCCACTTTAGCAATGATGAGGAAGGGTCGGTAGTACTTAGCTACAAACTTGTGGTGCACTCCCTGCCTTACTGAAGCTTATATATAAGGCTGCAGCTTCAAATAAACCTTCATTCCAACTTCAAAGCTTCTATCACTTCTGTGCTTATTTGCCATACTCTTCATCCTATCTTGTGACCTCTTCAAGTGAAACTGCAACATAGCTATGGCTTGCTCCCTCGCTTGCATAGTTCTATCCACCTCCTCAACTGAACTAGTACCAGCTAAGTAAGGTAAATGTAGGTTTGGGGCTTGTCCATACACAATCTCAAATGGGGTAGTCTGCGCAGAGCTGTGGAAATTGGTGTTGTACCAGTATTCTGCCAAAGATACCCATTTGGCCCATTCCTTGGGCTTCTCACCAGTCATGCACCTCTTGAAGCATTCCACACATTTGTTCACTATCTCTGTCTGTCCATCAGACTGTGGATGATAGGCAGTAGATAGGTTTAATTGCACCTTCATCACCTTGAACAATGATTGCCAAAACTAACTGATGAATATCTTGTCTCTGTCACTAACAATAGTGTTTGGCATACCATGTAGCTTGTATACATTATCCAAAAATACTTGAGCTACTTGGCTTGCAGTGAATGGATGACTCATGGGAATAAATGGGCATATTTATTGAGTCTATCAACCACTACAAACAATACAGTCTTGCCCTGTGATGGAGGTAAAGCCTCAATAAAATCCATTGAAATGTTATTCCACACCTTAGTAGGGACTGGTAGAGGCTGCAATAAGCCAGGTGAAGCTGCTAAATCAGACTTGTTCCTCTGGCAAACATCACATTCAGCCACAAACTTTTTGACTGCCTTCTTCATACTCTTCCAATACAATACAGTCCCCATCTTCTTTGTGGTCACTTGCACCCCTGAGTGGCCACCAATTGGATCACCATGGAAGTATGACAACAACTTTTTCTTCAGTTACTCATCAGTCCCAATCACTAACTTCCCTTTTCTTCTTAACTCCCCATTGCTCCATGTATATTTGCTTCCATTGTATGCCTTATCTTGTATCTTCTTAATCATATGCTGCAAGTCCACATCATTAGTCCAGCTATCCTTGATTAACTGCAACAGGTCACTTGTCACTGTACTGAGGACAATAGAACATAGTTCAGCACCATTAGGGATCCTTGAAAGTGCATCAGCAGCAGTATTATCACTCCCTTTTTTGTAAGATATCTCATAGTCATATCCCATGAGTTTTGGAAGCCACTTAGCCTGAAATGGTGTTGTCAACCTTTGATCCAAAATGTATTTTAGACTGAAATGATCAGTTTTGATTTTGAAGTGCCTATCCAAAAGATACCCTTTCCACCTTTCCAATGCCATCAATACTGCATAAAACTCCTTCTCATATGTGAATAAGGCTTGATGTTTGGGTGACAATGCTTTGCTGAGATAAGCTATAGGATGGCCACCTTGTTGCAAAACAACTCCAATACCCATTTTTGAGGCATCAGTCTCAATGGTGAAAGTTTGGTTGAAGTCTGGTAAGGCTAAAACTGGAGTGTTCATCATGGCCACCTTCAGTCTTTCAAAGGCTTCTTGTGCATCTTGGTCCCATTTGAAGGCATTTTTCTTGGTTAAGGCTGTCAAGGGCTTACTCACCACTGCAAAATCCTTGATAAAAACCTTCTATAGTAGCCTGTTAATCCCAAAAACCCTCTCAATTGCTTCACATTAATTGGAGTTGGCCACTCTTGCATAGCTTTAATTTTAGAAGGATCTGTAGAAACCCCCTCTGCTGAAATAATATGCCCCAAATACTTCACTTGTTTAGCAGCAAAAACACACTTACTCGTCTTATCATACAGGGTGTTTTCCTTCATAACTTGCATAACTGCTCTCAAGTGTTGCCAATGATCTTCTATAGTAACACTGTATATCAATATATCATCAAAGAACACAAGTACAAACTTCCTCAAATAAGGATTGAACACATGATTCATAAGTAACTGGAAGGTTGGGGGAGCATTAGTCAGCCCAAATGGCATGACCAAAAACTCATAATGGCCTTCATGTATTCTAAAGGCTGCCTTACCAATGTCATCAGGATACATTCTTATCTGATGATATCCTGACGTGAGGTCCAGCTTTGTAAAGTACTTTGCACCACTGAGCTCATCAATTAACTCCTCAATAACTGGTATAGGAAACTTGTCTTTGGCAGTCTGCTTATTGAGTTGCCTATAGTCAACACACATTCTCCATGTACCATCCTTATTTTTAACCATCACAATGGGTGAAGAATAAGGGCTCTGACTATCTCTTATTCAGTACATATGCAGTGGTAGGTGGTGCAGGTAAGGCTAGAGTTGTAGTAGTGTTCCTAGGTGGTTGAGTCACATTCTTCTGAGCATATGTATTTGTGTTAGCATAAGCAGTTTTAGGAGTAGGCAACAAAGGCATTGACTTTCCCTTCATGACTGTAATGGTTGCCTCTTGCATTTTAGCTAAACAATATACATCTGTTAGGGTGTTTGGCTTAAATATGCTAACTGACATGCTAATCTCAGGCTTTAAACCTCCAATAAACAAGCTAATTGCATAAGCCTCAGTCAATTCTACCTTATTTAACAGGACTTCAAACTCATCCCGATACACTTGCACAGAACTTACTTGTTTCAAGTTCTTCAACTCAACCATAGGATCCTCAAACACAGGATCAAAACGTATTTTCACTTCCCTCTCATACAAGGCCCACTCAACATCCTTACCATGCCTTCTAATAAATTGCTTATGCCAATTAAGAGCCTTATCAAACATATGCATAGAGACTAGTCTTACCTTTTGATTTTTAGCAATTTGATCAAGGAGAAAGAACTCATTCACCCTATACAGCCATCCTTGCACATCATCTCCATAAAACTTGGGGAATTCAAGCTTTGTTAACCTTCCAAACTGTGATTGATTAGATGGTTGTAAACCTGCCCCCACTCCTCCACCATTTTGCACATGTTGCTGAAAGATCAACAAGCCTCTAATCTGCTCACTCATCTGCTCCATTGCCTATTGCAAAGTCGTGAGAGTATTGGTGAGATCTTCAACAGACCTTGTATTTACCATTGTATGCTATTTTATGATGTAATTGAGTTCTGGTAATTAGGTATCACTCTTTCGTCTTCAATTGAGCAATAACTAACACCTAACCGCCTCTTGGCTAACCTTGAGTCGATCAAAACTAAACGTTAATCCAAGAATAGAGGATTTAAGCACTTATGCGCTATTCTCGCGTTCGCGATAATCACTCAACAATTAGTCGTGTTTCTGGACGGATAACATACAATAATTGAACAGAGCACCAGTGTAGCACTCTGTTTCAACAGAATTTGTTCGCCAGAAAATTAACGGAATCAGTTAGACGGTTACAACTGATTCAAAACTGAAACAGAATAGAGTTCATGGCCAGGCACGAGCTTTGATACCAATTGTTATGTACCAAAACTATTAGGATAGAATTATTAGGGTTTTGATCTCAATTAGGCATTTCAAGTAGAAGAAGAGAAACACGAAATTGAACATCAAATGATTTGTTATTGATTAATACGGTGGAAATATTACAGAGAGAACAAGATTTGGAATTATAACTTGGAAATGAAAATGAAAGAGACAATCCTATTTATATGAAAAGAGAGGGAAAAGTAAAAACGGTTATTGGTTTGACTGGTCCACGTGGGAATGTCACGTGCCAGGCACGTGACTATCTTTTTATAAAATTTAGCTCATAACACAAAGCTTACTGGAGACCATGTCCTTTCAATATTAAAATTTATTCAGTTTCGGGAGAGAATTGTCTCCCTGCTAAGGAATTCATCAACAACATCAAAGACAAAAATTGGCTTAGATAGGGATGGCAACGGGGCGGGTTTGGGGCGGGGCAGCCATCCCCATCCCCAAACCTGATTACCAGAGTTCTCCCCAAACCCGCCCCGATCCCCATCGGGGATCTAATCGGGGCACCCCGTTGGGGCGTGATGGTCCCCCAAACCCGCCCCGTATTAATCGGGGATCTTATCGGGATGTCCTCTTTGGGTGCAATTCTCGAAAAAAGCTGCACCATTTCACATTTATTGTTATTTTTAGACCATTAGCAATAATGAACCTATTAATAATCAATTACAAACAATCCTTATTAAGTTTTCAACGATAGTATTATACATAAATAATGATAAATTATACCGTCAAAAATTAAAACTTGAAAATATGATACTAAACCAGTTTGTATAATCACAATTTTGCATTCTTACATATATAAAAAAAACTAACAATATTAGAGTAATATTTTTTTATTACGTAAATACTAACAAAATACTATATAAGTATAGATGTATTTGTATATGTGTATATATTAATCGGGTGGGGCGGGGCGAGGATTCCCCGCTCCCCGCCCCAAACCCGAATTAAATCCCCATTTAATCCCCAAACCCGCCCTGTAACCCGATTAGCATGCCCCGCCCCGCCCCAATTAGTTCGGGTTTCGGGTTTCCCCGTCGGGTTCGGGTTTTTTTTACCATCTCTAAGACAAAAATTGGCTTAGAACATCTCAAGGTGACAGGAATCCTAAAAACTATGTTTTGTACAGTGAGGATTGGAATGCTGCTTCACAAATAAGTGATATTCCATTCGTTGATCAAGATTATTATAAGAGTGAAATACTTTATTTCAAGAAAGAACTTGAACTGCTTGGCGCGGCTGTCGAATTTGATCCGAGTTGTTACAAACTTGTCTCAGACAACCTGAAGTCCTCATCTTCGTTGACTTCCCTATCTTCTGATGCTTTTTTATTGTTACTAAATTGTATAGGAAGTATGAGATCATCACATAAGGTAGTGCAAGTGCTCAAAAGCAATAAATGTTGTAAGACAAACTTGGGGTACAGATATCCATCTGAAAGTTTCCTGTTGAACCCCGAATCAGAGTGGGGTTGTCTTCTAAAGGTGTTTGCATCATTCCCGATAGTTGATGACAAGTTCTATGGGAGGTCTATCTTTTCTATGTCCAAAGAATTAGAGAAAATTGGTGTTATGGTGGAATTTGAGGATGCAAGTAAACAGTTTTCTCGCACGTTTAAGCAACATGCTTCATCATCTTCAATCAGTAAACAATTTTTTTTTGTTTCTTGAATGTTACCGAAAGTTAAAGAAAACTGATACCAAATTTTTTACAGAACTCAAGGATTGCATACGCAAAGAAAAATGGCTGAAAACAAAACTCGGTGACTACAAATCACCGAATGAGGCTATTCTTTTTGGTACGGACTGGGAACCAATTTCTCAAATATCACTGCTTCCGTTCATTGATGACAGTGATAATTTTTATGGAAGTGGGCTTAAAGAATATCACGAAGAACTGAAGCTGTTAGGTGTTACTACTGAATTCAAGAATGGTGCAAAGTTTGTGGCTGATAGGCTTTGCTTACCTCAGAATTTCAGTAGCATTGCTCCTGCTAGCGTTTTTGCATTGCTTGATTGTGTCAAGAAACTGGCAGAATTTAAAGCGGAAATTCCCAAAAAGTTTCTCGAAAAACTGTCCCTGAAAAAATGGTTGAAAACCCATTTTGGATACAAACGTCCGAATGAGTCCTTGCTATTCTCTTCCGCTTGGGAACCTTTCTTGAAACGCAGTGATGGTCCATTTATTGATGAAGAGTTTTATGGATCACAAATCGGATCTTACAAAAATGAGCTCAGGAATATACATGTAGTAACTGAAGTTAACAACGGATGCCAATTGCTTTGTAGTTACCTTGAATCCCACACTAATCTCGAAACTATTAATCGAATCTACAGTTACTTGTCTGAATTCAATTGGAAGCCTGCTGAAGATGACAAAAAGAATATGTTGGAATTATATAATCATGACATTCATATAAATGTAAAAGCATCAAAGAACACATATGCGGAAGCGTAGGAAACATAACACATAAATAATTAACCGAATTTAAAAGTAAGCATATCTTGATGATTCTAGCAAAACAAGAATCAAACCGAGCAATATAAGTGATGAACCCTGATTATGGTTTAAACGGATTACACGAATTGCCCCTTACCTTTTTTGTAATTCAATCCAAGATACTTACAATAGTGTATAAGTATCATGTTCTTGTACACACGAACTAATACCAAATTGACGTTATGCAAGTAAATAACACAAAACAAGAATGTTTTGACAATCAAAAAATTCGATCAACCCTAAGAGGGTTTAGTTCGATCGGTTTTAAAAACAAGGAAAGAAAAACACAAGGTTTAGGGTATTAGTGTGTACAAGAGTACCCAATAATGAATCCTAGCCTTTGTTTATATAGTAGAGCAAACTTAGAGGACAAGTTAACCAAGGATTAGGAAACCTAACCCTTGGCCGATCGGTGTAACCCATTAGGGCTTCCGGATCCTTCTCGACTTTCCTTTTATTCACCCTTTAATAGTTTCCTTTTATCGTTTAATGGTCGTTAGTCATTATCCGTTAAATACTAACATCCGTTAAATGTTTTGTGTACATAATAATTAAATATAACATTTTATAAATAATTATTAATCGTTAATTCTTCATTCGTAAAGTGTGCAATCCCGTGATCTCGAGTTCGATCCTAACACACATCTATTATTTTATGTCTACAAAACTAACAGCTCCCACTTAGACTTATCTTAATAGTTGTGGTCACATCGGTTAGCGTCTTGCAACACGCCGATGCCTCTAGTACGACTCGAGTAGGTCTCCTGAAAAAACCTTTAATGATTCATCATTATTATTATCCTTTTATTACTAATACTACATTATGTTGAAAAACTTATTTGTTGAGACACTGTTACTATCTACAATAAGTTTTTGCGATCGTTTATGGGCTCAAGGTTGTTTAGACCTTTGATCTAGGTTGAACTGTGAGAAGCATGATGATAATATTGACGGAATATTCAAATGAAAGAACACAATACTATCACAACAAGGTTTTTCCAAACTTTCTTTGTTATTAAACTTAGCCCCAATACTACTTGATCAATAGTAATACGGTTACTCTCAATAGTAACAGAGATCAAGGAAAACCTACTGTTAGGAACACGTTTTGTAAATTGTCAAGTCTTAGTCATTTGCGATAAATAGTTGCTCAAATATGGATTCTATGTTTGTAATTAGAGGTCCGGTCCATAAGGAGTCCATGGGCCGGCCATTTAGCCAAAATACTTCTAGAAACATTCATGTAAGGGTTGCCCTAATCTTCGCCTATAAATAGAAGGTTAGGGAGCTCATATTTTGGGTTGGTTTTCATTCTTATGCGTAAGCTATGTCCGAATGTTAAGTGAATGTGAAACATCCATCTTTCTTTCTTCTTAAATCTCTTCTCTATCTCTCGTATTTACTTTACTTATTATTAATCTCTTTCATAGCTTATAAAGTAGTTGTTATCGTGGTTATCTAGTTGAGTAGATTGTGTTTTTACGTTAATTACTAGGACCTACAAGTGGTATCATTCACCTAAGGATAGTTATTGTTAGGAATATAAATATTCAGTTGAAGACTCGGTCACCCCGAGCACTCATTTATGTTAAACAGCTCGTAGCATAACTAGTAATATTAGTAGTAGATTAGTTATAATTATTATTTTGGAGTGGGTCGGGTCTTTACCCATTGTCAGCTTGCTCCACAGCCCGGTAGGGGCAAACTAGCTAATAATATCAAGTACTATAAATAGCCCTCTCCTCATGTGGAGAGGGTTGGACCTTCACAAAGTTTAATACATTTTTCTTTCTTTGTTTATCTCTCTAAGGTTCCAACACTCCTTCTCTCTAATCTTCTTCTTCATATTCGATCCATATTTGTCCCAAACTAGTGTTTCTTTGCTTGTGAATAACCTACAGTTATCGTGTGTGTTTAAGAGTAGATTCAATTGTCATTACGTTTGGTTTTGTCATTTACATTTGAATTTTTGCGTTTTTTGTTCAAAGTTGAGTTGAAAACAAGTGTTCTAAACGTTGCTAATTGTAGATCTTTACCAAATCTTAGTTTTTCACCTTCAAAGTTGCAAAAATCTTTGTATTTACGTAGCTTTATTCATTAAAATCCATAATTATCGACTAATCATCATCATTAAAAGTCCTAGACGAAATTCGAAAAATGTCGGTGAAAAGAGGGTTTTTCAGAATTAGTGAAAAGAGGGTTTTTCGGAATTGGTGAAAAGAGGGTTTTTCGGAATTGGCGATCAGAGGGTTTCTCGCAATTGGATAAGAAAAGGGTTTCTCGCAATTGGTAAAGAAAAGTAGCATTTTGTGTTTCGTCAAAGTTGCGACTTGTCACTTTACCGGATTTGGCAAAAACGACAAAACGCTACGATAGCGACTTGTCTGGCATGTAGTGAAGTTGCGTTTTGTCCTTGATAGTGACAGCTCTGTCTTTTTGTGACTTGCGATTTGTGTTTCAGAAGGTTGCGACTTGTGTTCTCAGAAGTTGCGACTTGTGTGTTGCGTTTTGTATATTCAGAAGTTGCGACTTGTCTGTAGCGTTTTGTATACTCAGAAGTTGCGACTTGTCTGTGGCGATTAGTATCTTCAGAGGTTGCGATTTGTCTGTTGCGTTTTGTGTCAGAGTGTTGCGACTTGTGTACCTGCAAATTGAACATTGCGTTTTGTCTCATAGCTCTCAAATTAACTTGATTGTATGCGATTTGTCTAGCTGCTATTTGACTTATTGCGACTTGATAATCCTGCGATTTGTCTTGTTGCAATTTTACTAGTGGTGTCTTGACTTCTTGCGTTTTGATCAATTGAGATTTGAGTTCTCTTGAGTTAAGATTTATTGTTCTAATTAGCGAGTAACTTCTAGTTTACGGTTCGTTTCTTGGTGATTTTAGAAAGTCCCGCGAAAGATTCAATTTCTCGGTTAAATCACAAGAACTGTAAAATCCCGTATACTTTGTTATCAACATGACTAGCACTGCATCAGATGACATTCAAGCAGCGGGGTCCGATACCCGTCCTCCTATGCTTGATAGGACAGACTATGAGTCGTGGGCACGGAGAATATGGCTTTATTGCTTGGGGAAAGAAAATGGGGCAAACATCCTTAAGTCCATTGATGAAGGACCATTTCAGATGGGTACTACCAGAGATGCTGTGACTACTGGTGAAGATGGCACAGTTACACTTGGTATTGACAGACCTCGCACTTACAATGATCTTACTGAGGAGGAAAAGAAGAGGTATGATGCTGACATTAGAGCCTCAAATATCATCATTCAAGGTCTACCAAAGGATGTCTACAAACTCATCAACTTCAACACAGAAGCCAAGGCAGGATGGGACAATGTGAAGATGTTGTTAGCTGGGTCAGAACTCACAAAGGAAGACAGGGAATCTCAATTGTATGATGAATTTGAACATTTCAAAATGAACTCAGGAGAGAATATCACAGACTATTATGTGAGATTCCATAAGTTGGTAAATGACATGAGGATAATCAGAATGACGATGCCTAACATCCAACTTAACTCCAAGTTTGTGAACAACATGACTCCAGAATGGGACAGATTTGTCACTGCTGTCAAACTGAACAAAGGTGTGAGGGACACCAACTATGAACAGCTATATGCCTATCTCCAACAACATGAGAAGCATGCTCTCTTTGATCGGGTGCTAAGAGAAAAGTTGAATCCTTCAACTTCCAATGATCCACTGGCCTTTATGGCAACTGCTGTACCAAACACTCAACCATCATCCAACCAAGGATACCCTCAACTTCAATCACCATCATCTGCTATGAGTCCTCAACTTGACTCAGGCTATACTCAGACTAAAAAAATGCTGGATAACCTCACCAATCAAGTATCATTACTTGTTCAACAGTTCAAAGCATCTCTCCCTCAGACCAACAATCAGTTCAGAAATTCATCCAACCCGCGCAGTCTTGCAATGGTGGAGGATGGAAAAATTGTGGTTCAAAATGTGCAAGGGAGAGCTAGAAGAAACATGGGTCGAGGTATTATGCAGAACAGAGCAGGGAATGCCAACCAGGGGCAAGGGAAATAGCTCAAGTGCTATAATTGTGGAGGTCTGGGACACATTGCCAGAAACTGCAATCAACCAAAACGTCCTCAGAACTCAGATTACTTCAAGGACAAGATGCTGTTGATGCAGGCTCAAGAGAATGGAGCGGTATTGGATGAGGAAGAATTGTTGTTTCTAGCTGGTGATGGGGGTAATACTTTTGATCCGGATGTGGATGAGCAACCTGTCCAAGATCTGGCAATCAATGATCCTAATATCTTCCAAGCTGATGATTGTGATGCATTTGACTCTGATGTGGTTGAAGAACCAACTACTCAAACTGTCTTCATGGCCAATTTATCATCCTTGGCCTCTCCATCTCGACAAGCTGGTTCTTCAAATGCTTCTGTGATTTCTGAGGTACTAAGACTATATGACACATATGAAATAGTTGATAAACAAAAGTTTCCCAACGAAGTACAACAGGCAATTGTCTCTGACTCAAATAATGTTGACATGGAAAATAGCAATATGATTCCATATGAACAATATTTGATTCACAAAAATGTGCCTGATGTACAAGATGGCGAATCTTCTGTGGATAATAATGCTTGTGTTGTTGATGACTTGTGTGCTTTAGAAAATACATGTGAAGTAGATAATGCATGTAAGAAACATGAAAGCATTGTACTTGCGCCACATGATGACTTGATCACTAGGCTAAACATATATGAGGAACAAGTAGCTATGTATGAACAGTGCACTAAGTTTGAGCTGAATGCACGTGAGCAGAAAATGGAAGATCAAATGTGTACTCTTCTGAAAGAATCTAGGGTAAGAGAGGAAACATTAAAAAAAGAGTTAAATTCTTTGAAAAATCAGCTGGATTTATCTGTTAAGCAACAACAGGATGCTCAAAATTGCATAAGTATACTAAAGCTAGAATTCAAAGAAAAAGAAAAGGAACTCTTTAATGATTTTTCTAGACTCAAAACCTTAAAGAATAAGCTTGAGGATAAGTTGTACACACAAGACCAAACCAGACAGACTGCCCAAATGATTCATAAGCACAGAAAGTTAAGTGACAAGCATAGTGAAAGCAATGTAGGTGAATCTCAATTAGCTATTCATAAGATTGCTAAGGTAGCCCAACCTTCATTATATGATGCCAATGTGATGTTAATGCCCAATCATGAACCACCTGAGGTTGTATCCTTGAATGAGGCTGATGAGATAGAAATGCGAAAAAGAGAAAGAATGAATGAGAAAATGAAGGATCCTGAATGCATAGCCAACCGAGTAATAATCAAACCCCATGATTATTATGAGGAAAATCGTTTGACTGTGTTTGTACCTCAAAAGAAGTTAACACCTGAACAGATATTTTGGACACAAGACATGAAAAAAATGAAGGAAGAAAAACTTAAAGCCAATACCCCACTCATTAGGAAAGTTGCGTCCATTACGGTGTATCCTCCCAATACACCTAGACATTTGGTTCCTCTATCTCTTCCCACAGAAAGCAAAACTCTAATTAGCTTATACGTGCTTTGGCAACTATTTGCTGATTTTGATAACACATGTAAGAAGAGAATCACACCAACTGGAATTACTGAGGGGGAAAGGTGTTTTGAACATGCTAAAAGGTGTTACTTGACTGAGGTCATGCCATTCTTTAAACAACTGAAAGAGCATTTTGAAGCAATGCAAACAGCCCTTAACACAGAAATAAATGAAATGAAAAAAGTGTTTAAAGATATGGAAAATGAGGTAACTGAATATGAAATAGAACTTAAGAGCTGTGAGATTGAAAGGAAAAACATACTCATCACTAATGAAAATTTGATTGCAAGATGAATTGCACAAGATGTATTTTTGACTGCTACTGATTCTGCATTATCTGCTTGTCAATATCATGAGTATGCTATGGCTTTAAATGTTACCCAGAATCGTGTTGTGGAGCTTAAAGGGGAGAATTGGAAACTGCTTGAAAAAATTCAAAATGATGACCATGATAACATGGTCAAACGTTTTTCTAAACTAGAGGTTGATTATCTTAACTTACAATTAAAATATCAACACTTAGAAGAAAGATGTAAACTATCAAAGGCCAAGACATCTTCGAATGCTCCTGAGTTTGATACGTATTTTGAATTAAGCAAACGGGATGAGAAAATTCAAGCTCACATGAACACGATTCGACTGTTGAGGGCTCAAATTTCCCAATTGAAGTCCAACACGTGTGCTGTGTATGGCACCAATAAACCTTCGTCTTCAGATTCTCAGAATTTTCAATTTCAAGACACCATAAACAAGTTACATTATGAAAATGAGTGTTTTCGAGAAGAAAATTCTAAGATTAAACAGCACTACAAAGAGTTATATGACTCAATTAAAGTTACAAAAAATAGTCATAATGAAAAGATAACTTCTTTGTTAAATGAGATTGAGAATCTTAAGACTCAGGTGAAAGGAAAAATGCCATGTACATCTTGTAATTGTGTTTCATCAAAGGTCTTTGCTTGTAAAATATATGATGTTGATGTGGGGCCTATTCCATTCCCCATGAGAAACAACAGACCTGTCCATCAAATGTATCTCAGTCACCTTAGGGATGGACTTGACACTCTTCGTGAGGTTGTGGAAGAAGACAGAATAGGAAAACCACTTGATAAGGCAGTAGGTTATGCCTGTGTCCTCACAAAAAGGATCCAAGAACAGTTAGAATATGCCATTAGCACGGGTCCTAGGTCTAGCAACCAAAGAGATAGATTAGGTGCCTCATCATCCACTATTAAAAACAAGCATGTATCCTTTGATTTACCATCCAGAACATCAGAACCCAGCACTTCAATATCAGGAAAGCATGAGTTAGTAAAGGAAACTAATGTTCCCATCATTACTTCTACAGGAGTGAAAAGTGACACCCAAGCTAGCGGGTCAAAGCCTAAAGGCAATGCAAGGAATGATAGGACTGCGCCGGCTAAGATTGATCACAAGAAAAGAGTAGAAGCCCAACCTAGGAACAATAAGTTTGTAACGACTAGATTGAATCGTGTTGATTCTAGTATCAAAAGTACTATAATTAATTCGAATTCTAATACGGTCTGTAAAACATGTGACGAATGCTTAATTTCTGTTAATCTTGATGAATGTGTTGTGTCGTCTCTGATATCTCATGCACCACCCCATGTTAAGCATGTTAGGAAAACTGAAAGAAATATGAAAATTTGGAAAGCAACAGGAAAAATCTTCACTAATGTTGGGTATCAATGGAGACCTACTGGAAGGAAATTCAGTTTAGGAAATAAGAATCCATTACCTAAGTTGAGTGAACATAAGATTATGAAGGTTAAAGAATGGAGACCAACTGGTCGAATCCTTCCATTAGGAACACACCGCCTTTCTAATAATTCTTCTAATAACTCTAGGGTAGTTTCCCCTGTAGAGGCATCAGTATTAGAAATGATTGCTGCTCCTAAACTTGTGTGTGCTAACCAAACGGACCCAATTGCAAGTGGGGATCCACATATTTCAGTTATCCATTGTTGTCTGGTTTCAAATGCAGGTCGTACAAATCGTCCTTTGGTATTTGGACTCAGGCTGCTCAAAACATATGACTGGGGATCGCTCACGGCTCAAGAACTTTGTGAAAAAGTTTATCGGGACAATTAGATTCGGGAACAACCACTTTGGTGCGATTATGGGTTATGGAGATTATGTGTTCGGTGACAGTGTAATCTCACGGGTTTACTATGTGGAAGGGTTGGGGTACAATTTGTTTTCTGTGGGTCAATTTTGTGACTCAGATCTGGAAGTGGCTTTCAGAAAACACACATGTTTCGTCAGGGAATTGGATGGTGTAGATCTTCTCAAGGGTAGTCGGGGTACAAATCTATACACCATATCTATTGAAGAAATGTTGAAGTCCTCTCCCATATGCTTGCTTTCAAAAGCCTCTAAAACAAAATCATGGCTGTGGCATCGTCGTTTGAACCACCTGAACTTCGGTACCATCAATAATCTTTCCCGCAAAGATCTTGTTAGAGGAATGCCCAGATTAAAATATGAGAAAGATCATCTCTGCTCTGCATGTCAACTGGGCAAAAGCAAGAAACAAACCCACAAACCTAAAATCGTCAACACCAACTTGGAAGTTCTTCATACCCTCCACATGGATCTGTGCGGTCCAATGAGAGTACAAAGCATAAATGGAAAGAAATATGTTTTGGTGATAGTAGATGATTACTCTCGGTTCACATGGGTAAAGTTTTTGAGAACCAAGGATGAGACTCCAGAGGTGATCATTAAACTGATAAAACAGCTGCAAGTAAGACTTAACAAGACTGTCAGAATCATCCGCACTGATAATGGAACTGAGTTTGTCAATTAACAACTCATAAACTTTTATGAAAATATTGGCATCACACATCAGAAAAGTATACCTCGCACTCCTCAGCAGAACGGAGTAGTTGAACGACGGAACCGTACTCTGGTAGAAGCTGCAAGAACCATGCTTATATTTTCAAAGGCACCAATGTCTCTCTGGGCAGAAGCTATTGCAACTGCATGCTACACCCAAAACCGATCTCTGATTCATCTCATTCATGAAAAGACTCCCTATGAGTTAATTCATAACAAGAAACCAGATCTTTCATTTCTTTGTGTGTTTGGTGCACTTTGCTATCCAACTAATGACAGTCAAGACTTGGGAAAGTTAAAAGCTAAAGCAGACGTAGGTATTTTTGTTGGATACGCACCAGACCGTAGAGGGTACAGAATCTACAATAAGAGAACCCGACAAATCATGGAAACCATCCATGTCACGTTCGACGAGCTAAGTGAGCAATTTGCTTCAGGACAAACCAGTTCTGGACCCGATCTTACACTTTTGACACCTGGACCAATTATTTCAGGGCTTGTATCGAATCCCACGCTTGCAGAGTCTTACGTTCCACCAATGAGTGAGGAGTTGAAGAAGTTATTTGATTCAATGTTTGACGAATATTTTGAGCCAACAGATGTAACAACTTCAAATGGTGCAGCTGTTCTTCCTATTACTGAGGCTAATGTTCCGCAAGGTTCTGAAGACCCATCAGCATCAGTCTCAATCAGTATCAATGCCCCAGCTGCAAGTCAATCACCCTCATCATCAAACACTCAATCCTCTCCGATGCAACAAGAATCTGCAGATGATCATTCTTTAGAAGTTAATCCGTTTGCTCCTACAAATGATGTTCCTTTTGAGAACATATTTGCTCCTGAACCCTCAACAGACACGTCCTCTGTCGAAGAACACAGTACAACAACATCAGTTCAAAACCCTCAACCTCATGACCAACTCAAAAAATGGACCAACGATCACCCAATTGACAACATCATAGGCAATCCCTCTCGTCCTGTATCCACTCGTAAACAACTAGCTACAGATGCACTGTGGTGTTTCTTCAATTCCGTTCTGTCTAAATTCGAACCAAAAGATGCCAAAGAAGCAATGACCAAAGACTGCTGGTTCGAGGCCATGCAAGATGAAATCCACGAATTTGATCGAATTAAAGTATGGGAGTTGGTGCCTCCTCCAGAGTATGCTATGATTATTGCTCTCAAGTGGATATTCAAGGTGAAACTTGATGAGCATGGTGATGTTTTAAAGAACAAGGCACGGTTAGTTGCAAAAGGATACAGACAAGAAGAGGGCATTGATTTTGAAGAATCATTTGCTCCAGTTGCTAGAATTGAAGCTATTAGAATCTTCCTGGCCAATGCTGCAAGTCGGAATATGATAGTCTACCAAATGGATGTCAAAACAACTTTCCTGAATGGTGACTTAAAGGAAGAAGTATACGTGAGTCAACCTGAAGGATTTGTGAACGCTGAACATCCCACTCATGTTTACCGCTAGAAGAAGGCCCTTTACGGGTTGAAGCATGCACCTAGGGCATGGTATGATACATTGTCCAAGTTTCTTCTAGCAAATGGATTCTCAAAGGGTGCTGTTGATCCAACATTATTCACCAGGAAGTCAAGAAAACATCTACTACATGTTCAGATTTATGTAGATGATATCATATTTGCTTCATCTGATCCTAGTGAATGTGATAGATTTTCAAAGGAGATGAGTTCCAAGTTTCAAATGTCAATGATGGGACAAATGTCGTTCTTCCTAGGATTACAAGTATCTCAAAGTCCCGGAGGCATATTCATCAGTCAGTCCAAATACGCACACGAGATATTGAAAAAGTTTGGATTTGATTCAAGTGAGCCAGTTGACACTCCCATGGTAGACAGAACAAAGCTAGATGAAGACCCTTCAGGGATTCCAGTTGATCAAACAAAATACAGAAGCATGATTGGATCCTTAATGTACATTACTGCAAGTAGACCGGATCTTCTATTTGCCGTTTGCATGTGTGCGAGATATCAATCCAAGCCTACCAAAAAGCATCTAGAAGCAGTAAAAAGGGTTTTCAGGTATCTTCAAGGAACAGTCCATATGGGTCTCTGGTACCCTAAGGACACGGCCATGGAGTTAACGACTTATGCTGATGCTGATCATGCGGGGTGTCAGGACACCCGTCGAAGTACTTCAGGAGGAGCTCAGTTTTTAGGGGAAAAGTTGGTTAGTTGGTCTTCTAAGAAGCAAATGAGCACGTCCATATCTTCTACTGAGGCTGAATACATTGCTATGTCGGCCTGTTGTGCACAAATTCTATGGATGCGGTCACAACTCTCAGACTATGGATTCTCATACAACAAAATTCCGCTATATTGTGACAACAAAAGCGCCATTGCTCTTTGTTGCAACAATGTCCAGCACTCCAGGTCAAAGCACATCGACATCAGGCATCACTTCATCAGGGAACAGGTTGAAAAGGGAATTGTGGAGCTGTATTTTGTGAGGACAGAGTTTCAGCTAGCAGACATCTTCACCAAGGCTCTCCCGAGAGAAAGGTTTCAGTTTATTCTCCCGCGTCTTGGAATGAAGAGCTTGACACCTGAAACCCTCAAGTGTCTTCAGGATGAAAAGGAGGAGTAAAGGGTTATCTTCTCATATCCTTGTATATATTTGTATATATCTTTAAAACAAAACAAAAAAAAAAAAAAAAAAAAAAAAAAAAAAAAAAATCAAAAATAGTCTCATCTAGGCATGTCTTCTGTTTATCGATAACATTTACGGACCTAGAAATGTCATTCAATAATGACACGGGTCTTTAAATGAAGCTCGAGCAGAAGTTATACTAATTGGTTAAAACATGTCTTAATGGCTTGCAGTTACTTCATACTGCAACCCGCGCTATCCATTGAGGAAAACACGTCGTCAAAAAGACGGTTGTTCCTCCAAACTGGGTGATGTTCACCTGGGCATGGATTACGTTATATCCATGTTTTTCCGATCTGATGTACGCTTCAGTGCATCATTTCGTGTAAAAGAAGAGAAATCTTCTTTATATCATAAACCTTCCAGTTCTATGATTCTTTAGGAGAGTTTTTGATGTTTCACAAGGTGGTAAATTGGACTTAAATTTTCACAAATACTTCTCGTTCAATTGAATGACTACAGCTCTTTAAATAGAAAATGGGTCATTAATTGAGGGGGAAAGTCTTTGTTCAAATTTTTTTTGACACCTTTTTCTAAACATTGTGCAACATCAGCAGTGACACTCTCTCTTGGTTTGAGGGGGAGTATTGTATACTCGATTATCAGAAAACATTAAATCAGACACATTTTCTCCCACATTTTTCTAACTTATTTAAATCAATTGGGATCACAAATCTCAAATGGTTTGAAATTTTTGATCGGGGGAGAGAATGTGATTTAAATATGAAATCTGATAAAATGTGATGTTTTGGACTCAAATGTTAGGCTCTCCCATATGTGATAAACTCTTTCGTATATCGATGCACATATTGAGGGGGAGTGAATGGACAAAAAGGATTTGGCATAGCATGAGATCGTGACTCAGACTTAACCAATGAATTGACGAAACCTATACTGTCATTGATCAAAAGGACATATCCTAGCCGGGTAATAATTTCAAGCTGGTCAAACCAGTGATGTAAGCGTGTCTCGAAAAGGATGTGTCTGAGTAGAGTGTACCGCTTCGAGAAACTTTCTGTGGACTTGACCAGGCCGGGTAATAATTTCAAGCTAGTCTAACTAGTGTTGTAAGCGTGTCTCGAATCGGTCATGTTCACTGAAAGTGGATCAATTCAAAAAGTGCAAGCTCTACCCAACATGTGCAAATTTATAAAACAATCATCCGAGCACATGTTGAGGGGGAGCATTTGAAAAATATAAAACTCTCAAAGTGTTAGCAAAATGTGTTTCATAATCATGAACACTTTGAGAGATTTTTCAAGGATTTTGGTAAATGGCAACATAGGATAGTCATGAAGTTATAAGGTGGCTAAGGTTAGGAAAACCGTCCTATGATCCGCCAGAGCCGGAGGGATCTACCCAAGGACAATACCGAATAGTTAGTATTAGAAAGTCCTTAGGTATGATTATGAAAAAAGGAGTAATGTGAGTAAGGAGAAAGAAAGGGTTGAAGAATTAAAAAGAAATGAAATGAGAAAGGGTGAAAAGAAATAGCCCTCCAATTATTCAACCTTAGGGCAGAAACCGGGTTCAATTCATATGCTACTGGTTATTACCAAGGTAACACCGGTATTGAAGAACAAGACGTCATGGACCCAGTGACGCACTGTACTAAACCTTCTAAACCACTCAAGTTCTCTTTAAAGGACTTGTTTCATTCTCACGGGGAACCCTGCATAATCTATCGAACGCTCATTACGAGTTATGTTGATATTGAAACAAGAGACACCGCTCCAGTCTCCGACTACCAAAAATGCACTTATCGAGTCTAGAGCCACGAGATGCATAATAAGATCTCACAGGAACACGAATTACTTCTACACTGGTTGTAACATTAAGGACACCAGTTGTAAACTCATGAGTCCTACGCAGATTTGAGCAATCTGCCAGAACATTTATGAGAGAATTTACAAATGTAATTCTCAATGATTGAATGGAAATTCCTGCCAGGGTCAACATCAAACAGCCCTGAAAGTAGGTCACTTCGGTAATTCCTTGTGGATTACGCTTAGTGGTCGCGGCGGTTTCAAACGGTCTACAGTCGTGGAGTGATCTCCAGCGACTCACCTAATTGTTGATATACTACGGTACGATCTTAAAAAGCCCTCTATGGGTTTTCGATTAGGAACGGTCTTGGTAAGGATTAGTGATGCGTGGTTTTGCGACCTTACAACAGGTTTTACCTCTCGAGGGATCTCAAGAGGCTTGCAATCCCCACCAGGCAGTGTACCTGACCGATGTAGTATAGTGAAGTGGCAAGTACCGGGGGATTGATCGTTCTCTAGGGGAATAGTGTCGTTAGGATTAAAAAACTACTCTAATAGGTCTAAGGGTGAGGGAAGATTCTTTTTGTATTTTTATATTTTATGGAAAGCAAGTAAAATCTCAGGTTTGAAGGAGTGGGCGGAATTAGTTGCTAGTCAACTAACCCAAATAACTACAAATGCAAATAAAATAAAATAACTGAAAATGAAAAGGTCGTGGAACTTATATGGAGAGAAATGTGTTTACTTAGATTTCCTTACTCCCTAACTATCTTTTACCGGTTGATTAGTGTGTATTAATTGCGTGGATGACGGGTGTATTCCCTAATACCAATCGTGGGTTGGCGTACGTACTTCCCCAACTCTACAAGCTCCTACTTCACTCCTATGTCGAGCCGGCTAAGAAGCTCCTAACATGGGATCACTAGAATTCGCTCATGCATTAAATACAACCATAAAAACCTTAGTACGCATTGGTTCATATTTCTTAAGACGTTCAAGCAAGTTACCGTATAGGAGGTTAGCCAGTTTTCTTAAGCCTAACATCGATAAACAATCATCCAATACAATTAATAACACACTAACAACTAATAATCAATAGTTAGGTTTCATTAGATCTAAGCAAACACAAGATAAATCTAGCCTAGCATGTTAATTAAAAGACAAGAACAAGATATAATCAAACAACACATAGACATATTGATTGATTAAGTGATTACTTATCTTCAATTAAACATGGGAGATCCAAGGGTATGAAAACCCTTAAAAATGGCAGAAATTCGTCTTAGGGTTTCTCCTCACAAAGTTGCACACACTAATGACAAAAATTGCAAAACTATATATAGAGTTTAGTGGCTGACGGCGTCACGTTGTAGATCTTGACGCCGTCACCTCGCCGTGGCTAGGGTTCCCGGATGGTCTTCCTGACGCCGTCCCTCTTTAATCCTCCAAAATCATCCCTGGCTTATCAAGGCTTGACGACCTTCTTGACGCCGTCCCCCTTTAATCTTCCAAAATTTCTCTGGCTTATCAAGGGCTGACGGCGTCACAATAGAGCTTGACGCCGTCACATGTACTTTCCAGCATATTTTTGAGACTTTGTCGTTTTCTTCACTTTTATGCTCTAAAAACGTCCAAAATGCTTCCTTTTCCAGATTTCTTCTCCAAAGTACCTAAAATGACAAAAGGAACGATTTAGGGCAATATTTGATCAAATAAATACGATTTAGGGCTTAAATGACCCCCTAAAAGCGGTACACTTTTCGCTTCATCAAATACCCTTACACTTGAGATTTGCTTGTCCTCAAGCAAATGCGCTTTTATTCTAATCAAAATACAAGTTAGGGGTCATTTAATGCTAATATAAAAGTAATTACAACAAATAGTCGTTCCACTTTAATCATAATAAGCACGGAGATTACAAACTAGCACCTCACAAGTAGTGTTTAGATACTCACATCTCTCAGGTGTCATAAAAGTATATCTCATAAATGAAAACAGATAATATCTCTCACTACCTGTCATAGCAAATAGATTACCATAGGCTTGGGAAAGGATCAAAAACCTCCTCCACTAGGCGTAAGCACCTAAGATAAACTATCAAAGAGGGCTTTTAAACGGGTTATAACGTTAGGTGTAGGGATATGATAAACATGGATTTGTTGGATAAGGGATATTTTACTGGTGGCGAGTTAAAGATCTTGATTAATTACATGTACAATATGGCGTTGCTAAGCCAAGACTAGACTCGACTTAAGCTAAAAACAAAATAACAAAAACATAAAATAAAACATAAAATGAAACGGGATGGTAGTTCGTATGTTTTTTCTACTTTTCTTTTTCTCATTTTTTGTATTTTTCTTGAATTTTTTTTTTCATACACTCTTGCCCTACCATCCAAAATAATACATCATAGGGGCGTTGCATTCCCCTTACACTTGAACTTTTACATAACTTTACAAGTAACTATTCTAATGACTCGAATTAAGATAATCGAAACACTTGGAGTACTTTTAAAATATTTAGCACATATGGGGGTAATAATGTTGTTCTTCCCCATTACTCCATTACAGTAGTACTTTACCCATGAGTCCCAATCGTCCCAAAACAATATGTACAAGGATATGACTCGACTTAGCAACCATGTAATCAATTAGATAATTAACTTGGGGTTTAAACAAATGTTGTCACAATAATGCACTAAAAATGAGTGCATACAAGGTAGGCTAAGGCGATTTGGGTGTACATTTAAGTGAGGTGTAACAAATTCTTCCTTTAAGTAAAATGCTTAAAGGTCGAAACGAAAAGATAGGCTCTGAGGGGTGTACTAGGGTTATCGTGTACTAAAAATGAGTACAACGCAAAGGGTGTGGGAGAATTACTTGACCAATGTAGCCAATGTAATTATAACAAAAACACAGGTGTAAAACAATGGGTTAATCCTAATGCCTCTTATCATGTAGTAAATCTAACTACACGAATGTAGTCTCACTTGTGGCCTCGGAATGGTCCTAACGCAAGTTCTAGAATCTAAGTGCTACCGGTACACACATCATAGCATAAATGCTTTTCCTACCAATTCTAGGGGCGAACCTCAGATATTTGGGGGTGGAAATTTTTTTTTAGTGGTACGGTTTTGTGCTAGTCATATAACTCCTATCCGTGAGACGCTCATTAAGATCAAAGTTTCACTTCTATATGTTGTAAAAAATTTTAAATTTGGCACTAAAATTGCCCTAACAGGTATTTATCTCAGTTTTATTACACATCTACCATCAAACAAACAAAAATCAAGTGCAATTATATTCTCTAAAGTATCGTACTTTACCCCCCTTTACACTTAAGATGAACATTGTCCCCAATGTTCAAATAACAAGATGTAAAAGTAAATAAGGTAAAAGAATGAAATCAAATACTCCCCTGATTCGTTTGGTGGATAAAGAGGTAACATGGTTAGATCTTCTTCCAAGAGAAAGTAGAAGCTCCAAGACTAATGCATCGCCAAAAGCTAGATTCCACATACATCTCCTTGTCCAAAATAACCTGTTAAACCTGAGAAAACAAACACGAAAACCTGCATAACATCGGCGGGATAAATCTATATAAGGATATAATGCTTGTGGAATGATTATTTTGCAGATTCCTTGAGTTTATAAGTTAGAGATTTAATAAAAACCTTTTTATGATTCCGGTAAAAAAAACAAAACTTTCAAAAATTTCAGAAAATTAAAACCTGACGCCGTCAGAAATGATCTGACAGAATTCTCATGTTAAGTTTCCGGAAAATTTCTGGAAAAACCTATACCTTACTTCCTGGAATTCCTGCAAAACATCATTATGACTCGATACAAGCATTTGACTCTAACAATTACTAGTATGTATGTTAATTTAATATTGTTATGATTCATGTTCATTTGTTCTAATAAACCGATTTGGATTTCCCTTACACTTATCTTTTGCAAAATACCTTTATATGTAGTTAAGACGAAGTTAAAAACAAGATAAAGCATTTTCACAATTTAGTTTTGAAAATGAATCAATAATAATAAAAATTAAACATACATACGGAAGCAAATAAAATCAAACAAACAAATAAATAAACACACAAAGCAAATAAAGCTTGGGTTGCCTCCCAAGAAGCGCTTGTTTTTGTTCGAGTCACGAGCCTGACTCTACCCTTATTTAACGGATAAAGGAGAGGTTTTTGCTACACTTAGGATTAAGTGCGGGTGATAGTAGCGATACACACCATCTTGGTGGAAGTATGCCGCGTGAGGAAAGAGTGGTGGATGAATTATATACTCAAAGGGGTGTGCTCCTTTCATAATAACCCTACCTAGTTCACTTTGGTCAATGGGTGAATTAAAGTTTTCTCCTAAAAAGGGATCATTTTCTAACAACTTCGAGAGATTCCTAGTTGGGAATCCATCTTGACCTAATAAACCCGGTTTAAACCCATAATGTTTCTTACGATCAATCATGAATGGGTGATGTAAGTATGTAAGGTTATGGTTCACTCCTATGTTAGCTTCCTCTCTACAAGGCTCAAAGTCAACAACCTCCAACCTAAAACTACCCGGATCATATGGTTCGATGGGTGGATTGGGGCCTTTTTCAATTCCTAAATTTTCATCCAAGGATGGAAGATTAGGTAACGGTTTTGGTTGAGGCTCCACTTCATCAAAACTAGGAACTTCCATAGAACTAAGAGTAAGGTTGTGATCACTAAAAGCATTCAAACCTATATCCTCTAGTTGTGTTTGGTTCAAAGGTTCTACCTCTATTGGGGTTCCTATAGTCTCTTCTACTTCTTCCGGGTAAGTCACGGGCGGTGTGTGTGCCTCAAATGATGGTAGGACTTGTGGGGTACTTGGTGGACTTGGATTTTCTACTTTATCCTCCATCTTATCTTGATTACCTATGTGCTTATTATGTGATTTGTTGAAGTCTATCCCCAACATGCACCTAGGTGGCTCAACTCTACCCTCATGTGTGTCGTATGTTTTGGTGAAATCTATCCCACTCATGCAACTAACCATCTCAGAATCTTGGTTTGATTCTAAGTCCATGTTCTTAGAAACTAGGTCTTTTTGCTCATACGAATCCACCAATTCGTTCCACTTATGGGTCATGGTTAGGAAGCTTTCCTCAAAATTCATCCAAAGGGCCTGACTAAAAGGAATTGATCCAGATAATGCTCGTCTAATAGAAATCTCACATGCATAGAATTCATTAAACCCATCTAACCTTACCCCTAACTCCTTTTGGAAATCACAAAGATCACAAAAAAATTCATAGGAATGATAGGAAACAAATCTATTGGTGAAATATAATTGTTCCTCTATTGTCAATGATCTAAATGGAATTTCATCCATCATAGTGACAAATGAAAATGACTTTACAAACAAAGGGCACAAAGAAAAAGATAGACTAAAGAAATCTAATAAAAAGAAAAATAAAAATCTCACTAGAAAGGAATCTAGTGAGTAGACCTAATAAAATAAAAATTCAACCTAAACAATAACTATTCCCCGGCAGTGGCGCCAAAAACTTGATGCGTGGTTTTGCGACCTTACAACAGGTTTTACCTCTCGAGGGATCTCAAGAGGCTTGCAATCCCCACCAGGCAGTGTACCTGACCGATGTAGTATAGTGAAGTGGCAAGTACCGGGGGATTGATCGTTCTCTAGGGGAATAGTGTCGTTAGGATTGAAAAACTACTCTAATAGGTCTAAGGGTGAGGGAAGATTCTTTTTGTATTTTTATATTTTATGGAAAGCAAGTAAAATCTCGGGTTTGAAGGAGTGGGCGGAATTAGTTGCTAGTCAACTAACCCAAATAACTACAAATGCAAATAAAATAAAATAACTGAAAATGAAAAGGTCGTGGAACTTATATGGAGAGAAATGTGTTTACTTAGATTTCCTTACTCCCTAACTATCTTTTACCGGTTGATTAGTGTGTATTAATTGCGTGGATGACGGGTGTATTCCTTAATACCAATCGTGGGTTGGCGTACGTACTTCCCCAACTCTACAAGCTCCTACTTCACTCCTATGTCGAGCCGGCTAAGAAGCTCCTAACATGGGATCACTAGAATTCGCTCATGCATTAAATACAACCATAAAAACCTTAGTACGCATTGGTTCATATTTCTTAAGACGTTCAAGCAAGTTACCGTATAGGAGGTTAGCCAGTTTTCTTAAGCCTAACATCGATAAACAATCATCCAATACAATTAATAACACACTAACAACTAATAATCAATAGTTAGGTTTCATTAGATCTAAGCAAACACAAGATAAATCTAGCCTAGCATGTTAATCAAAAGACAAGAACAAGATATAATCAAACAACACATAGACATATTGATTGATTAAGTGATTACTTATCTTCAATTAAACATGGGAGATCCAAGGGTATGAAAACCCTTAAAAATGGCAGAAATTCGTCTTAGGGTTTCTCCTCACAAAGTTGCACACACTAATGACAAAAAATTGCAAAACTATATATAGAACTTAGTGGCTGACGGCGTCACGTTATAGATCTTGACGCCGTCACCTCGCCGTGGCTAGGGTTCCCGGATGGTCTTCCTGACGCCGTCCCTCTTTAATCCTCCAAAATCATCCCTGGCTTATCAAGGCTTGACGACCTTCTTGACGCCGTCCCCCTTTAATCTTCCAAAATTTCTCTGGCTTATCAAGGGCTGATGGCGTCACAATAGAGCTTGACGCCGTCACATGTACTTTCCAGCATATTTTTGAGACTTTGTCGTTTTCTTCACTTTTATGCTCCAAAAACGTCCAAAATGCTTCCTTTTCCAGATTTCTTCTCCAAAGTACCTAAAATGACAAAAGGAACGATTTAGGGCAATATTTGATCAAATAAATACGATTTAGGGCTTAAATGACCCCCTAAAAGCGGTACACTTTTCGCTTCATCATATAGAGAAAGTCTTCACACTATGTTGTTGATGATTTCGAAGTCCAAACCTGTAAGTACCGGTCGATTTGTTGCTAACTGTCGTATGCAGGAACTTCTGGCGGTTGTAGCTGTTGGATGCTGTAGCTGGTTACGGTTGTAGCTGTTTGCAGAAAAGATGCTAATCCACTATCGCATGTTCACACTACATCATCACTGTAATTCAACAAAGTCATGATCAACCAAAAGACCTTCAACACTGCTTCTGCTAACTCTGATGCTGAAGATCATAAACCAGAATAGTGTGAGCATGTCGGCTCAAAGTATATCTCATCACATGGAGACTTACAACTGAAAGATGACTTGGAGACTCAAGTGGGATGATATTTTCAAAGAATACTCAAAATCATCCAAGACAAAGAATAGTCATCAAAAGATTACTGCTGAAGGCACAATGACTAATGAAACTGAAGAATCAATGTCTACGAGCTACGGAGTCAAGATTCATGAAAAGAGTGCTTGAAGTCTGAACATTGTTTTCGGGGTGACCTCCCTTAGGGGGAGATTGTTAGGAATATAAATATTCAGTTGAAGACTCGGTCACCCCGAGCACTCATTTATGTTAAATAGCTCGTAGCATAACTAGTAATATTAGTAGTAGATTAGTTATAATTATTATTGTGGAGTGGGTCGGGTCTTTACCCATTGTCAGCTTGCTCCACAGCCCGGTAGGGGCAAACTAGCTAGTAATATCAAGTACTATAAATAGCCCTCTCCTCATGTGGAGAGGGTTGGACCTTCACAAAGTTTAATACATTTTTCTTTCTTTGTTTATCTCTCTAAGGTTCCAACACTCCTTCTCTCTAATCTTCTTCTTCATATTCGATCCATATTTGTCCCAAACTAGTGTTTCTTTTCTTGTGAATAACCTACAGTTATCGTGTGTGTTTAAGAGTAGATTAAATTGTCATTACGTTTGGTTTTTGTCATTTACGTTTGAATTTTTGCGTTTTTTGTTCAAAGTTGAGTTGAAAACAAGTGTTCTAAACGTTGCTAATTGTAGATCTTCACCAAATCTTAGTTTTTCACCTTCAAAGTTGCAAAAATCTTAGTATTTACGTAGCTTTATTCGTTAAAATCCATAATTATCTACTAATCATCATCATTAAAAGTCCTAGACGAAATTCGAAAAAAGTTGGTGAAAAGAGGGTTTTTCAGAATTGGTGAAAAGAGGGTTTTTTCAGAATTGGCGATCAGAGGGTTTCTCGCAATTGGATAAGAAAAGGGTTTCTCGCAAATCACAAGAATTTTCGGAATTGGTACTCGGTATTTTCCATGCTTGTATAAGTTTGTGAAAATACTTCGACTTGGCATTTATTCTCATCTCTTGTATAAGATTTGAGAAAGTGATCGAAATTGTAATTTTGATAATCTTTCGAAATTGCTTGATCTTTCGCAATTCTGATTAACTTATCGAAATTGCTTTTTCATATTGCAATTCTGATAACTTATCGCAATTGCTAAGTTCTTTCGCAAATTAGATAGTTTATCGCAATTTTCAATTCTCTTTCGCAAATTGTTTAAGTTTTTCGGAATTTTCAGTTCTTTCGCAATTGGACGTTTCTTTCGAAATTCACATAATTTTTCGCAATTGGCAGTGTGAACAGTGTTTTTCGCAATTGGAGTGAACAGTAAATTTTTTTCGACATTGGACAAAAATCTCAATTAACCAAAACCAAACCTCATAACTCATAACACACATTTTAATTATCTTAACGATCAACAAAAACACAAGAATGTCTCAACCACCACATTACAATTACTACTTCAATCAGCAACAGCAATATCCACAGCAACCATATCATCAGCAACAACAACAATTTCATCCTCAATATCAACAACAACATGCTTTTGTGCAACAACATCAGTTTTTCCCTCAACAATCAGTACCTCAGCAACAAATCCTTCCACAAACTCAAATGCAGATGCAAAACTACCAACCTTCATCAAGAGAACCTCATTGGTTTAAAAAAATGTGTGAAGCTATCAGTAGTCAGCAATCCAGGCATGAAGCAGGATCGTTTGAAACTCCACCAATGCTGACTCTTGGAAACTATGTGCAATGGTCTAGCCGGTTTCTTAGATTTGTTGAACTAAGGAAACCTCATGGTCAATATCTCAAAAAGGTCATAATGGAAGGACCTTATCCACTTCCTTCAACATTGGTTCCGGGTGATCCAACTGCTATACCTCCACGGGATGACACTACAACTCCCATTCCAGTATCTCAATATTCCACTGAACAAACTCTTCAGCAAGAAGCCAATGAGATGGCCATGGCTTACATACTCCAGGGAATTCCTAACCCAATCTTCAGGAGTATTGATGCTCAGAAAACAACCAAGGACATGTGGGAGCATGTACATCTTCTTATGGAAGGCACAGAATTGAACCAAGAGGATTTGGAATCGAAACTCTACATGGAATACACTAACTTCATGATTGAACCTGGGGAATCTTTGGAATCATACTATCACCGCTTCACCAATATCATCAATGATCTGGAATGTCACAACAGTCCTCTACCAAAGATTGCTATCAATTCAAAGTTTCTCGGTTGTCTTGGACCAGACTGGCAGAAATATGTAACATTTGTCAGACAAGCCAAAAAGATCAATCAAGTAACCTATGGTCTTTTGTATGATTATCTCAAGCAACATCAATCTGAGGTAGACAAGGACATTGCAGCAAGAGGAGGTTACTCACCAGCACCAACTCCAAACTCTCTTGCTCTGATAGCTCAGTCACACTTTCCACCCTCAAATCAAGAATTTGTTCCAACACCGTCTCAACCAAGTTTCCAACCACAACCAAACAATCAGATTGTTCCTTATGAAGCACCATCTCAAAATTCTGATCACCAACTGGTCCCATACAACAATACCGACTCCATGTTCTATTCCAATGCTGATTATGATGAAGAAGATGATGTGTTCAACTCTCTCAATGAAGGATTTGCATTAATTGCAAGAGCATTCAACAAGTTCTCTAACAAGTCAAACAACCGTCTTCGTTCTTCATCAAACACCAGGAACCAAGCAGTCGTAAATGATGGTCGAGTTGAGATTCAGAATCGGTCTTCTGGTAGATTTGGGTCTGGAAACATGGGAAATTATGGTACAAGGTTTAACTCAGGTGGACAGAGGTTCAACACAGCTGGGGGCAGTGGAAATAATCTGGGGAATGCACAAAGGGGAATTCAGAATGTTGGCACTAACAGAAGAGGAATTGCAAACACGTCAATCACTTGTTACAATTGTGGAGGAAGTGGTCATATGGCAAATGCTTGCCCTAAACCAAGAACTATGGGCAGTGCATACCATAAGGAAGCTCTTCTCCTCGCACTCAAAGATGAAAAGGCCGGTGGATCTATGACTGGGAAAGAACAAAGTTTCATGGCCAATGCTGAATCTGATGATGAGATGGAAGATTTGGAAGCAAATGTTGCAGTGATGCTCATGGCCAACATGCAGGAAATTAATGTAAACGAGACAGGCCCGGTATATGATACCGATGGCTTATCTCAGGTACTTGAATCAGAATGCCTTATTCATGAGATTGCTTCACCATCTGCATCTTCATCTTCACAAGAAAATCTTGTTCAAAATGATTCATCATTCCCGTTTCAAGAAGATGATCAAATAAACACTGTTGTTTCATTCGATGATGATAACACCAATGTTTCATTTGATGATCCTATTGATGATGATAATCATGATCATCTTGAACAACATGATCTTATGCCTGATCAAGATCCAGAGATTTTGACCTTATTGCTGACCACCCAATCACAATTGAATGTACAAAAGTCACAGATTGACAAATGCAATGAGATTAACTAGAACTTAAAAGCCAAAATTGCAATGTTAACAAAGGACAATGAGTGCTATAAAACACAACTTTCAAGTTTTGAAAAACAAGCACAACGTGAGAAAGGCTTTGAGGTTGCATTCCAAAAGATATACGTTCAGGTCAAGGATTTAGAGCATCAAGTTTGTGAGCTAACTGTCTCCAAAGCTGATTTGCTTTCTCAAAAAGAAAAGGAGCAATTTGAATTCAAAAAACAAATTGACACTTTAAATTCTGAGTTGTTAAAAACTCAATCAGAGCTTTCAATATCTCAGAAGGATCTTCTTGAAGAAAAGCAAGCCACTAGGAAACGAGTTGACTCATATCTTGGGGAGATTGTGGACTTGGAATCCAAGCTCAAAGAATTTCAAAATTTTGTATATAAAACGGGTAATTCAGTGACACAAATTCAAAAACTAACTGTGAAACCGAGTCCTAAAGGATTTGGATTTGCAATTGGCTGTGACCAACCACGTTTTTTACAAAAAGCACTCAAAGATAATCCTAAGTTATACAATGCATAATTTCTGTTTGATGATACTTTTCAACGAGTTGTTGTGTTTAGTAATGATGAAGAAACTGAATATCTTGAACATAAGATTGAGAGTCGATCAAAGTCAGACAAAGATTTTTCAAGAGTTCCATATGATTATTCAGCAAGACCTCACATCAGTAAATCTTTTGTTCCTCCAAAGGTCAAACCAGAACAAACACTGTCTATAACTGAAAAAAATCCCTCTTCT
The DNA here is from genome assembly GCA_021014915.2 of Artemisia tridentata subsp. tridentata. Taxonomy (NCBI): domain Eukaryota; kingdom Viridiplantae; phylum Streptophyta; class Magnoliopsida; order Asterales; family Asteraceae; genus Artemisia; species Artemisia tridentata. The sequence continues at coordinate 295,679,519 of CP139502.1, read as the reverse complement.
GAAGTTGCTCCTGTTACCACTCCTGTTACACAAATCGATGGTCCAAAGGCTACTGCAGATCCACAAATGCCTCAACAATGTCGAATTCTTTGATATTTTAAGACATTTATGGATGACATTAAACTTTTGGAACAAGTGATAGAAGTTAATTCTGAAATCAAAATCTCTTCTTTATTTTCTCCTGCTGAGAAAGAAAAGAGAGAAATTTTTCAGAAACAATTCTTACCACATGTTAAACACCTGAGACTTTGTGCAACAATGTGGGAACAGGAACTACAGACTGAAGTTGGATCAATGATGAGTATTTTTAAAGCTAAAGATGACAAAATTGCAAAACAAAAGTGTCAAAAGAAAGCTTTAGAAAAAGAGGTTGATCGACTCTTGGAACGTGTTTTGTGTGACGATGTGATTTCAGTGATTATGAATTCTATTTTTGAATCTTGTCATGCCTTGCTTGTGGATGATCATGCTGTAAATGTTGAAATGTTGCAAATTGAGATTGATAATTTGGTAAAAGAGAATGAGAGTCTTAGACAGATCAACTTTGATGTGGAAAACAAGTGTGAAAAAGAAATTTTCAAACTTAACAAAAGACTGGAATGGTGTCAAAATCAAAGTGCTGAGTTTGAGTTAAAGTACCAAAATCTAAAAGAGTCTTTGTCATTCCAAAACAGTCATGCTTCAGAAAGTCAGAATAAAAATGATATTGATGTCTTGCGACATAAACTGTTTGAATATGAGAAAGACATAGATGAAGTTTCTCAAAACAGAAATGACACTGTCCGGTTAAACAAAATTTTGGATTCAAAAAATCAAGAACTCCAACACATCATTGTTGATTTGAAAAAGAAACTCAGAGTTTTAGAAAATGGAAAAGTTGTAATTGACCCAGGAATGTACTCAGTTGACAAGCCAACTAAGCAAGCATCAAATCAAACCACTAATGTGAACACTTCCACTTCCACAGAACTAGGAAACAACTCTAAGGCTAGCAGATCAAGAAACACCAAGAGACCAAGGAAGTTTAGTATCTGGCACCTTAAGAGTGGACTATCTAAGACTGAAGAAGTAGTAGTTAATGCTTTGATACCACTTGTAGGTCACTAATATCTCAAACACACACATGAAATAAAAGCTAAACTCGTACTACTACTAGACAAAGCTACGATTAGAGAAGATAAGTAAATAAGCTAATAAGCTAAAGAGAATAAGATGAGAATAAGAGAGAATGGAAGGCTTTCACTATTCGAATGATTCAAGGACAAGGCTTGCGCAACTTACATGAAAAACCGACACAATATGAGGCACCCCATGCCTTCTATTTATAGGCAACGATCTAGGGTTAAGCAAATGGGGTGACCTTCTAGAAACTAATTACATTTAACACTTCATTAGCCGGCCCATGGACTTCTAATGGACCGGGCTATACTTACAAACATAAAGTCCTATTAAGCAACATTAATTCGACATGAACAAGACTTGAAATATATTTGAAACGTGTTCCTAACAGTTAGCAGTTTGAATAAAAAGCATGATACGTCAGAAGTAGAATCACACTTGTCTAAGTCTAGTTCTATAGATGATGTAATGAATGCTAAATCGTTGAATGTTATGAATGATATTATGATTGATGCGAGTTGTGTATTTTGTCATGCTAGTATATTATCTGGAAATCATGAGACATGTGTTGCTAAAACTCTGTTGAATCGCAAAAAGAAAGGATCTAGTGGCATTTCCTCTAGGATCACTACTGCTGCCAAGTCCATATTAGGAAAACCACCACTAGTAGTTTCTGAAGAATCTGTTGACAAACCCATAGCTGCATCTAGGACAAACAAATCACCAAGTGCAATTATTAGGAGAATGGCTGAGACTAGTTGGACATGGCAGCGTTGGTTACAAAATACACATAGCTTTAAATGGGTACCAAAAATGATTAACTCATGTGTTACTAGCCAAACGAATTCCACCGTTACCAAACTTGCCTCTGTGTCAACTTCTGGTGATGCAGGTGATCCAAATTGTTCTATGGATTGTTGATAGCGGCTGTTCCCGACATATGACCGGCAATCTCAAGCTTCTTGTAAACTTTGTTGCAAAGTTCATTGGAACGGTCAGATTCGGGAATGATCACTTTGCTGCTATTATGGGTTATGGAGACTATGTAAATGGGAACATCAAAATTAGCAGGGTTTATTACGTTGAAGGCCTAGGTCACAATCTCTTCTCAGTAGGACAATTTTGTGATGGTGATTTAGAGGTGGCATTCAGAGAGAAAACTTGTTTCATTCGAGATCTTCAAGGAAATGATCTGATGAAAGGAAAACGTGGCACTAGTCTATATACCATTTCTTTTGAAGGAATGACAGCTTCCTCTCCCATATGCTTACTTTCAAAGGCACATCCCACAAAGGCCTGGCTATGGCACAAACGAATGTCTCATTTAAACTTCAAGACGATGATCGATCTTGCTAGAAAAAAGTTGGTCAACGGTCTTACCAAATTCCGATATGCCAAAGATCACTTGTGTCCTGCTTGCGAACAAGGAAAGAGTCATCGTGCCCACTTTCCTATAAAATCAGATCACAGCACATATCATGTCCTACAACTGCTACATATGGATTTGTGTGGTCCTATGCGTGTTCAAACCATCAACGGGAAACGGTACATCTTGGTAATAGTGGATGATTACTCGAGGTGGACTTGGGTCTACTTTCTTCGTACCAAAGACCAAGCCCCTTCGATGATCATTACTTTTCTCACGAAGATTCAAGTTCAGGTTCGTAACACTGTCAGAATCATCAAAACAGACAATGGTACTGAATTCAAGAATCAAATTCTTCGAGAGTTCACTGAGAAAAATGGTATTGTTCATCAAACGTCAATTGCTCGCACCCCTGAACAAAATGGAGTAGTTGAAAGACGCAACCGTACGTTAGTGGAGGCAGCAAGAACTATGTTGATTAATGCCCAATTACCAGACTACCTATGGGCTGAAGCTGTCTCAACTGCTTGTTATACCCAGAACCGATGCATGATCACCAAACGCCATGACAAAACACCATATGAGCTTATTCATGGTCGAAAACCAAATATCAATTACTTTCATGTCTTTGGAGCTCTCCGTTATCCAAAGAATGATCGTGATGATCTTGGTAAACTGAAAGCCAAAGCAGACATAGGAGTATTTGTTGGCTATTGTGAGAATTCGAAAGGATTCAGAAATTGGAATCGCCGTACTCGGGAAATTCAAGAGACAATCCATGCTAATTTTGATGAGCTCACAGAAATGGCTTCTGAGCAAAACAGCTTAGAACCCGCACTCAACCATCTCAACTTTCCTGAATCTTCAGCTGAACCATTACCGTTCAACAGAAAGGATATAGAAGATTTGTTTGCTCCTCTGTTCGATGACTCTCTAGTAAATCATGCTTCTGCTGTATCCGCCAATTCCGCTGCTCAAACCGTAAACAATCAAGCACCTGATACTCCAGCAACTACTTCCACAACAGTTGCTGACGAAGCACCTCAACCAGAACCATCATCGTCAGTAGATCAAACACCTTCCACTTCTACAGCCACAGCTGACGATTCCCCCCATTACTCTGTTGAAGTACCCACACCATCAGGTTATGACGGAGATGCATTCTTTAATCCATTTGCACCTGCACCAATCTTTCCTGACATTGCAGAATCTTTTACACGCAATTTGGAACCGTCAAACCTGCACCATAATTATCAACACTATCCATCCACTCATAAATGGAAAAAGGACCATCCCTTAGTAAACATCATTGGTAATCCAGAAAACCTAGTCATGACAAGACAAAGACTCCACACAGACGGTGAAACCTGCATTTATGCACTCACCGTTTGTCAAGCCGAACCCAAAAACATTAAGGAAGCCCTTACCTATGACAACTGGATTGAATCCATGCAAGAAGAATTGGAACAATTCAAGCGGTTAGAAGTTTGGGAACTGGTAGAGAGACCAGATGGGGTTTATGTCATTGGATTGAAGTGGATCTGGAAAAACAAGTTAGATGCAGATGGTACTGTGATTCGTAACAAGTCCCGCCTGGTTGCAAAAGGATTCAGCCAAGAAGAAGGAATCGACTTCGAAGAATCATTTGCTCCAGTTGCAAGGCTTGAGGCTGTTCGCATGTTCCTGGCTTACGTGGCTCACAAGAACATTACTGTCAACCAAATGGATGTGAAGACTGCATTTGTCAATGGCCAACTCCGGGAAGAGGTGTACGTTTCTCAACCAGAAGGATTCGTGGACCAAGAACATCCGAATCACGTATATCGGCTAAAGAAATCCTTTTACGGCCTTAAACAAGCCCCAAGGGCCTGGTACGACAAGTTATCTGCTTTCTTACTTGCAAACCATTTTACTAAAGGAACTGTGGGCCCGACATTGTTTATACAAAAACACGGGGAGGACATTCTCATCGTACTAATTTATGTAGATGATATTATTTTGGGATCAACTCATAAAAAGTACTCAAATGCTTTCGCAAAACTAATGAAAAATAACTTTGAGATGTCCATGATGGGTGAACTGAAGTTCTTCTTAGGACTGCAAGTTCATCAATCACCCCGTGGTATATTCCTTAGTCAGTCCAAGTATGCTCAGGAAATCCTGAAAAGCATGGTATGACCAGCTGTGACACCTATAACACCCCTATGTCTTCCTTATCCCCGAAGCTAGATGCTGACATACATGGGACACCCATTGATCCTACAAAGTATCGTAGTATGATTGGGTCGATCATGTATCTCACAGCTAGCAGACTGGATGTTGTATTTGCCACATACCTTTGCTCCCGATATCAGTCAAGACCAACTGAGCGGCATTTGTCAGCCGTTAAAAGAATCCTTAGATACATAAAGGGAACCATTAATTTGGGGATCTCGTATCCAAAGGATTCTGGATTTGAACTTGTTGCATTTTCAGACGCTGACCATGCAGGGTGCTTAGACACACGCAAAAGTACATCAGGGGGAGTACAGTTTTTGGGTGACAAGCTCGTCTCTTGGCAATCAAAGAAGCAATACTGCACATCACTGTCATCCACAGAATCTGAATACGTCGCCATGTCAGCATGCTGAGCTCAAGTCATTTGGATGCGATCTCAGCTAATGGACTATGGATATGTATTCAACAAGATTCCTATGTACTGTGATTCCAAGAGTGCCATCGCTATTTTCTGCAACACAGTCCAACATTCCAAGTCCAAGCATATTGCTCTAAGCTATCATTTCATCAAGGAACATGTGGAAATGGGTATTGTTGAATTATACTTTGTGGGTACTGAACACCAACTGGCGGATTTGTTAACCAAAGCCTTGCCCCATGCAAGATTTGTGGAACTGGTTCACCAGATTGGCATGAGATGTTTGACTCCAGAAGACTTGGAAAATTTTCTTATTCAAAATTAAACGGAGTCATACATCAAATTATCCTTGTAAATACATATTGAAAGACACAAAAAGATTTTTTAATTTCTTTTTTTTTCTTAAAAAAAATAAATAAAAAAATAAAAAATAAATAAAAAATAAAATCTTGCAAGTACAAGCCTTATCAACACTTTGTTCATTTTTTCTTAACTGTCATTAATTATTTTCAAACAAGTGTTGAGGGGGAGACACTAATTTTTCAATTTTTTTCAAAATTTGTACTTGCATCGTTTCTTCAACGGTGATTGATTCGAACAAATGTGGTGATAATCTAGGATTAAGTGCTATGTGCCAAATTTGCCAAGTAGAATACTTTATGTTAGAATGGTGATATGGTAGGTCGATAAGTGCAAAAATAACAAGACATAAGGACTAGATGTGCAAAATTAGAAAAGAAAATTACAAGAGTGATAAAGTTGGTGTGTATTAACTGCGACCCATTTAATTTACTGACATACACATTCAATTCATACAACCACCTCATCAACGACCCTAATTGATCCAACCAATCCGTTCAAAATCCGTCAAATCTGTGAGTGCTCGAATGCTTAACATGTGAATGTGAACAATGGTTCTTAAGGATTTCATGATCCAACGGTTGATTTTGTCTGTAATAATTATTTTATATTAAGGGTTTTGCGAAAATTATGCATAATCGATTCTGTGTGTTTATGATAATTTTTGTTGATGAATATTGGTTAATATGAACCCATAATTGTAATGTCTAACATGAATTAGACCCAGAAACTCGAATTGTGAATGTTCTTGATTTAGGGTTTTAGCGTACGAATTGGGGAAAATCAATTGCATGTGTTTCAGTATAATTAATGTGTTGCAATGTTGTTGTTATACCTCGAATTGAATACTTGTAGCCTTGGATTAAACCCATATACATCAAACTTGCTTAATTGAATTTGAGGCTTTATGAAGAACATGAAAGCACTTTCAGGTTGATTCTTAGGATTGTGTGGTTAAAAGTTGTTATAACTTGGTCAAAATGCTTAGAAACTTCATAGGATTCCACTGAAACATGCGTGATAACATAATCTCAAGTGAATGTGAAATGCAAAAAATCTGCTGAGTCATACGTCTTCAAAGGGTATCGAAATTTCTTGTATAAGAAGTTTTCGAAATTGAAAAGTTTTCGCAATTGGAAAATTTTTCGCAATTGGAAAAGTTTTCGCAATTGGAAACGTTTTCGCAATTGTAAAAGTTTTTCGCAATTGTAAAAAGCTTTCGCAATTGTCAAAAGTTTTTCGCAATTGTCAAATGTTTTCGCAATTGTCAAAAGTTTTCGCAATTGTCAAATTTTCGCAATTGTCAAAAGCTTTCACAATTGTTAAAAGCTTTCGCAATTGTAAATTTTTCCGAAATTATGTTCCAACTTGTGTCATAAATTTGAAATATCATGCTAAGTTAAGGATCTCATGTGAATCATTAAGTTTAAACTAATGCTAACCCACATGTATCCTGCAAATTGGTGTCAAATAATGTTTCAGATTTTTCACAATGTCTGCACCAGAACAACAACCACTACCCATGATCACTAAGGAAGAACTGTTTCCTCAAGGATACAAAGCAAAGTATGGAAACAACAATGCAAGAGTCGTCTTTGACAACATCAAATGTGCTGAACCAAGTTGCCAAATAGCCATTGAAATTCTCAGAAGACATGAATGCAACAGCATCTTGGAGAATTCAGATAATGTCCCAGAATTGTACATTCATCAAATGTGGAGTACCATTGACCTCGATGACTACAACAGATATTTCACATGCACTCTGGACAGAAAACAAGTCAAAGTCACACCTATACACCTACGCAAAGCCTTATCTCTACCAGATCCACCTGAACCATCAAACAAATTTTGGCCTGCACCATCAGAACAAGATATCCTCAAGTTTCTTCTCGACATTGGTTATGATGAAAATCCCAATCTTCCACTCACAACAATTTCAAGCATCAATGCTAAATCAATTCCACAACCGTGGAGAGCCATTTACTACATTTTGGTTCGCTCGGTTTCAGGAAGAGATAGCGGACATGAGCAGTAGGACTGGGAGTGCCTCTAGTGCCTCAAAACAACCAAGAAAACCACACCCCAGAACCCTCAAAAGACGAGTGAAAGCTGATCCAAAGTCAAAAGTTGAAGAAGTTGGCATTCATGATGAAGAAGAAACTGAATCAGATGAGTCAGAATCAGAAGAAGAAGTGACTGTTCATATGGATGATGCAACAGCTAACTTTCAAACTGAAATCGACACACTTAATGCAAAGAAAATTAGCATGAAATCGCTTAAAGAAGATGAGCAAAGAAGGGCTAATCTAAAAGTTAAACTAATGAGGGAGATGGAAGAGAAAAAGGGAGCAGGAGGGTCCGAAACTGTCCAAGAAGTAGCCTCAACCCATATTGATCCGGTTAATCAACCCGGAGGGTCTAAAGCTGCTACCACCACAGCTCAGCCCAATACGGTTAATCAACCCGAGAGGGCTTAATCTGATGTTTCTCCACAACCACTACAAAAAAAAGGCTTTCAGAGACTGAAAAATCAGTCTCCGATACACCATGATCAGTTACGAATGGTCTATCAAGGACTGATTTTGCTAGTCACTAATCAGTGGTAGAAGCTTAGTTACGGAAAGTGACGTTATCAACTGAAATTTAGTCCTTGTTGTATCGAACCAACGAGGACCAGAGATCAGTCTCCAAAATAAAAAAGTCAGTCCTTATTTCTATGGGTTGGTATCATGTTATTTCAGTCCCCGATGCATATTATCGGTGACTGAAAAGTCAGTCGCCAATACTATGTTTGATCAGTTACTAACACATGGATTTAGGGACTGAAAATTAGTCCATGAACATTGTTTATAGTCCCTAATACGTTTCGTTGTTTTGTAGATTACAGTACCAAATCAATCTCTAATAATAGGATTTAAAAACTGATTAGTCTCTGATGAAAGGCTTTAAAGACTGATTGTTAGTCACAGAATACAAACGATTTCAGTCTATGATTTGCTACTTTTGGTGACTGAAAATTAGTTTCAAATCATCACCAAATCATTCTCTGTTAAAAGGCTTTGGTAACTGATAATTAGTCCCAAAAAACTAGGCAATTTTAGTCCTTAATTTTATCTTTTTAGAGACTGAAATTTAGTTTTAAATCAGTCTGCAATAAAAGGATTTAAAGACTAATTAATAGTCCCAGAATTCGGACGATTTCAGTCCATAAATTGTTACTTTTTGAGACTGAAAATTAGTTTCAAATCATCACCAAATACAATTTAATTCAGTCCCCATTCACAATGCATACATGACCCCTTACAATAGTATATAAAACTCCAAACCATAAACAATAATAATAACAATATTTCTTTAAAGCATAATAATCACCAATCCAAATAACAAGAGTTTACAATTCAATATGTTTAAAAATAAAACCAAATTCAATAGAAATAAATTTGAACGTCCTATATATATGTATCAGTATTGGTGAATGGATCATCGTTACCATCACCTATGCATATCACGTATGTCTAACCTGTCTACCAAACGTCAATATTTGGCATTTTTCTCCACTGAACGATCTTACCTGCAAACAGCAATAAAAGCATCATTACTATCAGATTTGTGGTGCCACTCTAACTACTTATTAATTCACATAATGGTATTAAGATACAAGAGTTTTGGCATTAAATTTAGACAACTTACTGTACGGATTGCAGAAAAAGTTTCATTTACACAATCAGCTATGGAAGCTTGGGTCAAATGTTTTGAAATTGCACCAGGTCTTATGGAGTTATAGACATCAGTGTATCAGTATTAAAAGCGAAATGATAGAAATATATATAGGAACTTACAGCAGAATTGAGGTGCTCAAGTGTGTTCATTTTCGCAAAAATATTTCCATAGAACTGCGCGTCCTTCTTGTTCTTTCACCTTTTCTTTCCACAGTTTGTACTCCAACTTCACATCCCTACTCCATAAACAATGTAAATTAAAAAGTTTAAGGTGGAAAGATGGGCCGGTTGCATAACATATTAAAATGGATGTGGATTGAAACAACTCCTTTGTCTGTCATACGGGTCGAAACGGTCTGGCTTGGCTTACCATTTTCTTTATAAATGTTTAATGCAAAATCTTTGAATGAAAACAAGTTGTGATACTGTCTATATTAAAAATAGACATTGGGTAATTTTCAACCCGTTTGGCTCATTTGACCCATTTCCCTTCTGGAAAATCTTGTAATTGACCATTTTGAAATAAAAAACAACCCAAATGGACCCATTTATAAGTGAAGGGTTATAATTTCCAACTTTATTTAAAGTGAAAGATTCAGAAGACTAGATTTATTTACCTATTATCAGGATCGATCTCGAGTGCTTTCTTGATATCCATCTCAGCAAGATCCAAATCGACAAGCTGAATATAAGCTTGGGCTCTCCTGTAAAGCGCCTTAACATTCTTGCTGTCAGCATCTAATACCTTTGTACAAAGCTTTACCGCTTGTTTGTAGTCTCTCAATTTTAATTTGCAGGCAGCATTGTTTAGATTGCAGCTGATTTTTAGCATTTTGGCCCGCTGTTTCTCGTCTTTGCTGAAAGCTGAGTCATATTCGACTAAACTAAGAGCCTATGTCATAAAAAATGGTTGTATAATCAGAAAAAAACTTGCTCAAAAATGCCTTTGTATGATTGAGACACATGTGTCTTTTAAAACTGATTATGGCGATGTGGACAAAGCACAGTCAGATAAGAAACTGTATCAAAAAAATTGGTGCATAGGATAGTGTTTCAATGGATAAAATGAATACAACGTGGTTATATTAAAAAATAACCATCTCATAGCATCACCGAGATAAAGCTGCAGCAACTCATGAGAAAGATTTGTAACTTTTTTCTCACGAGTCTACACAACCTCATCATGATGAATTATAAAGACAGATGGTATAAAGCACCACATTCTTGCTTATGAACACATCAAAAGTTTGCTCATTAACCAATGCGGGACAAAACTTTTGTATGCAATCTTTATAAAAAAATGCCGTATATCATCCAGTAGTGCTGACATTTTTTAACTACTCATTTCTGCAGCAGGTATAAAACTGATTATCTGACCTCTAGATAATCAAATACTATTCCATCCAAACACTAAAAACCGATAATCACTATTTCAAGTCACACTAATTAGATAATCAGTTTCATAAGGCAAAGCCAAACACCCCTAAGTCTCAAAGATTTAGCAAAGGGTAGTATTGTACCAACACTCGTTTACCTTCTCATATCTCTTGGAAGCCCTCGCGTATTTTTGTTTCATGAAAATGGTATTCCCTTCTTCTTTCTTTCTTCCACAAGTTTCGATCTTTTCTGGTGTAGTTAGTTCCCATGAGTCTTTTTCCTATAAATAGCAACAGTTCAAGTTACTTTAACCATTTACCCTCACATAGTTTTTTGCTCGTAATACTAAGTTTAAATCACTTAGATGTCACACTTTCAAAGATGGTCGTGACAGACCATTGCATATTGAACATATATAACTAGTGGCTTCTAAGTTAATATGGTCCAGCCAAATGGTTTTGTATTAGTTAACTATTTTTTAAGTTTTTAACACCTATGGAAATCTTTGGTTTTCTGACAGATTAGACCCACCCAAGTAAAGAGACGCACAGTGAAAAAACTAAAATTCTGGAGCCAATCCGAAGCAAAACAAAAAAAACAGGCTTTCAGAGAATCTACCCAAAACTCCACAAGAAGTAATAGAAAGAGTTAAGGCAACAATTCTGATTATACCTGTATATTTCCCTTGAAATGTGGACATACAGAATATACTGGTGCTTCATGACCCTCAAATGTATACTGTTTTGTCCCTGTTACTGCATCCCACACCTGTAGATAGCTTTACCTTATACACAAACGATTTTCAAAACCATATTATACTATAGAAAAGCAGATTGGTAGAAGTCAAACCTTTATCAGCCTATCATCTCCACATGTCACAATGCAAAGTTGTTTGTTTGGGTACGAGAAAGCAAGATCATTAACACTTCCAACATGAGCCTCAATCTGTAACCAAAACAAGTTAAAGGTGTTGCTTGTATGAATCATATATATCTTGCAAAAAGGACAACCAGTGCAATGTTGCCCGAATGTGGACCCTGTGAAATGTGTTCGGATAGTGAGTCTCGACAGCTTGTAGTAGCTCTACTGCCTCTGCTCCAATAGCATTCCCACACCATAATCCTGAAGTTTCATGAGGCTGATGGTTAACCGCATGGTTGATCAATGGTGATACAGAAGGAAACGCACTGCTGGTCTCTTGGGAGTTGCTTTCACTTTCGGTATCACATACCCAACCATTCGTGTGATTGCTAATATTCATATCGTTTAAGATCTCAGGCACTTGGGCAAATTCCTCTGGAAGATCATTAACGGGCTCGCTTGAATCTATGACCGAAGATGAATCAGTAACGGCATGGTCTACTGCATAAATCATCATTTTCCCAATCTATATAGAACATGAAAAACAGGGGGTTATAAAAAAAGAAAAATATTCACGGACCCCACTAGTTTCTTGATTTAAAGATTCTGATACTTTACATTTAGCTTTTGTTGTTTGGCTTTGTGACTTTCAGGAAGCAAACGGAGTTCGTTTTGTAAACGGATGCATTCGCCAAGACTTTCAGGTGACATAAAGTCAAGTTCAACCTTCGTACATGACTGTAATTAAGGAGGAAATTTATTAGCTAGGAAAGATTCTGTTTAGCAAATTAGTAGCTAAAATGACACTAATTCTGACCTGAAGGTTTCTAACTTGATAAGGACAACCAGCTGGTATAAAAACTGCATCTCCCAATCTTTGCTTAAACGTCCATGGTTCAACTCCTAATGAGTATAAATAACAGAATAAATAAATATGTCTAAACATGACAAGTAATCGGCAAGATACTAACTGAACACATACCAAATTCCTCTTTAAGCCTCCATTTATGTTCCACATTCAGGTAAAACGCACGGTCATGTATAGGGTGAACAACCTACAAGGCTACAATCAAGTAAAACTGTAACTATATGGAGTAATATTTCTAACACATGCATACATCCACCTTTTCTAAGTAAAAAACTACCTCAACAGAACTAAACTCTGCTGAGTGATTCCTAAGATATTCCTCCAATTTAGATACATCATGCCTCCGGAATACGTCCCACAAAGCACCTCCCTCCGTCGGGTCAACGACATGTTGATGATCGTCATTTGTTTGCACATCCGGTTCACAAACTAAAGCTTCATCTTGGTCATCATGCTTTTGTTCCACAATTACTGTATGTGTCAGTATACTCACCTACAAGTTAATTTAGGATGCATTGAACTTAATAACTAAGAGGTAACAATTTTTTGTCTTTTTAGTTAAAAAGAAACCATACGTACAGTATCAGCATTATTGTAGTGAAGTTTAGTGTCACAGTTACCATAACCTATATCCATCCGTGGACCCATGTCTGGTTTTGAGGACAGCTCAGGCAACTTATCAGCAACATTGAGGTACGCGTGATTAGGGTGTGTATAATCTTTAAAAGGCAAGTATTTGACGAATTCAACAAAATGTCGTGGCCATTCCCCCTGAGATACACAAGATGGTTGCCAATCTTCCACCTTTAAAACAAGTTAAAGGTGTTCCATTGGTGTCATTTATCCAGTCAATAATCCTTTGGCGATGAGCATCTTGATTGTGATCCATCTCACCATAGGTATAACTTAAAGAATCCCAATATTCACCCACAGAAAAATACGGCTCACTTGCCTCCATGTATTCCTTTACATAACCACCCCAAAACCCGCGTACATAATCCAGCCTCCATCCATCATACCCAATCTCTTTCCTGCAAGATCACAACACTTTACAACAAATACATAAAAGCAAAAAATTTAAATAAGGTGAATGACTAACCTAAGCCAACGTAACCATTCACAAAGATCTTTTCTCACAAAGCCTTGTGAATGATCAATGTTTGGGGCAGCATGGAAATTATCTCCACTACTCTTATTTCCCCGCCCCTACAATAATAACAAAAGACAGTTGCAGAATGCTTTATAACATCACAAGCAAAAGAATTAAGTTAAGCACATTCATACCTGAAAATGGGGATCAACTAGGGCGAGATTTTCTATTACGATTTTCTATTAACGACCATATTTAGTTACAGCAAGTACGATTTTCTATTAGTCTAAACATCAACTAGGCCGAGATTACTTGCTACAAAGTCAATGACCGATTACTCGCTACAAGGTCTAAACTCGGTAAAAATCAGTCGAAACTTATACATAAAAATCCCAATCCCAGCTACAAGGTAGTCACAAATCACAGAAGAATTAATAACAAGAAAAAAGATAAATTACCGAATCATGAGTCAAGTAAGTGTCGCAGTAATCGCAATAATACCTGCAAAAATCAAACCAGATTAAATCAGTTGATAAATTAATTCAGCATCGTAAATATACAACATATAAAATATAAAAAAAACTGACCGAGGCATTGTGGGGTACCAATATGAATCGGTGTATGATCTGTTATCAATGAATCAATATCAAATATAAATAATAATTAGGTTAATGAGTAATAAATATTAGGAGATAAATAAATGGATATAATTAAGATTAAACTTAGGAGGATGGTGGTATGTAAAAGGCTTTTGTTTTAGATGGTGAAGAATACCCACACACACAAAAGATACGGGTTCAAGTTTTAAAAAAAAAACAGTGGTGTGTGTGGTGGTTTCGGATGGGAGGATGAAGATCAGGTTTTTGTGAAAGCTAAAGTGTTTTAATTTTTGTTTTTTACCTTTGGCGGGGCAAACAAATTTTTGACTGAAAATATTTGGGGGGGTAAAGGAGTAAACAAAATTTTAGCAAAAATTATTTGTTTTTGTAATGTTGACATGTTCTCTATCACAATTTTGTTTTAAGAAAAAAAAATGATGTAACTTAATTATAAATAACTTAAAAATAGTTTAAATTGTTTATAAATAATTTAAATTCCTTATAAATTATTAAAAAATTATGTAGATTAATTGTAAATGATTACAAAATTATTTAAATTAGTTATAAATGATTTAATTAAATATAAATGATTTGAATATACATAAATGTTAAACAAATGAGTCGAGATGCTATGGATATATATGAGATATTAAACGCATGAGTCGATATTATATCGTTATACATGATTTGAATATACATAAATGTAAAATTATTTTTAAAAAGGATAAAATTATCGTTATACATGAGATGTTAAACGAATGAGTCGAGATGATATGGTTATACATGAGATGTTAAACGAATGAGTCGAGATGATATCGTTATACCTGTGATGTTAAACGAACGAGTCGTGATGATATCGTTATAAATGAGATGTTAAACGAATGAGTCTGGATGATTTCGTTATACATGAGATGTTAAACAAACGAGTCGGGATGATATGGTTATAAATGAGATGTTAAACGAATGACTCGAGATGATATCGTTATAAATGAGATGTTAAACGAATGAGTCCAGATGATATCGTTATACATGAGATGTTAAGCGAACGAGTCGGGATGATATGGTTATAAATGAGATGTTAAACGAATGAGTCCAAATGATATCGTTATACATGAGATATTAAACGAACGAGTCGGGATGATATGGTTATAAATGAGATGTTAAACGAATGAGTCGAGATGATATCGTTATATATGAGATGTTAAACAAACGAGTCGAGATGATATCGTCATAAATGAGATGTTAAACGAACGAGTCGGGATGATATGGTTATAAATGAGATGTTAAATGAATGAGTCGAGATGATATCGTTATACATGAGATGTTAAACAAACGAGTCGAGATGATATCGTTATAAATGAGATGTTAAACGAACGAGTCGAGTATACCGCTTTTTAACGTTTTCGTCCGTTTTTTACGTTTTTGCCCCTTTTTTTACGTTTTCATTCGATTTTTTTTCGTTTTTGTCCTTTTTTTACGTTTTCGTCGTTTTGTTCGTTTTTTTTATTTTTCTTATTTTTTTTGTCCTTTTTTTTTATGTTTTGTCCATTTTTACTTTTCGTCCTTTTTTGTTTTTTCCATTTTTTTTCGTTTTCGTCTATTTTTTTACGTTTTCGTCTGTCTTTTTACGTAAAAAAGGGGACAAAAACGGACGAGAACATAAAAAAATGGGCAAAAAACAAAAACGTAAAAAAAAACGAAAGAAAACGTAAAAAAATGGACAAAAACGTAAAAAACATACGAAACCTCAAAAAAATGAGATGAAAACGTAAAAAAATGATGAAAACGTACAAAAACGGATGAAAACGTAAAAAAAATGGATGAAAACGTAAAAAAGGATAAAACGTAAAAAAATGGACGGAACGTAAAAAAGGGACAAAAACGAAAAAAATCGAACGATACTAAAAACGGACGAAAACATTAAAAAAAAAGCGAACAAAATGGACGAAAACGTTAAAAAAGCGACGAAAACGAAAAAATGGACGAAAACGGAAAAAAAAGGAACGAAAACTTAAAAAAACGGACGAAAACAGCTAAAAAAGCGATGAAAACGTAAAAAAAAGACAAAAACGAAAAAAATAGAATAAAAAAGTAAAAAAACGGCAGCAACCACCATCGGTGCAGCCCTATCAGCCATTCCATCCGCCGTCTGTTCCACCGGCACCAACCACCATCAGTATCTTTCAGCTGTCTATTTTCGATTGTCTTTATAATATGTAGTTTGCTATTGTTACATAGTAGTTTCATATATATATATATATATATATATATATTATATATATATATATATATATTAAAAGTCAAATAATCTTTAATATAATTATTTAGTGTGTTAGATAAAATATATAACTAGATTAGTATTTTGAAGTTAAAAAAAATAAAGTCAAAATCTAAAAGTAATAGACATAATCAACTTATTATTGTATGTATATGTCACTTTTATTTTGAAATTTGTGAATTAGTTACTCGTGATAATAGGTAAAAGTCAATAACCTTGCTAATGAACGGAGTTAAATATATACCAGTCACAATATAAGTCCACGTTTCCAATGAATAACTGAATTTTAGTCTTAAATATGTTGCCCATGTATAAGATGTTTATGTGGGACTGAAATTCAGTCACAAATAATTGTCTCTCCAAACCTTTTTATTTTGCATACGTATTTGTAATTGAAATTTAGTCATAGCTATGATGTCCATGTATTAGGGATTGAGTCGTGATTGAAATTCAGTCACTAACAAATTTCCCTCCAAACCTTTTTTATTGCGCAGACATATTTGTAACTGAATTTTAGTCTTAGGTATGATGTCCATGTAATAGGGACTCAGTTGTGACTGAAATTCAGTCACTACAAATTTTCCCTACAAACCTTTTTATTTGTAACTGAATTTTAGTCTTAAATATGTTGCCCATGTATAAGAGGTTTATGTGGGACTAAAATTCAGTCATAAACAATTTTCTCTCAAAAGTTTTTTTATTTTGCATATGTATTTGTAACTGAACTTTAGTCTTAGCTATGATGTCCATGTATTAGGGACTGAGTTGTGATTCAAATTCAGTCACTAACAAATTTCCCTCCAAACTTTTTTTACTGCACAAACATATTTGTAACTGAATTTTAGTCTTAGGTATGATGTCCATGTATTAGGGACGCAGCTGTGACTGAAATTCAGTCACTAAAAAATTTCCCTCCAAACCTTTTTATTGTGTAGACATATTTGTAACTGAAACTTAGCCTTAGCTATGATCTCCATGTACTAGGGACCGAACTGTGACCATAATTCAGTCACTAACAAATTTTCCGCCAAAATATTTTATTGCGCAAATATGTTTGTAACTGAAATTTAGTCTTAGATATGATGTACATGTACTAGGGACTGAATTGTCACCCTTATTCAGTCACTAACAAATTTGCCTCCAAATTTCTTTCCCGTACATGCATATTAGTAACTGTAATTTAGTCTCGGATATGGGGTAACTGAATCGAGGACTGATTTTTAGTTGCCGCACTCAGTCAATAAAAGGTCAATCCTTAAAAGTATCAATAACTGATGTTTCAGTTACCGATGCTATGTATCAACGACTGATATATCAGTCCCTAGAAATTCAGTCTCTGAAAGCCTTTTTTTTGTAGTGAACCAAACTCGGTTAATCAACCCGACTTGGAAGAACAAACACAGTCAGAAAAGGAGAAAGAAAAGTTCTTTACAGATGAAGAAATACTTGATGACATGTTTGACAGTGACAAGGAGAAAGAACCACAACATTATGATACTATGGATTGGAACAACTCTGAGGAAGAACGGGAAATCATTGGGGATAAAACCACAGAAGCTGCCAAACAGCTTGAAGCAGAGCATGAGGCAGAATTAAAGAAAAAGGAAGAGGATGAAAGAAAGAAAAGGGAAGAAGATGAAGAGGCAGAAAAAGAGGCCGATAACTACATTCGTTCACCATCAAACACTCCACCTCATCTTGCTATGGTTGTTTATGTACCACAACAGGAGCCACAATCAGAGACTCAGATTCCTCTTGTTTCATCTCCAAAACCCACAACACCTCCAGAGTCACCTCCTAGAACTACAACACCTCCACCGTCACCTCACAAAGAATTAACACCTCCCAACTCACAATCATCAATTCCTTCACTCACTGCATCATCTTCAAAGTCACCATCACCATCAAAAGGCAAAACAACCGTTTCAGAAACAATCAAAAAGGTAATAAAAGGTAAGAATGTACGAAAGATTGCTCGTGTCACAAGGGTCGAAGTCATCTCTCCAGCTGCAAAGAAGTTAAAGAAGGCAGCCAAACTTGCCCAAGAAAAGAAAGACAGAAACCTAAGTAACCAACTGAATGAGATGAAAACCTTGTTCAAGGATCTGTCAGGTCAAGTTAATGAGTTGAATACAACAAAGAAGTTAATGGATGATTTTCTAAGTGACGATGCCAATGAACGTTTACTCAAGGCGACTCGGGGCAATACTAAGCACTATGTCAAGCAATTCATGCCTGAAGTTGGGGAAAACCTTAAGGAACACATCGACAAATATATCGAAGAAAAGCTTCAAAACATAGCTGCATCAATACCTCATCAGAAACACATCTATGACTACTCTGTTGAAGAACTTCAGCTGGCCCTTCTCACCAAACTCACCGCACAAAGCACCTTAACTGACACAGAAATGGCTCTCATTTCGGCCATTCAGGATAATGTAGAATCATGCAAGGTCGCAGCTGATCAGGAAAAACGTACTCGTGAGGATGATGACGAAGACCAAGACCAAGATTACACAGCAAAAAGACAAAAAACTGGAAGCGGGATCTGGAATTCACATCAACGAGCCAACCGGAACAACAACTTCTTCTCAACCTCCAAAGGCTCCAGAATCTGGTCCAACTGCTGATGAGCATCAATTTGAGCATTTCACCACAGAAAATGTGGAATTTCAACCGCAAGATGATCAACCACAATCACCACCTAAGTCCCCTCCAAAGTCAAAGCCTTCAAGCAGCAAGAAATCTTCCAAACAAGTCAATGTAGTCTCATGGCTTGATAATGATGATGATATCCAAGGCAATGACTGGTTCGATCAACTTGCTAGTGCTCAAATCCAAGAGGACGAAGTTTCTAAGGTTGAAGACAGTACTTTTGCAATCACACAACAAATCAAAAGTACTCTGGGTATCAAAAAGATGACCAAACGAGAACTTCGCCGAATAAAGAATGATGCTTTCAATCTCCTCAAAGACAAATCTCAGAGTGCTGCTGAACTGGAGTATCATCTTGAAAACATTGCCCGAGCAATGTCAAATGATTTTGACTGGACTAATCCAGACATAATCAGGGTTGATGGCAGAGACAGTAAGAACCGTCCTTACATTACAGATTGGACCAAGCCACTTCCCGTGATACGCAAACATCACATCTCAGAAATCCCTTTCCAATTCTTTTTCAACAAAGACCTTGAACTTCTCAAGCATGGAGCATCAAGCAAAACAAAATATGCAACGTCAATCACCTTCACTCCAACAGCTCAATACACACAACCAGCCATCGAGGAAGCTGCTTTGCACCAACAACTCTTCGTCAAACACCAAGTGAACTATGATCGTGATGCTGAACTTGGAATCTATCACTGGTATGACAAAAGGAAGACATGGTACAGGTATAAACTTTCTGACAAGTCTCGTGAAAAAGTATACAGTGACCTCAGGATTATGGCAGTGGTTAGTGTTAGAGGATCAAAGAAGTATGATTACACCTTTCTATCTGAGATCACTGTCCGACGACATGACAAAAAACTCTACTCGTTCTCTGAGGCAGACTTCCCAGATCTAAATCTCAATGATATTGAAGATATGTACCTTATGAAAGTACAGGGAAAGCTGTAACATCTCTCTACCGATCTTCAATATGCTTTCAGTACGGCTATCTGCCATTTCATTCGGAGAACGATCATCAAAGAACGAGTAGAGGATCTTCAGCTGGGAGTGGAAAGTTATCAAGTAAAATTGAATCTCGTTGAGCCTGTCATACATCTTGACAACAACCATGATCCACAATACACTATGAAAAGACATCCACTCTTTGGTTTTGTCTACAGAAGTACAACGGGATTCAATCGCTTCATGTCATTCAATGAGGTTCACAAATTCTGTGATGACACACTGAAGAACCTTCGTGACGGGTTAGTTCATAGAGTTCGTGATCAAGAATTGGAAAGACAAAGAGATGGAATAATGATGAACTGAGGCAAGTGAAGCAGTTTGTCTGGAAGATTGACAGGAGATTGGTTCGTAGAGATCAGATACGACGATTGGAGAGCTATGTTGGCGGTCGTCCACCCTTTCCAATCAGAATCTTTCAAAGGCCAGATCCAGTCTTCACAATATTCATCAATGGAGCTTGATGTAAGAATTTGATATCATTATTCATTATTCTTATATTTTCTTACATTATGATTATGACATAATGGTTTGTGCACACATAACAGTGCACAACCCGTACCAGTAAAGAAAGGACCCTGAGGTACGCTTCAGTGCCTCAATCCTGATCAAAGGAGCGAAAGCTTCTTTCTTATGAGTAGAATGAAACCTGAATGTTTTCTAAGTTTTTCAAAACATTCTGCTCATAAGGACAAGTATTCCCTCGTAAAGGGGAGTATTTGAAAAATAATCTTTGTTCTGAAAAACAAAAGTTCTTGAAATTCTTCCCTAAAACTCAAAAACAACATATTTTAATCATAAAGTTTTTTTCAAAACATCATGAGTATGCTATTTTTGAGGGGAGAATAACTGATGATTAAAATATGGTAAAGGAAAGATGGAATCTCATAAGTGCTCGACTCAGAATTGACCCTCGAATTGATGATAGGAAAATTCAGTAGTCGAAAAGACATGTCCCGGACGGGTAATAATTTTAAGCCAGTTTATCTGGTGATGTAAACGTGTCTCGCAACGGACGTGTCTGAGTAGAATGTACCGATTTCGAGCGATTTTCCTTGAATGTGATCTGGACGGGTAATAATTTCAAGCCAGTTCATCTGGTGATGTAAGCGTGTCTCGCGATGATCATGTTCATTGAAAATCAATCAATTCAAAAAGTGCCAACTCTACCCGGCATGTGCAAATTTACCTTAATCACTTATGAGCACATGTTAAGGGGGAGTCTTTCTGAAAAACACAAAACTCTCAAAGTGTCAATAAAATGTTTTACAATCATCGACATTTTGAGAGATTTTCAATGGTTTGGTTTATGGCATCATTAGGATAGTCATGGAGTTATAAGGTGACTAAGGTTTAGGAAAAACCGTCCTATGATCCGCCAGAGCCGGAGGGATCTACCCAAGGACAATTCCCATAGTTTAGAACTAGAAAGTCCTAGGTATGATACAAAAAAGGAGAAATGAAATGAAAGGAGAAAGAAGGGGTTGAAGAATTAAAAAGAAAAGCAAAGAAAAGGGTGAAAAGAAATAGCCCTCCATTTGTTCAACCTTAGGGCAGACACCGGGTTCAATTCATAATCTACTGGTTGACTGAGCATCACCGGTATTGAAGACAAAAGACGTCATGGACCCAGTGACGCACTGCACTAAACCTTCTAAGCCACTCAGGTGTCTCTCAAAAGTCACTTGTTTCATTTCACACGAAGAACCCTTCATCATCTATCGACCTCTTACTACGAGATGTGTTGATATTGAAAAGGAGGCACTCTGCTCCACGCCTCCGATGACCAAACAAATGTTCACTAATCGAGTCTAGAGCCATGAGATTCATCAAAGATCTCTTAGGAACACTTAGTATTACACTGTTGTTCTACATCATGGGCAGCAGTTGTAAAATTAAGAAGAGTCCTTCGCAGATCTTAGCAATCTGCCGAGAACATTCTTGAGAGAACTCACAATTGTGATTCTCAGTGATAGAATGGAAATCCTGCCAGGGTAACATCAAACAACCTTGACAGCAGGTCACTTCGGTAACTCCTTGTGGGTTACGCTTAGTGTTTGCTCCAAATTGGTCTACAGTCGTGGGGTGATCTCTAGGACTCACTGAATCATGGGTGCACTTCGGTGTGTCCGTGTAAGCCCTTTCGGGGGTATCCGGTTCAGAACGGCCTGGGCAAGGATTAAGAATGTCTTCACACTATGCTGTTGACGATCTCAAAGTCTAAGCCTGTAAGTGTCAGTTGGTTCGTGTTGCTGCTGCTGCGGAGGAGGAGCTTGAAGACCTGGAGTTCAACCACCATCAAGACTCCACCTTGCTCATATTCCAAAGATGTGTTCTCACAAAGACTCAGAAATAACAAAAGTTCAACAAATGTTAATGAAAAGTCAAAGTTCAAGCACTACAACCTTTCACGAGTTAAAGATTGAAGATGTGAGAACAAATTGCAGAACGAAAGTCAAAAGAAATATGAGCATGGTGGAAAAGACGTGAAGACACCAGTAACAAAGACCATTGGAGAACGGCAGATCAGTACCATATCATATCATGTCAAAACAAGAATGAAAGAACAAAGATTATGAAGATGTCTGAAGCCCAAGAAGCAAAGACGACGTCGAGCAACCAAGATGACTAAGACTTAGGGGGAGATTGTTAGGAACAAGTTTTGTAAATTGTCAAGTTAGTCATTTGCGATAAATAGTTGCTCAAATATGGATTCTATGTTTGTAATTAGAGGTCCGGTCCATAAGGAGTCCATGGGCCGGCCATTTAGCTAAAATACTTCTAGAAACATTCATGTAAGAGTTGCCCTAATCTTCGCCTATAAATAGAAAGTTAGGGAGCTCATATTTTGGGTTGGTTTTCATTCTTATGCGTAAGCTATGTACGAATGTTAAGTGAATGTGAAACATCCATCTTTCTTTCTTCTTAAATCTCTTCTCTATCTCTCGTATTTACTTTACTTATTATTAATCTCTTTCATAGCTTATAGAGTAGTTGTTATCGTGGTTATCTAGTTGAGTAGATTGTGTTTTTATGTTAATTACTAGGACCTACAATTACTTTGAGGCTAAACAAACCTAACAACATTAGACCCCATGTCTAATGTTCATCAGACCCCCCATCTGATGTTCCCACACACACTCTTTATGGTGCTTTACATTTTAACACACTTGGTGTTGTTGTAATTTGTAAGTATGAAGCACCTTGGTGATTAACATCTAACCACCCTTTGATGTTCACATTATTTCACTGTGAAGCATACTTAATATCTAAGGGTATGATCTCCTTTTTATAGTACAAAGGAGATCATTACAAAGTTTGATAAGTCTTGTCTACTACTTGCTTGTGTATGTCAGTCATTAAGATACAACATGTATCTTTGTTTACAACTTGTTTGACTGATAACATATCTAGATATTATCTACCGTATATAATTGACTCATATACAAAATATCTTTTTCATCTTTATCCATCCAGCAGTAGTATGACTCACTGATCAGCAGCAGCTTCATTTGTACCAGCAGCAGTATGTTTGCACTAGCAGCAGAATGTTTGCACTAGCAGTAGAATGCTCTGAACCAGCAGTAGTATAAAATACACTAGCAGCAGAATGTTTTATGCCTAGCAGTAGTATCTACTTAGCGTATTTTGCTTATCAATTCAGTATTCTTCATGTTTCATTCTTCTTGTTCTGTGATCATCAAATCTATGAAAATATAATTCCCAACAATCTTCCCCTATTTGATGATTACAAAACAAACACATTCTTGTACGAATTTCCCTAGACGAAGTAGAGAAATTTAGATAACTAAATCTCACCATGAATGAAACCATACTATCTTCCCCTTAATCTCATCATGCTATCCACCACATCTCTTCCCCTTTTTGTTATCAACAAATAAGAAAAGTAAGCAGTAAAAACCTTCCCCTATGGTGATGCACGAACATAAAATGATTAAACATTTGAACATTTAAGCTTCCCCTGAAACCCATATGTTAATCATTTGAATCTTCCATTCTGTAGGCTTTTATGACTGATGAAGAAAAACCAATCATTACTAACTTGTTGATGAAACAGAATAAACCAACCTTGTGTCTTATATCTTGATCTAAAACTGACTTTGAACTCATACTAACACCATATAAGTAGACCGCAGTCTCTTGATAAAATCCTCATCTCCAATGAGACACTGAGCACTACAAAGTAACTCCTTTAAGTGATAGTTAACTAGGTCTTCGTCCATCCACCCCTTGACCTATGAAAACTAGATTTAACAAGTCATCGTCATAATTAGTTGAAGCACGAACAAGTTATCTTTAAAGTGTAGTCAACCACCTTAAGATATAATAAGAACACAACCTTGAAAAATTCTACTTCATCTTCAAATAAGCAACAAATAATCTTTTTCACCAATAATAACTTGATAAACAAGCCTTTAATTCTTTTAAGAACATAACCCAACTCTCTTCCCTCTGAGTGAGTGTTCTTCCCCTTTGTGTGTGTAAACCAAGAAAGAAAACCAAAAATTCATACCTCAACTGTTTCTGCAACAGTTTTGAAAAATTTAAGCAAAACGAATTTTTCTTCTTTCTTTAGCTAAAACCTTTTATTTTCCTAGATCCAGAGCCCCTTGCTCTGATACCATTTGTTGAAAAACTTATTTGTTGAGACACTGTTACTATCTACAATAAGTTTTTGCGATCATTTATGGGCTCAAGGTTGTTTAGACCTTTGATCTAGGTTGAACTATGACAAGCATGATGATAATATTGACGGAATATTCAAATGAAAGAATACAATACTATCACAACAAGGTTTTGCCAAACTTTCTTTGTTATTAAACTTAGCCCCAATACTACTTGATTAATAGTAATACGGTTACTCTCAATAGTAACAGAGATCAAGGAAAACCTTGATTACTTTGAGGCTAAACAAACCTAACAACATTAGACCCCATGTCTAATGTTCATCAGACCCCCCGTCTGATGTTCCCACACACACTCTTTATGGTGCTTTACATTTTAACACACTTGGTGTTGTTGTAATTTGTAAGTATGAAGCACCTTGGTGATTAACATCTAACCACCCTTTGATGTTCACATTATTTCACTGTGAAGCATACTTAATATCTAAGGGTATGATCTCCTTTTTATAGTACAAAGGAGATCATTACAAAGTTTGATAAGTCTTGTCTACTACTTGCTTGTGTATGTCAGTCATTAAGATACAACATGTATCTTTGTTTACAACTTGTTTGACTGATAACATATCTAGATGTTATCTACCGTATATAATTGACTCATATACAAAATATCTTTTTCATCTTTATCCATCCAGCAGTAGTATGACTCACTGATCAGCAGCAGCTTCATTTGTACCAGCAGCAGTATGTTTGCACTAGCAGCAGAATGTTTGCACTAGCAGTAGAATGCTCTGAACCAACAGTAGTATAAAATACACTAGCAGCAGAATGTTTTATGCCTAGCAGTAGTATCTACTTAGCGTATTTTGCTTATCAATTCAGTATTCTTCATGTTTCATTCTTCTTGTTCTGTGATCATCAAATCTATGAAAATATAATTCCCAACTGTAAGATCTAACCTTTTGATTGTGTGGATGATTCGGGTGGTCTTGGGTTATGGAAGATGAGATCCATGGTGGAGTTTTAGAGAGAAGTTAGAGAGAGGTAAGGGAAAACTTGAAATCAATTAGATTGTAGGTGAAATAATACAAGAGTTCCAACCCTTCCCAAGTGTGGGAAGGGCTTTATATAGTAGCTAATATTTGTGCCCCTAGTGGGCTGTGGAGTGAGCTGACAGTGGGGAAAGCCCCGACCCACTCCACAAATATAAATACGACTAAACTAATAATACTAATACTACTAATATTACTGTGCTAATATTAATAAGCCTACGAGCTATGTAAATGCTAAATAGATACTCGGGGTGACCGAGCCTTCATCTGAATATTTATATTCCTAAAAATCTCCCCCTAAGGGAGGTCACCCCGGAAATAATAACTTGAATTCTAGCATTTTGTCTTCTGAAGTTGTCTTCATAGCTCGTAGTCTTTGATTCTTCATTGTCTTGAAACATTGTGCATTCAGCAGTGGACTTTTGATGACTTTTCCTTTGTCTTGGATGATTTTGAGAATTCTTCGAGTTTATCATCCAACATTTGTCTTCATGTCATCGTTCAGCAGTATGTTTCCATGTGATGTGTTATTCTTTGAACCGACATGCTCACACCATTTGGTGTCATGATCTTCAACATCAGAGTAAGCAGAAGCCATGTTGAAGGTCTTTAGGTTGATCATGCTTTGTTGAATTCCAATGATGATGTAGTGTGAGCATGTGGTGCTGGATTGGCATCTTTTCTGTAATCTGCTACAACCGCAATCAGCTGCAACTTCAATCAGCTACAACCGCAAACAGCTGCAACAGCAATCAGCTACAATCGCCAGATGTTCCTGCATACGACAGTTAGCAATAAAACGTCCGGTACTTACAGGTTCGGACTTTGAGATTGTTAACAGCATAGTGTGAAAACTCTCTCTAATCCTTACCAAGACCGTTCCTAAATCGAAAACCCACAGAGGGCTTTTTAAGATCGTACCGTAGCATATCAACGATTAGGTGAGTCGCTGGAGATCACTCCACGACTGTAGACCGTTTGAAACCGCCGCGATCACTAAGCGTAATCCACAGGGAATTACCGAAGTGACCCGCTTTCAGGGTTGTTTGATGTTAACCCTGGCAGGAATTTCCATTTAATCATTGAGAATTACATTTGTAAATTCCCTCATAAATGTTCTAGCAGATTGCTAAGATCTGCGTAGGACTCATGAGTTTACACCTGGTGTCCTTAATGTTGAACAACCAGTGTAGAAATAGTTTGTGTCCCTAAGAGATCTTTTTATGCATCTCCTGGCTCTAGACTCAATAGTGCGTTTTGATTTAGTGAGCGGAGGCTGGAGAGAACTGCCACCTTTTCAATATCATCTAACTCAGAGTGAGAGAGACGATAGAAATGTATTGAACTCCGTGAAAATTGAAACAAGAATCCTTTGAGGGACCTTGAGTGGCTAGGGAGGGTTGTGCAGCGTATCACTGGGTCCATGATACTTTGTCTTCAATGCCAGCAATCATCTAAGTGATTCTGACAGCATATGAATTGACCCAGTTTCTGCCTAAGTTATAAGGAGGGCTTCTTTCTTTTCACCCTTTATCTTTACAATTCTTTTTCATTCTTCAACCCCTTCAGTGCTTACCGAGACTTCATAACTAGCACCTTGTTGGGTTTGTTCCAGTACTAGCTCCATCTCAGTCGGCACTTTTCCCTTATCCACTTTTCTCCTTTTTAATCATACCTAAGGACTTCTACACTAACTAGTGGATTGTCCCTGGGTAGATCCCTCCGGCTCTGGCGGGATCGTGGGAACTTGAGCCTAACCTAACCATCCTTATAACTCCATACATTAATTAAAATGGTCGGTCTTTGGTATTCTTCCACGATTGCCATAAACTAAATTTTTGAAAAATCTCTCAAAGTGTTTATGATTCTGAAACACATTTTTGCAAACACTTGAGAGTTTTATATTTTTAAAATGCTCCCCCTCAACATGTGCTCAAATGATTGTTTTATAAATTTGCACATGTTAGGTAGAGCTCGCACTTTTTTGAATTGATCAACTTTCAGTGAACATGACCGATTCGAGACACGCTTACATCACTGGTTTGACCAGCTTGAAATTATTACCCGTCCTGGTCAAGTTCACAGAAAGTTTCTCGAAACGGTACACTCTACTCAGACACATCCTTTTCGAGACACGCTTACATCACTGGTTAGACCAGCTTGAAATTATTACCCGGCCAGGATATGTCCTTTCGATAAATGACAGTTTGTGTTTCGTCAATTCATTGGTGAAGTCTGAGTCACGATCTCATATAAGATGCATGCCAAATCCTTTTTGTCAATTCGCTCCCCCTCAATATGTGCATCGATATACGAAAGAGTTTAGCACATATGGGAGAGCTTACACTTAAATCCAAAACATCACATTTTCATCAGGTTTCATATTTAAATCACATTCTCTCCCCCGATCAAAAATTTCAAACCTTTTGAGATTTGTGATCCCAATTGATTTAAATAATTTAGAAAACATGGGAGAAAATGTGGTCAGGTTTAACATGTTCTGATGATGAAACATACTTTGCTCCCCCTTAATCTAAGAGGGAGATTCACTGCTCATTTTGCACAAGATAACATTTATGACACAAATGATATTGACCTTTTTGCGCAGATGATGTGATCATTCGCTTTTCTGAGTGAGTCAGTGGTCAACATCGATTTTCCATCCACCAACAAAACTTTCCCACACGTTGAAGATCTCCACTTGGCGAGATCAGAATACGAACTACTTTGTTGAAGTGAAGGTGGTGGTGGTGATGACAGTGTTGTTGTTGTTGTTGCTGCCGACGTTGTTGTTGTGTAGAATTCCGAGCCAATCAATAGAGTTTGAACATCTAATCAAATGGTTAGAATGGGAACTGGCACATTCATTTTGGCTATGGAATCTGCATAAGAATATCAACACAGATATACATACATACAGATACACTATTCCTTAATAGCTACCCTTCAGCAGCTTGCCACATTATAATACCAAATTCATTTAATCAAACCACAGTCAGGAAATACGTCAAACTACTATCTAGCATGAAGAGCAATCAGCAATCATGAACATGGCAATTCACTCATATTTCATCATTCAATTCAGGATCTTAGGAACAAGATTCTAACACGATAGATATATACCTAAGGATATCCTGAGAACATATGCACTATTTCAACAACAATTATGCAGCAATCGACTAACAGAAGTCAGACAACATTTGAAACTCATTCATTCAGATCATACAAATGTCATAGGAGTATTCAAGAACATCAAACACAACTGGTTTTCTTACTTCTTTTAGGTTTTGAGTTTTGATGTATCTAGGGGATTAAACGAGGATACCAAACTAACACAAATGAACCTTCTAGATACATAAAGCTAGGAAACTATAAGCAAATTGCACATAATGTCCTAAACTTTCTAGCAACTAACACGTTTGGCCATTTGATATAAAGTTTTAGCAAGATCCTCTTCAACTAATACCCCATTAACTACAAAACCTTTTCAAAGCGTTATGAATTAATCAAGAAACCCGTTTAATGATATAAAATTTGAATTCACTCTCCCCCTCAATCAATGACCCGTATTCTAGTTAAATATTTGTAGTCATTGATTGAGTGACAAATTTTTATGCACAATCCAAGTCTAAAAGAATTTCAAGTAACACAAAATCACCAAGTGTCTTACAAATAATTTTCAGAAGAATCACAGAATGAAAACTATTTGTATACAAAGAAGATTTCTCTTCTTTTTCAAGAAATGATGCACTGAAACGTACATCAGATCAAAGAAACATGGATATAAAGTAATCCATGCCCAGGTGAACATCACCCAGTTGGAGGAACAACCGTCTTTTAGGCGACGTGTTTTCCCCATTTTGAAGCGCGGGTTGCTATCTGAAGTAATAGCAAGCCATTTAGACATGTTTTAACACTCCATTTTAACTTCTGCTCGAGCTTCATTTAAAGACCCGTGCCATTATTGAATGACATTTCTAAGTCCGTAAATGTTATCGATAAACAGAATACATGCCTAGGTGAAACTATTTTTGGTATTTTCTATTTTTCAATTTTTATGGGTTTTTCTGGTTTTACGTTTCACTATATACAATTAGCAGGTTTTCTAAGTATCTATTTACAAATTGGTATAGGATATGAACAAAAATGTATGAAGCAAAAATATATACAAGGATACGAAGCAAAACCATTACTCCTCAGCTTCCTGAATCTTCTCCGCTGCCATCACTTTACAAGCTGAAGAGCAATGTGAGCACTTTTAATTAGGGATTACTTCTGGCTTTTCACTCTCCCCTAATTAGTGCTCTCCCCCAATCTGACAACCTTTCTGATGAACACCCATAATAGGAGGAAGACTTTGGATGAACGCCCATAATATGAAGAAGTCTTTTGATAACCAAATGCATGCCGTCTTTAGTCTTCTAACACATAGCGGAGAATGTAGAGTAGACTGTAGACTCGACCTTCTTCAAGATTGCCCAATATGGAGGAACAGAATACCAACCATCTTCATCTCACCAAATGCCTTCCAGTAACCTTACATATAACCCATCAGCCCGCAGCATACACATGAGATGATAACACACAACAGAGAATGTAGAATAGATTGACGACTCGACCTTCTTCAGTCTTTAGTATAACACCAAAGTAACAAGTTGAACCACTGATCATCTATAGTATGTATCCATCCTTGGATATTAAGCCCTGATCACGTGAACCTGTTGTGCGTCCTTGATGTACACATTCTCTCTCCCCTGATGGTTACGATTAATCGGAATCATCATCATGATGTGTACATGCAGCCTAATTTGTATACATGAAGCATTGACTAGAAACCCTTTGTTACTGATTGTACCAGCCCGTGAGACGATGTCGATTAGCATTCCATGACCATGTTCTTCAACACCTTGATAGACGGAGGAAGATGTAGTGTTGGAGAACCATGGTTTGCACGACTCCTGAATTGACGTATTCAGGAGTCGTATGACCATTTCTCAATCATCAATCAACATGTAGATTAATATTCACCCTCCCCCCCCCCTCAAAAATTGCATATACCTGCCAACTGCAATTTTTGATGATTGAACTAGTGAATATGAATACCATCAACGGTAAGTAGCTCCACTTGACGGTACTTGAAGACTGACATGTTGTTTATTCACCCTTTCCCCCCCCCCCTCAAAAATTGCACCTGTCAACTGCAATTTTTGGTTGAATAAGTGAATAATAGTATACACCAATATGCGTCGATCCACTTGAAGACTGAATAAGCACAGAAAGAGCATGAAACTTGATGATGAGAATGGCCATAAATAAGAAGATTCCTCTTCTTTTGAAGATAAAGTGCACTCAAGCGTACACTTTTCTTTTCTTTGAAGAACGAGGCCTGAACTGATGTGTCCAGACGTCATAATGATGAAGAGCGAGGCCTGCACTGATGTGTACAGACGTCATTACTCTCTCTTTACTACTTCTCTCATCTAACTCCATACCAACCCCATTATCATTCTATCGGCTTGATGTCGTGACCACTGATGGAGTAAAACCCAATATGATGAACTTGAGACTGAAGTAACATAACCCAAACTTGTGACTTAAACTTGTACTAATGCGAGACAAAGAGCGGTGCAGAGACTTCGTGCAACATCGAATCCCTAAGTACTCTATACTCTTCAACCGACCAAGCATCAAGTATAAGACGTACATCACCTCTTGGATATCCATAATTTCGTGTGACACTGAGCACTACAACGTGACTCCTTAAAGTGATAGTTATTTTGTAATAGAGAGAAAGAAAAAATAACTAGATATCCAAGTCCTCGTCATTGTAAATGTTGAAAGCTCGAACAAGGATCTCGAAGAATCTTCATCCAACCTCCCCGATATCTTCAGATACTAAGTACACGCACCCATGAAATTTCACTTCAGCCTCAAATAAATAATACTGAACTAACGCCGTAGTCACATCTTGTCGATTAAATGCCCCGATCCAGCCATTTGTGATGTTATAGCTGAACTTTGATAATGGTTTTAACCCGATCATGGTCAAGAGCGCATAGTCCATCATCACGGGATTTTACAAATCTATGATTTAAACCGAGAAATAAGTTCTTTCGCGGGATTTTACAAAACCAAGAAGAAACCGTGAGACAGTAACAGATTGAATGTGGCATGACTGATATGATTTTGGTGAATATCAGTTTGGGTTAAGAATACCTTGTGAGAATTACAGATCACATCACAACTTTTAAAACCTTTGTCCAACTAACCAACCTCATGTACAAACAGCTAATTGTGACCACTTGATGAAGGAAACCCGATATACCAATATTGCAAGTGAAGTAGAATTACTCAAATTTGTTACCTAAGTTTGCATTGTTGTTGGAAGAATGGTGTTAAGTCTCTAAGTACGTAATGTTATCCTGACAAAGTATGAGACTTTCATCACCTCTTGCGATTATCCACAACGTCTTCTACGTGTGACACTGAGTACTACAATGTATCTCCTTTAAGTGATAGTTAACCAGGTCTTCAACCATCCACCCCGACTTCTGGAAACTAGATAACCCAAGTCTTCAACTTACATCTTAAGCACGAGCAAGTTATCATTGAAATAATGCATCCAACCATCCCCGATTTCAAGATAAAATTAGGTAGACTCTTTCGTGAAATCCAACTTCACCCTCAAGCAAGGAATACCAAATTAACTTCGTAATCATTTTGTGCGGTTGAATAGTCAAAGGGAGAAGAAACATGCGCTAATTCTTAGCAGAGCCCATGACTCATAGTCAGTCCTGTCAAACATAGCTGTCTGACCCAGCTGCTTGGATGTTATCAGGTGCAGTGCATGGAATAGTTGTCGTACTGTGTACAGGATTTTACAGTTCTTGAGATTTAACCGAGAAATAAATTCAAGAACAAACTGCACAACAGTAAGTATCAAACCACTGAAAGCTAAACCACTGAAACTGGAACCACTAAGATTCAAACTGCTGGAGACTGAACCACTGAATCCTGACTCGCTACGATCTGACTTGCTGTAACCGGAACTGCTAAGATTCAAACCGCTGGAGACTGAACCACTACGATCTGACCCGCTGTAACCGGAACCGCTAAAATTCACACCGCTGGAGACTGAACCGCTAGGAAACACGCGCTAATTCTCCCCCTCAAAAAGAGCATGAAATGACCTTTTTGCCAAAGCTGAGAGTCCGTGATGTTTGAGAATTTGACAGGCACAATACATGGAAAGAGACAGATAAAACTACTGCAAAGAAGATGGTGATTAAGACTCTCTTGTAGTAACCCCTTGCTAGTCTCCTCATCAATGGTTTAGCAGATTAACAATTCATTGAGGCTCGTAACATGCCAAAACCGCTTGATGAAATGTGTTACACTTAAGAGTGAGTAAAAGGTTAAAACACGTCTCTAAACAAATCACCTCCTGTCTTTAAGTCTGACCACCTCTTGAGAAGATCTTGTACTACAATCCCATTAGAAGCTTGAGAAACAACAATCTCTTGATGAAGCCTGATAAAGGACAAGTTCGCAACTTATACTTGCACTAAATTTGTGATTTAGAACCTATATTGAGCACAACAACGTAACTCCTTTAAATATAGGTAGTGATATATACCCAACCTTCCATCCTTTATTGTATATATCCACTTCTTGAACATCCAAGTCAAATCTCCTTAAATACGCTCGAGCAAGGGCCATCAAACATCGTGCATCCATCCACCCCGAGATGTTTATGACACTAAGTACACCAACCCGTGAATTACCAAACCAACCAAGCTACCATCATTTCCCAATTCCTACCGATCTCGCAGCACAAACTTATCCCGAAAAATTGGTCAAACCCCGTAAGTTTTATTATGTCTAAATCCAAGTCCAACCTACTTGTCCAAGCTTAATTTCACGGGATTTTACAGCTCTTGAGATTTAAACCGAGAAATCGAATCTTTCGCGGGATTTTCTAAAATCTACAAGAGAAACCGTGAAATCATCACGAATAGCCTAAAGTGAAGTGCAATACTAATGTTCGAGATTCAAGTCACAGAAGTCAAATCTCAACTTGATCGAATCGCAACCGGTCAAGTCATATTTTGTCAAGCTACCACGAGTCAAATTGCAATCAACCAAATCGAAATAAGTCGAATCGAAAGTGTTAAATCGCAACGTCAAATCGCAACTGGTAGCATCGCAATCAGTCGAGTCGCAACACGTCAAATAGCAATTGTCAATTCGCAATTAATCAAATTGTAATTAGTCAACTGTAACTCAAATTGCAAATATCAAATCGCAGTCTCACTCAAATCGTAGACATCACTAGGACAATGCTGACACATCCACAACACTGTAATCAAGTTGATATTCATATACCCAAATGCTAGCCGTGACGTGCGTATCCTCGTGAAATGTTGTAGATCCAACCATACCACTCATATTGCCAACTATTTAAACAAAATAAATTAACACAATGTATCAAGAATACATTTTTTAATTAAGTTTCAGCCAAATATGTTAATTTATTTCGGATTCGTTAAACATTCAGTCCAGTCCAACAGTGATTCACGATAATATTCTAGCCCATGATATCCAACAACTTGTTAGACAATTCCAGTCCATGAAAGGATATAGCACTAAGCCCATAACCGCCCAACAATTCATTAAACAGATCACTAGGCCCAAGTTCATATCCACTACTCCAAAACCATGTGACTTATATAACGACACAATCCATGTTGCAGTATACAAAACATAGCTGCTTCGAAATGCACGCACTCTCTAAAACGACAAAGTGCCAAAGTTAAAAGGATTTCACGTGATCACATTCAAGAATTTCACGTGACAAACGACAAAGTATATTAAATATAGTCAAAAGAATTTCACGTGACAAAGACAAACTGACAAAGAACAGGTTCACATGATTTTGACTACTTCATTACTACTCCATTGTTTCACGTGATTTTGACTGACATTGAATAACGACAAGCGAGTTTGACTGCCTTTGAATATTTCATTTAGTGGACAAAACGCTACATTCTTGAATATGCAAGACTACTTATCATTTTCAACACCATGCAAACTTGCAATCTGGACAAAACACTAGACCACAAAACGCAACTTTTGCAAAGCCACATGTGATGTGTCGCTATCACATATTTTTGAGACAAGTCGCATACGGAACACAAGTCGCATGTTTGCAACATACAAAACGCATGCTTGCAAACAAAACGCCAACCAAACAAAAACGCATACGCACACCAATCTCACAAGCCACAAAACGCAACAATTTTGTGGACAAGTCAGTTTCACAATAGTTGTACATTTTTTCATTTCCGGGAACAAGCCAAAAATATAGCCAACATCACCCACAAAACGCTACCAAGAACAATGTCAAGTTTGAACCACAAATAAGCCACAACAAACCAGCAAATCGTTACACCTTTTTAAAAGCAATTTTAGTTTGGATCTTGGGCCAACAGAATATCAAAAGAAACAATATCATGACATGAGTTTCTTGTGTTGTGAGTGAACCAAGAAAATGTTAAAGCACTAAAAGAGCCACTCGTCCAAGCATAAATATGTTAACATGATATGTTAACACAGTTAAACCATTTGACCACAAGACAAATATGTAAACACGAGTTACAAAAAGATTGTGGGTTGAGAGGAACTAATCCATTGGGCCCAAAAACATTAACCAGATGAATACATATTAAACGTAGCACATGAAATCATGTCAAGAATTAATATTCGACTGACAGAAAAGACCAAGCAACACAAACGTAACACAAAGATTTGCATAGATAAAAAACCGAACACACAATCAATCGAACTTAACCATGGCTCTTGATACCAATTGTAAGATCTAACCTTTTGATTATGTGTATGATTCGGGTGGTCTTGGGTTATGGAAGATGAGATCCATGGTGGAGTTTTAGAGAGAAGTTAAAGAGAGGTAAGGGAAAACTTGAAATCAATTAGATTGTAGGTGAAATAATACAAGAGTTCCAACCCTTCCCAAGTGTGGGAAGGGCTTTATATAGTTACTAATATTGTGCCCCTAGTGGGCTGTGGAGTGAGCTGACAGTGGGGAAAGCCCCGACCCACTCCACAAATATAAATACGACTAAACTAATAATACTAATACTACTAATATTACTGTGCTAATATTAATAAGCCTACGAGCTATGTAAATGCTAAATAGATACTCGGGGTGACCGAGCCTTCATCTGAATATTTATATTCCTAACACCAACACATTAAATGAAGATATAGATATTATCTTTATTCAAATATTTTGTTTCTCGTTGTTTGTGATTGAGCAAGATTACCAAATCTTCTGAACATATTCAGGGGAGATCTTGGGCATGGTCACGCAAACATCTTGTCAACCCTACGAGGGGCCCAACAGTATTAAACTTCAAACTAAATTTGAAGGAACAAATTCTATCTTGACTACAAGCATAACTCATGAACTTTGCAACAATTCCGAAAACAATCCTTATGACTACCAGTTACGTATAGCGTTAAATTGTTCCACAGAATGCGCTACATTCATAATAGTTATCTGGTATCTCAAGTATGAGGATAACTATTCATGATTTACTTAATAATATCCATAAAGTAACATCATGTAGTTGGGATAAGTCCTATATTCAATTCATTGAATATCATGTGAATTTGGTATGACAACGCATCAATATACTTTCAAGTATATTATACCAAAACTCAGATTTGTATTAATTTAATGATATTCCCATATCATTAACTGACAATGGACGTTTAGAATAACTAACTTATTCACGGATTAAACATGCAAATATATAGGATAACAATATTAAATAATGAACATAAACATAACCAATACTTTATTTCATTAAACAATAATAAATGTTTACAATATCCTTTATCCAAATACTAAACACAGTCATGCATGAAACTACTAGCTAATCTAAGTCTAATGCCATTGGCAAGTTCAGTAAGCTTTTCTTTAGCCAAAGCCTTAGTGAATGGATCAGCTAAGTTATCATCTGTGTGAACTTTTAATAGATTAATTTCACCTTCGCGGACTTGTTCCCGAATATAGTGATACTTCTATAGAAAATGTTTGGTGCCCTTCATGACTCCAGGTTCATTGGCAAATATGATTGCAGCAGAATTGTTGCAATACATATTAATAGGCGATTCAATTGAAGGCATAACACCAAGTCCTGAAATGAATTTCCTAATCCAAAAAGCCTCCATTGCGGCTTCTAAAGCAGCTATGTATTCGGCCTCTGTCGCAGACATCGCAATTATACTCTGCTTCTTCCTCTTCTAGTATACTGCTCCTCTATTGATAACAAAGACATAACCAGTCTGAGACTTAGCATCATCTTTGTCACATTTCCAGGACGCATCACAGTAACCTGTTACATCAAGTTCTGTAGCTGGATTTCCACCATACACAAGAAACATATCTTTCGTATGCCTAAGATACTTTAGAATATGTTTAACAGTAATCCAGTGTTTTTCACCTGGATTCTGTTGAAATTGACTGGTGATATTTTGAGCGAACGCCACATCTGGCCTTGTGCATCTCACCGCATACATAATAGATCCTACAGCCGAAGCATAATGAACTTTGCTCATGCGTGCCACCTCTGCAGGTGTTGAATCACATAACTCACTGCTCAAGCCATGTTTCACTTCCATTGGCAAATATCCTTTCTTGGAATTTTGCATATTGAATCTCTTCAATATTTTGTCAATGTAAGCACTTTGACTTAATCCAATTAACCGCCTTGATCTATCTCTATAGATCTTGATTCCCAGAATATATGCAGCTTCTCCTAAATCCTTCATAGAAAAGCACTTTCCAATATATGCCTTAACCTTTTGCAAACTTGGAATGTCTTTTCCCATGATCAATATGTCATCAACATATAGGATAAGAAAAATTACATTACTCCCACTAGCTTTGTGATATACACATGGCTCATCAAGATTCTGAGTAAATCCAAACCTTTTGATTTCTTCATCAAATCTTTTATTCCATTGCCTTGATGCTTGCTTCAATCCATAAATGGATCTTTGAAGTTTGCATACACGGTTTGGAAATTTTGGATTCACAAACCCCTCAGGCTGCACCATATAGATGTCTTCATCTAGGCGACCATTTAAGAAGGCAGTTTTGACATCCATTTGCCAAATCTCATAGTCATAGTATGCTGCTATGGCTATGAGAATCCTAATAGCCCTAATGTTAGCTACATGAGAAAAGGTCTCCTCGTAGTCAACACCAAATGTTTGAGTAAAGCCTTTAGCTACCAAACGGGCCATATAGGTGTGTACCTTGCCATCCATGTCAGTTTTCTTCTTGAAGAGCCACTTACTTCCAACTACCTTGGCATTGGGAGGAAGGTCTATTTCAATCCAGACATTGTTATCTTTCATGGATTGCATTTCCTCATTCATAGCAACTACCCATTTATCCTCTTCAGGACTCTCAATGGCAGCACTATAATTAGCAGGTTCATTAAGATCACCTAATATAGTTTCCTCAACTTCTACCTTAAGACATAGACGTTCAAGAGCTTTCACATGTCTTGAAGACTTGCGAATGGGAACAATTTCAAGTTCAGGTGGAGGACCCAGAATTTCAGGTTCCACAGGAAGTACGCTAGTGTTTTCAGAAGGTAATGTATCTACATGATCATCTTCCAGATCATAAACTCTCCCACTGAATTATTGAGATATAAGTTCCTTTTCTAAAAAATCTCCATATCTTGCAACAATTACTTTGTTTTCAGGTGGATAGTAAAAGTAGTAACCCATTGTTTCCTTTGGGTATCCTACAAAGATACACTTTACAGATCTCTGTTGAAGTTTATCTGCTGAGTCACATCTTATATACGCCTTGCAACCCCAGACCTTTAAATAAGACAAGTTTGGAGCTTTTCCATTCCATATTTCATATGGTGTCTTATCAACCTTCTTAGTGGGAACCATATTCAAAATAAGAACCACAGATTCTAAGGCATAATCCCAAAAGATAGAGGAAGAGTTGTGAGATTAAACATTGATCGTACCATGTCTAACAATGTATGATTTCTTCTCTCAGATACACCATTTTGTTGTGGAGTATATGGAGATGTGGAGATTCTGGACAATTCCATTCTCAGCTAAATAATCTTTAAACTCTTGGCTTAAGTATACACCGCCTCTATCGGATCGAAGATCTTTAATCTTCTTTCCTAGTTGCAATTCAACTTCTGCTTTAAAAACCTTAAATGTTTCAAACACCTCATGTTTATGTTTAAGCAAGTAAACATAACCATATCTGCTGAAATCATCTGTAAAGGTTAAGAAGTAGCTAGCACCTTTCTTTGACACATGTCTAAGTGGTCCACACACATCAGTATGTATTAAACCAAGTGGATCAGAAGCCCTTTCCATATTACTATGAAAAGGTTTCTTAGTCATCTTCACAGATATACAAGACTCACATTTATCATATGATTCATCATTGATACTTTTCAAAAACTCATCATGTTGTAGCTTTTTCATGCGAGTCTTGCCTATATGAGCAAGTCTACAGTGCCAAAGGTAAGAAGAATTCAAGTATGACTTAATTCTTTTACTTATGCTATACATTGAATTATTATTATTGGATACACAATCATTCATATTGTTAGGAATATAAATATTCAGATGAAGGCTCGGTCACCCCGAGTATCTATTTAGCATTTATATAGCTCGTAGGCTTATTTATATTAGCTTAGTATTATTAGTATTAGTATTAATAGTATTAGTCGTATTTATATTTGTGGAGTCTGTATAATCACGAACTCGGTTTGTCTATATGCTCACGAACTCGGTTTGTGTATATAAAGTGTACTCGGTTTGTCTGCATAATCACGAACTCGGTTTGTCTGTATAATCACGAACTCGGTTTGTCTATATGCTCACGAACTCGGTTTGTGTATATAAGGTGTACGCGGTTTGTCTGTCACTCGGTCAAACGGTCAAACGGTCAACGAGTTATAAAATAACAAAATGAAAGAACATGATGAAGCAGAGTCATTGACCTCAACCACTACAAATTCCACAGCAACAAGAACATACCAGACACAAATTTTACAACTACAATGAATACTGCTTACACTCCTTTATATTCAAAACACTTCACAAACAACAAGAAGTCAACAACAACAAAATTTGTTATTCATAGCAAATTCAGTCCCAAGTACAAACAAACCCTCAAATTCAGTCCCCAGCTCATTTCAATCAAAAACTAAAACAAAATCATGCATAATAATCTCAGATCGGTTCAATTTTTGCTTAATCTTTAAAGTTTTTTTTATTTTATTGAACCTTAACCATCATCGATCCATATTTGTTTGAAGATTTACTTCATTGAATATCCGAATAAATAAAGAAAATAACTATAACAAATTTGTTATATTATTTTTCTTTGATTCGTTATTTGACAGAAGCTTACAAGGAAATAAGACACAATCAAAACATCAAAATAAACCTACCCGAGATCCCAAATAGAGAACTTGAATCCGTTTTTTTTTTCTTTGAAGACTTTCGAGTGGGAATCAAGCATGAAATATATTAGATGGGGTCTGATCATTTTTTTTGTGTGTCAATCGTTTCAATTATGATAGATCAGAAGAATGGTTGACTGGATTTGTTTGGTGGTTGAGTGAGAGGATATTGAGGAGGGGGGCGTAATGTTTGATTAGGATTATGAGGATTAGGGTTTGCTTGGTATTAAATACCGGATAATTAGGGTTAGTGCTATTATGACTTTGGGCTATATATTTGATTATACATTTGTGTATTATTGGACTTGGTAGGTTGATAGTCATTTCGGTTGGGCTTGTGAACCGAAAAGCTTATGTTGTAAATGGATTAGATCACATGATGGGTTTGAACTAGGTTGAGCATGGGCCGAGTTAATGTTATGTGACGATTGGGCTGGTGATAATGTTCACAAGGGACGGATTGGTGTAGCTAGTTATGGAATGTTGTTGGGTTATTTTTCACAAGGACAAATTTGTTGTTGGTAATAAACTCTTGTAATATACTTTTGGACGACACCTTTTGATCGTGCTTTGTTAACTCGAGATTATGAATTGATTTGGGTAAATGAATGTCTACGTGATTATAGAGTTGTGAATTTGGCAGCAGTGTCCTATTGAGGTCTATGATTTGAGTGAGCCTGCAATTTGATCTTTGCGATATGAGTTTTAGTTGACAAATTGCGATTTGATTAATTGTGAGTTGACAAGTTGCTATTTGACTTGTTGCGACTCGACTGATTGCAATGCTACCAGTTATGATTTGACGTTGCGAGTTAACACTTGCGATTCGACTAATTGTGATTTGGTTGATTGCAATCTGACTTGTTGCAAATTGACAATCTGTGACTTGGCCTGTTGCAATTTGATCAAGTTGTGATTTGACTTCTGTGACTTGAATTTCAAAGATTGGTATTGCACCTCACTCTTGGGTATTCTGGTTGATTTCACGGTTTCTCTTGTAGATTTTAGAAAATCCCGCGAAAGATTCGATTTCTCGGTTTAAATCTCAAGAACTGTAAAATCCCGTGAAATTAATTTTGGACAAGTAGGCTGGACTTGGATTTAGACATAATGAAACTTACGGGGTGTGACTAATTTTTCAGGATAAGTTTGTGCTTCAAGATCAGCAGGAATTGGGAAATTATGGTAACTTGGTTGGTTTGTTAATTCACGGGTTGGTGTACTTAGTGTCACAAACATCTCGGGGTGGATGGATGCACGATGTTTGATGACCCTTGCTCAAGCGTATTTAAGGTGATTAGACCTGGATGTTCAAGAAGTGGATATATACAATAAA
Organism: Artemisia tridentata subsp. tridentata; assembly: GCA_021014915.2. NCBI lineage: Eukaryota > Viridiplantae > Streptophyta > Magnoliopsida > Asterales > Asteraceae > Artemisia > Artemisia tridentata. The sequence continues at coordinate 295,637,995 of CP139502.1, read as the reverse complement.
GGATGGAAGGTTGGGTATATATCACTACCTATATTTAAAGGAGTTACGTTGTTGTGCTCAATATAGGTTCTAAATCACAATTTGCAATTTAAGGTGATTAGACTTGGATGTTCACGAAGTGGATATATACAATTAAGGATGGAAGGTTGGGTATATATCACTACCTATATTTAAAGGAGTTACGTTGTTGTGCTCAATATAGGTTCTAAATCATAATTTAGTGCAAGTTTAAGTCGCAGACTTGTTCTTTATCAAGCTTCATCAAGTGATTGTTGTTTCTCAAGCTTCTAATGGGATTGTTGTTCAAGATCTTCTCAAGAGGTAGTCAGGCTTAAAGACAAGAGGTGATTTGTTTGGAGACATGTTTTAACCTTTTACTCACTTTAAAGTCATATGCATTTCATCAAGCGGTTTTGGCATATTACGAGCTTCAATGAATTATTAATCTACTAAACCATTGATGATGAGGAAAGCAAGGGGTTACTACAAGAGAGTCTTAATCACCATCTTCGTTGCAGTAGTTTCATTTGTCTCTTTCCATGTTTTGTGCCTGACAAATTCACAAACATCACGGACTCTCAGCTTTGGCAAAAAGGTCATTTCATGTCCTTTTTGAGGGGGAGAATTATCGCAAGTTTCCTAGAAGTTCCGTCTCCAGCGATGTGAATTTTAGCGGTTCCGGTTACAGCAGGTCAGATCGTATCGGTCCAGTCTCCAGCGGTTTGAATCTTAGCAGTTTCGGTTACAGCGGGTCAGATCGTAGCGATTCAGGATTCAGTGGTTCAGTCTACAGCAGTTTGATACTTACTGTTGTGCAGTTAGTTCTTGAATTTATTTCTCAGATAAATCTCAAGAACTGTAAAATCCTGTACACAGTACGACAACTATTCCACATCCAAGTAGCTGGGTCAGACAGCTTTGTTTGATAGGACTGACTATGAGTCATGGGCACTTCTAAGAATTAGCGCATGTTTCTTCTCTTTTTGGCTAGTCAACAGCACAAGATGATCACGAAGTTAATCAGGTATTCTTTATTTGTGATTGAAGTTGAATTTCACGAAGGCGTCTACTTATTTTATCTTGAAGTCGGGGTTGGTTGGATGCATGACCTTCATTGATAACTTGCTCGTGCTTAAAATTTTATGTTGAAGACTTGGGTTATCTAGTTACCAGCAGTCGAGGTAACTATCACTTAAGAGTCATGGGAGTACTCAGTGTCACACGTCAATGACGATGTCGATAATCGCAAGAGGTGTTAATGTCTCATACTTTGGTTGGGTATGGAGCTCTTAGAGATTTTCTTGGAGCATTAATTCTCTACACCGTTCTTCCAACATTAGTGCAAGCTTAAGTAACAAATTTGGGGACTTCTACTTCAGTTTTCAGTATTGGTATATCGGGTTTTCTTCATCGAGTGGTCACTAATCTATGTACAAGGTTGGTTAGTTGGCCAAAGGTTTTAAAAGTTGTGATGTGATCTGTAATCCTCACAAGATATTCTTTACCCAAACTGATGTTCACCTAAAATCAAAATCAGTCATGCCACATTCTATCTGTTACTGCCTCACGGTTTCTTCTTGATTTTGTAAAATCCCGAGAAAGAACTTATTTCTCGGTTTAAATCATAGATTTGTAAAATCCCGTGATGATGGACTATGCGCTCTTAACCATGATCAGGTTAAAACCATTATCAAAGTTCAGTTAAAGCATCATAAAGGGCTAGATTTGGGCATTAACCACAAGAAGTGACTACGGCGTTAATTCATTATTATTTATTTGAGGCTGAAGTGAAATTTCATGGGTGCGTGTACTTAGTATCTGAAGATATCTGGGAGGTTGGATGAAGATTCTTCGAGATCCTTGTTCGAGCTTTCAACACAATGACGAGGACTTGGATATCTAGTTATTTTGTCTTTCTCTCTATTACAAAATAACTATCACTTTAAGGAGTCACGTTGTAGTGCTCAGTGTCACACGAAGTTGTGGATATCCAAGAGGTGATGTACGTCTTATACTTGATGGTTGGTTGGTTGAAGAGTATAGAGTACTTAGGGATTCGATGTTGCACGAAGTCTCTACACCGCTCTTTGTCACGCATTAGTACAAGTTTAAGTCACAAGTTCGGGTTATATTACTTCAATATCAAGTTCATCATATTGGGTTTTCTCCATCAGTGGTCACTACATCAAGCCGACAGAATGATAATGGGGTTGGTAACGAGTTAGATGAGAGAAAAAGTAAAGAGAGAGTAATGACGTCTGTACACTTCAGTGCAGGCCTCGTTCTTCATCAGATGACGTCTGAATACATCAGTTCAGGCCTCGTTCTTTAAAGAAAAGAAAAGTGTACGCTTGAGTGCACTTTATCTTCAAAATAAGAGGAATCTTCTTAGTTATGGCCATTCTCATCAACAAGTTTTACGCTCTTTCCGTGCTTATTCAGTCTTCAAGTGGATCGGCGCATATTGGAGTATATTTTTATTCACGTATTCAACCAAAAATTGCAGTTGACAGGCATATGCAATTTTTGAGGGGGGGGGGGGAAAGGGTGAATAAACAACATGTCAGTCTTCAAGAACCGTCAAGTGGAGCTACTTACCGTTGATGGTATTCATATTCACTAGTTCAATCATCAAAAATTGCAGTTGGCAGGCATATGCAATTTTTGAGGGGGGGAAAGGGTGAATATTAATCTACATGTTGGTTGATGATTGAGAACTGGTCATACGACTCCTGAATACGTCAATTCAGGAGTCGTACAAACCATGGTTCTCCAACACTACTTCTTCCGTCTATCAAGGTGTTGAAGAACATGGTCATGGAATGCTAATCGACATAGTCTCACGGGTTAGTACAATCAGCAACAATGGGTTTCTAGTCAATGCTTCATGTACACGTCATTAGGCTACATGTACACATCATGATGATGATTCCGATTAATCGTAACCATCATGGGGGAGAGAAATGTGTACACCAAGGACGCACAGCAGGTTCACGTGATCGGGCTTAATCATTTATTCCGATGTTGATAACCGCAGAGATGATCAGTGGTTCAACTTGTTACCTTGGTATTTACGTTTCACTGTTACGTCATGGGCTGATTAATCGTAACCATCAGGGGAGAGAGAATGTGTACATCAAGGACGCACAACAGGTTCACGTGATCAGGGCTTAATATCCAAGGATGGATACATACTATAGATGATCAGTGGTTCAACTTGTTACTTTGGTGTTATACTTAAGACTGAAGAAGGTCGAGTCGTCAGTCTATTCTACATTCTCTGTTGGGAGTTATCTTCTCATGTGTATGCTGCGGGCTGATGGGTTACATGTAAGGTTACTAGAAGGCATTTGGTGAGATAAAGATGATTGGTATTCTGTTCCTCCACATTGGGCAATCTTGAAGAAGGTCGAGTCTACGGTCTTCTCTGCATTCAAAAATGTTGAGCTCTTTTCTTACAACTTGATATTTAACTTAATCCCATGACAGTTCTTGTTTGATGAGTTGTGGAGTTAAGTTAGGTTCAAGTTGTTCTGTAGTTTAAGGTTAGGTCCAACTTGATTTTAACCTAATCTCATGACAGTTCTTGTTTGATGAGTTGTGAGGTTAAGCTGAAATCAAGTTGTTACTGGGCTTAAATTTGTGGTGTAGCTTAACCTCATGACAGTTCTTGTTTGATGAGTTGTGGGGTTAAGCTAGATTTCAGTTGTGGCTCAACTTAAACTACCAAAAAGATGCCTAAGGTTTTTGACGGCGTCACTCTAGGACGGGAGTGTTAGAAGATTAAAGACGGCATGCATTTGGTTATCAAAAGACTTCTTCATATTTCGGGCGTTCATCCAAAGTCTTCTTCCTATTATGGGTGTTCATCAGAAAGGTTGTCAGATTGGGGGAGAGCACTAATTCGGGGAGAGTGAAAAGCCAGAATCATTCCCTGATTGAAAGTGCTCACATTGCTCTTCAGCAAGTCAAGTGATGAATGCGGTGAAGATTCAGAATGCTGAGGAGTAATGGTTTCTGGTTCGTATCCTTGTACATATATACTTATTCATACTTTATACCATCTTGTAAATAGATATATAGAAATCCTGCAATTTGTAAATAGAGAAACGTAAAACCAGAAAAACCATAAAAATTAAAAAATTAGAAAATACCAAAAATAGTTTCACCTAGGCATGTCTTCTGTTTATCGATAACATTTACGGACTTAGAAATGTCATTCAATAATGGCACGGGTCTTTAAATGAAGCTCGAGCAGAAGTTAAAATGGATGGTTAAAACATGTCTAAATGGCTTGCTATTACTTTAGATAGCAACCCGCGCTTCATATTGGGGAAAGCACGTCGCCAAAAAGACGGCTGTTCCTCCAACTGGGTGATGTTCACCTGGGCATGGATTACTTCATATCCATGTTTCCTGATTTGATGTACGTTTCAGTACATCATTTCTTGTAAAAGAAGAGAAATCTTCTTAGTATAACAAAAAGTTTTCATTCTATGATTCTTCTGAAAATTATTTGTGAGACACTTGGTGAATATGTGTTGTATGAAATTTGTTTATACTTGGATTATGCATAAAATTTGTCACTCAATCAACGACTACAAAACCTCATGACAGTTCTTGTTTGATGAGTTGTGGGGTTAAGCTTGATTTTAGTTGAGGCTCAACTAGAATACGGGTCATTGATTGAGGGGGAGAGTGAATTCAAATTTTATATCATCAAACGGGTTTCTTGATTAATTCATGACTCTTAGAAAAGGTTTTGCAGTTAATGGGGTATTAGTTGAAGAGGATATTGCTTAAATATATCAAATGACCAAGTGTGTTAGTTGCTAGAAAGTTTAGGACATTATGTGCAATTTGCTTATAGTTTCCTAACTTTATGTATCTAGAAGGTTCATTTGTGTTACTTTGGAATCCTCGTTTAATCCCCTAAATACGTTAAGACTCAAAACCTAAAAGAAGTAAGAAAACGAGTTGTGTTTGATGTTCTTGAATACTCCTATGACATTTATATGATCTAAGTGAATGAATTTTAAATGTTGTTAGTCGATTGCTGCATAATTGTTGTTGAAATAGTGCATATGTTCTCAGGTTATCCTTAGGTATATATCTATCGTGTTAGAATCTTGTTCCTAAGATCCTGAATTGAATGATGAAATATGAGTGAATTGCCATGTTCATGATTGCTATTTGCTCTTCATGCTAGATAGTGGTTTGACGTATTTCCTGATTGTGGTTTGATTATATGATGAACTTGGTATTATAATGTGGCAAGCTGCTGAAGGGTAGCTATTAAGGAATAGTGTATCTGTATGTATGTATATCCGTGTTGATATTCTTATGCAGATTCCATAGCCAAAATGAATGTGCCAGTTCCCATTCTAACCATTTGATCAGACGTTCAAACTCTATTGATTGGCTCAGAATTCACCACGACAACAACATCGGCAGCAACAACAACAACAACACCTTCACCTCCACCACCATCATTTCAACAAAGCAGTACTTACTCGGATCTCGCCAAGTGGGGATCGACAATACTTGAGAAGATTTGTTGGTGGATGGATAATCGATGTTGACCACTGATTCACTCAGAGAAGCGGATGATCACATAGTCTGCGCAAAAAGGTCAATATCATTTGTGTCATAATAATCAATTTGTGCAAAATTTGCAGTGAATCTCCCTCTTAGATTAAGGGGGAGCATAGTATGTTTCATCATCATAATACATTAAATTGGACACATTTTCTCCCACATTTTCTAACTCATTTAAATCAATTGGGATCACAAATCTCAAATGGTTTGAAATTTTTGATCGGGGGAGAGAATGTGATTTAAATATGAAATCTGATAAAATGTGATGATTTGAACGTAAATGTAAGCTCTCCCGTATGTGTTAAACCATTTTGTATATCTATGCACATATTGAGGGGGAGCAAAATGTTTTGGATGTGAAAGTAAGCTCTCCCGTAAGTGCTAAACTCTTTTGTATACCAATGCACTTATTGAGGGGGAGCAAAGAATTTGGCATAACATGAGATCGTGAATCAGACTTAACAAATGAATTGACGAAACTTGAACTGTCATCAATCGAAAGGATACGTCTTGGCCGGGTAATAATTTCAAGCTGGTCTAACCAGTGATGTAAGCGTGTCTCGAAAAAGATGTATCTGAGTAGAGAGTACCATTTCGAGAAACTTTCTGTGGACTTGACCAGGCCGGGTAATAATTTCAAGCTAGTCTAACTAGTGATGTAAGCGTGTCTCGAATCGGTCATGTTCACTGAAAGTGGATCAATTCAAAAAGTGCGAGCTCTACCTAACATGTGCAAATTTATAAAACTATCACTCGAGCACATGTTGAGGGGGTGCATTTGAAAAATATAAAACTCTCAAGTGTTTGCAAAAATGTGTTTCAAAATTATGAACACTTTGAGAGATTTTTCAATGACTTGGTTTGGCAATCGTGGATGAATACTAAAGACCGGCCATTTTAATTAATGCATGGAGTTATAAGGATGGTTAGGTTAGGCTCAAGTTCCCACGATCCCGCCAGAGCCGGAGGGATCTACCCAGGGATAATCCACTAGTTAGTGTAGATGTCCTTAGGTATGATTAAAAAGGAGAAAAGTGTGATTAAGGGAAGAGTGCCGACTGAGATGGAGCTAGTACTGGAACAAACCCAACAAGGTACTAGTAATGAAGTCTCGGTAAGCACTGAAGGGGTTGAAGAATGAAAAAGAATTGTAAAGATAAAGGGTGAAAAGAAATAGCCCTCCTTACAACTTAGGCAGAAACTGGGTCAATACATATGCTGTCAGAATCACTTAGTTGATTGCTGGCATTGAAGACAAAGTATCATGGACCCAGTGATACGCTGCACAACCCTCCTTAGCCACTCAAGGTCCCTCAAAGGACTCTTGTTTCAATTGTCACGGAGTTCAATACATTCCTATCGTCTCTCTCACTCCGAGTTGGATGATATTGAAAAGGTGGCAGTCCTCTCCAGCCTCCGCTCACTAAATCAAAACGCACCATAGAGTCTAGAGCCACGAGATGCATAATAAGATCTCATAGGGACACGAATTATTTCTACACTGGTTGTTCAACATTAAGGACACCAGTTGTAAACTTATGAGTCCTACGCAGATCTTAGCAATCTGCCAGAACATTCATGAGGGAATTTACAAATGTAATTCTCAATGATTGAATGGAAATTCCAGCCAGGGTCAACATCAAGCAGCCCTGAAAGCAGGTCACTTCGGTAATTCTTTATGGATTACGCTTAGTGGTCACGGCGGTTTCTAACGGTCTACAGTCGTGGAGTGATCTCCAGCGACTCACCTAATCGTTGATGTGCTACGGTTCGATCTTAAAAAGCCCTCTGTTGGTTTTCGATTAGGAACGGTCTTGGTAAGGATTAGAGAGAGTTTTCACACTATGCTGTTAACAATCTCAAAGTCCGAACTTGTAAGTACCGGACGTTTTATTGCTAACTGTCGTATGCAGGAACATCTGGCGGTTGATGCTGATTGCTGTTGCAGCTGTTTGCGGTTGTAGCTGATTGAGGTTGCAGCTGAATGCGGTTGTAGCTGGTTGCAGAAAAGATGCCAATCCTCTACCACATGTTCACACTACATCATCATTGTAACTCAACAATGTCATGATCAACCTAAAAGACCTTTAACACGGCTTCTGCAAACTCTGATGCTAAAGATCATGACACCAAATAGTGTGAGCATGTTGGCTCAAAGATTTACACATCACGTGGAGACATACTACTGAAAGATGGCTTGAAGACACATGCTGGATGATATTTTCGAAGAATACACAAAATCATCCAAGACAAAGGAAAGGCCATCAAAAGTTCACTGCTGAAAGCACAAAGATACAAGACTTTGAAGAATCAAAGACTACGAGCTATAAAGACAAGTTCAGAAGAAAGAATGCTAGAATTCAAATTATTATTTCCGGGGTGACCTCCCTTAGGGGGAGATTGTTAGGAATATAAATATTCAGATGAAGGATCGGTCACCCCGAGTATCTATTTAGCATTTATATAGCTCGTAGGCTTATTTATATTAGCTTAGTATTATTAGTATTAGTATTAATAGTATTAGTCGTATTTATATTTGTGGAGTGGGTCGGGGCTTTCCCTACTGTCAGCTCACTCCACAGCCCACTAGGGGCACCAATAGTAGTAAGTATATAAACCCCTTCCCACACATGGGAAGGGTGGAACTCTTGTAACCAAACACACACTAATCTAATTGATACAAGTTTTCTCCCAACTCTCTCTCTCTCTAGTTCATCTCATCTACCATGGATCTAATCTTCCATGAACCAAGACCACCCGAATCATCAACACAATCAAGATGGTTATTTCCTACACATATCAATCTCAAACACACCATTAACAGCAATAACATTAAAATAAAAAACACCATTTAAAGAAATAGAAATTCCATTGCTATTTATAATGTGATCAAAACCAAGATCCAATAAACAAGAAAAGGAAACAACACCCCTAATAATTGAAGGTGCATAATGACAATTGTTTAATAACAGTACTAAGCCCAAAGGCAAAACTAAATTAAACACTCCTATGGCTTCAACAGCTGCAGGTGCTCCATTTCCCACATGCAGATATTGCTCCCCATAGGCGAGCTTCCTTTCTACTCTAAATCCCTTCAGCGTATTACAAATGTCAATACCGCATCCAGTATCATATACCCAGGAATTAATTTTATGATTTAGAGTAAATAATTCAATCATAAGTAAGTTACCTGAAGTGCTGGTGCCCAAGTGCCCAGTCTTCTTGTTCTTACTTTCCCGTAACTCTTGGATATAAAGAGGACAGTTCCTCTTCCAGTGACCAACTACATGACAGTAGTGGCAAGCCTGATCCTTCTTTGGATTATCCTTCTACTTAAAAGGGTTTTTCTTGGGTTGTGGTTGATAAGCCATAACTTGCTTACCCTTATCAGCCTTACCCTTTACTTTACCCTTCTTGTTCGCATTTGGCTTGTTAATTCTACCCCCTTGAATAGCAAGTACCTGCGGTGTAGGAGCCTTTGGTGGTAAACCTTTCTCGTAATCAATAAGCAGTGCGTGTAAATCAGAAATTATCTTCCCCACACAGTGCATATTGAAATTACGCACAAAACCACTAAATTCCTTAGTCAGGGATCTATTGATTAAGTTGATAGCAATGTCTTGTTCATAGACTTTGCCAAGTGCTTGTAGTTGATCCATGTAACCTTTCATTTTCAACTCATGAGCACTTACAGGTTCACCCTCTGCCTGCTTACAACCGTGTAGACATTCCATCAAATCATAGACCTCAACGGTTTGTGGTTTTTCAAACATTTTTCTAAGTTCGTTTATCATGTCCATAGGGAAGTAATTCTCAAACTGCTTTTGAAGAGCAGGTGTCATCGCCCGCAACATTAAACAGGCCACATCATTATGCGTCTTATACTCAGCTTTCCACAATGCTTTTTCTTCATCAGTTGAAGTGTCAGCAGTAGGTTCAGCAGAACAAGTCTTAGATAAATATTCAAGTTGATCTGTCACTCGCAAGACAATCCTGAGTGAACGATACCAATCATTGAAATTCTGAGAGCCAGAAAATTTTTCCCGTTCAAAGAAAGATTTGAATGCAGAACTCATAGTAGTGTTATTGTTTTGAGCCATTTCTACAGATAAAGAAAGTTCAAAATTAGTATTTTCGATAATACAATTTTTCAAGAAAATAAAATACCCAAGAAAATACTCATATAACCATAGTATTTTCTTGAAAACTAGGATCCAAATTATCATAGTTTCATTACATCAGTTGATCTGCTAGTAATGAAAGTATATAATAAGGTAATCTGTCGAACAATAATTGGCAAACAATTTCCAATTCCTAGATCACTATGGGATTTATATTGGGAAACAATTTCCAATATAAGCATGTTTTTCCCCATCTTATGCCTTGAGTCCAAGCTCTCACTTACAACTCAATTTAAGTCGTCTAATAAAAAAACTGTAAATTACCATAGTCCCATTACATCAGTTGATCTGCTAGTAATGAGAGGATGAAATTTACCTTTCCATTGTAATCTAGTCCAAGCTCTCACATGACTAAATTACAACTTCAAGTGTTCTTTAACTAGATGGCATTAACTTAATTTTAAAGGGTACTAATTTTGATGTGTCAATCAAAATATGTACGAAGAAGCATGCATACATCTTTGTATCATAAGTTTTTCAAAACCTTTTTATTTACAAATTTTAAGCTAAGATTTAAATCAACAAAGTTTTAATTGAGGTATTGGGTTCACCAATCAAAGAATTACCTACAATTATCGCCCACTATATCCTGCTACTGCATGAGTTAAAAGACCCAAGTTATTCGGATAATTACCACAAAAGTGGCACGTGAAATTGAGGTCAATTCACCCTTAAGGTGATTTTTTACATAAATAGTCGTACTTGGTAGCTCCAATTTGACGCACAAAGGAGCGTAGATACAAAGGTCAGATCGAATCTAATTAAAAACCCGTTTCTACTTAAACCCCTCTTATAGTTTATCACAATTGGGTGAGCCGTTCGTACTATTGGTACAAAACTCAACAATCAATTAAAAGTTTATGATTTTAGTCTTAAAAACCATGTTATAAATTATAACCTTGCTAGTCTTGCTTGGGAGCAAATTACCATGCGAAGCGAACCACTATCGGCACATAAGACTTTGCAAGATTCATAATTTATTACATCAAGTTTCACCATTATTTAGTCCATTTATTTTCTATTCAAAAATTACCCTTTTTTGCTTAAAACATGTCATACAATTAAACAAAAACAAGTAATAATAAAAATAAACAACTAAATAACACACATAACTTAACAATTAATTATGTAAAAAATTAGCCACATGCAAACTAATTCGATAACCTATTAATAATCAATCTATGTTTAACTATGCATATATTTAACTAATACTATCACTTACAATGGTAAGTGAGCCACATGCATTGACGTATCGATTGCGTTAGTCATAATTAAATATACACTACATTGCACATAATTGATTACTTAATTAATTAGAGTCTTCCCCAATTCGACATCTATTAATTAACTTAGATGTGAAAACAATTAAATCATCACAATAATGAATCCATGTCAAACATGCACGTTTGCATGGATTCTACCGAACAATTAGCAAATTGCCACAAGATCACTTACAACATATAAACATGTTAAACCTAGGGTTTCTAATCAAATTAAATTACAAAACCAAACCCTAACTAATTATAGGGCAATCGGCCCTTTTTTAAAAAAATATTAGGGTTTCGATTTGTATAAACCCTAAATCGACCAAAACATGTAAAACACAATCAACATTCGTTTTTTATTATGTGTTTCGGTAATTACTTACATGTTATAACATGGCTCTGATACCATTGTTGGAATTATATAATCATTACATTCATATATATGTAAAAGCATCAAAGAACACATATACGGAAGCGTAGGAAACATAACACATAAATAATTAACCGAATTTAAAAGTAAGCGTACCTTGATGATTCTAGCAAAACAAAAATAAAACCAAGCAATATAAGTGATGAACCCTAATTAGGGTTTAAACAGATTACACGAATTGCACTTTACCTTTTTTGCAATTCAATCCAAGATACTTACAATAGTGTGTAAGTATCACATTCTTGTACACACGAACTAATACCAAATTAACGTTATGCAAGTAAATAACACAAAACAAGAATTTTTTGACAATCAAAATATTCGATCGACCCTAAGAGGGTTTAGTTCGATCAGTTTTAAGAACAAGGAAAGAAAAACACAAGGTTTAGGGTATTAGTGTGTACAAGAGTACCCAATAATGAATCCTAGCCTTTGTTTATATAGTTGAGCAAACTTAGAGGACAAGTTAACCAAGGATTAGGAAACCTAACCCTTGGCCGATCGGTGTAACCCATTAGGGCTTCTGGATCCTTCTCGACTTTCCTTTTATTCACCTTTTAATAGTTTCCTTTTATCGTTTAATGGTCGTTAGTCATTATCCGTTAATACTAACATCCGTTAAATGTTTTGTGTACATAATAATTAAAGATAACATTTTATAAATAATTATTAATCGTTAACTCTTCATTCGTAAAGTGTGCAATCCCGTGATCTCGAGTTCGATCCTAACACACAACTATTATTTTATGTCTACAAAACTAACAAAAGAGAATATCTGGATCCCAAGAGGAACTGACAATGGAGAGTGGGTCAGTTCTCAAGATTCTGTTCTTTACGACAGAAACAATCTATTTGGCGAGCAGTTGATCGTATTGGATAAATTTAAGTATGAGAAAAAAGTTTTCAACTTGTTTGCAAGTGTTTACAATGTGAAAGTTCATCCCTCAGTTGATGATTACTGAACTGTGGAGGAAATGGGAAAGTTTGGGACATCAAATAACACATGCCGCCGAAAAATCTGTCAGAGGCTTTATTAACATACCACTTTATCGAGAGAGGATGAGGGAGGATGAGGAAGCATGGCATGACGTTCCGTGCCGCCGGAACAACAGAAGACGCAACGAGAGTAGAAGTGGCAAGGGAGAAAAGGATGTTACTAAGTTTTTCATCTCCAACCTGCCAAAAGGGTGCAATCCATGGGACGTTTCAAGCTTTCTGGGGGCTTCGGTGAGGTAGTCGGTACATATATAGCCAGAAAAAGGGACAAAGAGGGAAATAGGTTTGGCTTCATTACGTTCAGGAAGGTGAGGAATGCCATGGAGCTGGAGAGAGGTATGAATGGTCTAAAGATGGGAGGTTTTAAGTTGAAAGTTAACATAGCTAAGTTCGCGGTTGAAAACATTGGGTTTTGGGACTCGGAAGAACCTCCTAGATCAATGCCGGAGAAGGTGGAGGTTCAACAGAAAAAGGCTCAACTTAAAGATAGTGCCAATGCATGTTAAACCGTTGGCGGCAAGTCATTTAGAGAAGTTCTGGTCGGAAAATCTGTCAGAGGCGTGCAGTCGTCGAGTGGTCCGTTGTCTGTAAAATGTATTCAAATACCGGATAATGTTCCGGCCTTCCCTGAGCTTCATGGCCGGGCGTTGGTTGGTAGGGCAGTGGACTTACCGACGCTTGTCTCCATGAATAAAATTCTAATCATCGAAGGATACTCAAGCATGGAGATAAGCTACATTGGAGGTCTGTCGTTAATGCTCAAGTTCACTGTTAAGGTAGAGGCAGAGGATTTTCTTCTGAATATAGACACTTGGAGGAAGTGGTTTTCGGTCCTGGATATGTGGGAGGGACAATCATTGCCGTTTGAGAGGGTTGCTTGGCTAAAGATTATTGGTGTGCCTCTCAATTTGGCGTCTAATAGTATCTTTGACAGTGTAGCTGGTCTTTTCGGGAAGGTTGTTCTTGGTTCCCAACTCACAATGGACGATGGAGACCTGTCGGTCGAATGTGTTGGTGTACTGGCCGGTGAGGGCGATATAATCAATGATTTTGTCATGATAAAGTGGAAGGAGAGATCATTTCACTACTAGAAAAAAGGCCTTTAATGACGCGCATTGCGTGTCATAAAAGGGGTCAGATGACGCGCTTTTTGGTGTCATTGATCGACCCGTCATAAAGCTTTATGACACGCATTTCGCGCGTCATAAATTTATGACACGCTTTTATGACACCCTTTTACGACAAACTTTTATGACACTATTTTATGACCCCTTTTTTGCGTGTCATGGTTCAAATTTTTTTTAAAAAAAAATTATAAAATTAATAATATCCCCACATTAAATAACAGATAATCTCATAATACAAATAAATACACAAATAGCAAAAAAGCGCATTTCATATATAAAAACAATGCGTTTCATACAACTTGCAAGAAATATATCCGTATGAACTTTAAATGGTTATATAAAACTTGCAAGAAATATATCAGTGAACGTACAACTCTATCAAATTCTAACATAAAGCATCTTTTGACATCATCTTTAGTAGGCTTGCAGCCACATCTATCTCTTCGTGAAGTCAAGTCAGAGACCTCTAATGTCAACCAAGTTTGTTTTAAGTTGATATAATGACTGTGTACGTACTTGGTGATCAATAACTTCCCGTGCAGAACCCACCTTCTGAGGCCAGTGCATGTCCCATGGCAGCAGTTATTATATCTATCTTATCAAACTGCAATGGCAAGACCAACATTAACCTTCTCAACTTCAAACAGAATAACGACCACCAAACAAAACAGAGAGCTAAGAGAGAAAAAGAGGGGTACCGGAACTTGGTAGTGTTCAGTTAGACCTCTACCAGATTTTCCAAGCACACCTAAAGAGTTGCTCTCATCTAATAGAACACGAAACTTGTACTTCTTTAGTTGGATAATCTCATCCAGTGGTGCAATTTGACCAGAGTTCTGAACATTTCGAAAACATTATATTAAAAATCATGAGAATTCTCTATCCACACATAGGAGTTAGGACTTTAGACAAGGCGACCAAGCTTGTCAAATAGCTTGGTGAATCCATTTGACTGCCTTGCCAAGCCCATCAAATCTATACGAGTAAAAAGACAATATTTACTTATTTCGTTGACTACTATTTAAGACTTCTGATTGTAACAATATAATATGCACTTCGTTCTCCCTATGGGTTTGAATCACATTTGACAAACACACGCTTATATATTCTAATAGTTCATAATCAGAACAAAACAAAAAGTAGCACCAATATCCAATTGCATAGGAAGGACCAAAAGATTGTACCCATGGATTGTGCCATATTTTGAAAGATAGGGCAAAGGAGCCTACCTGCTTCAGTCATGGCAGATCCAAAGTGCCTCTCTAATAGCTGTTTAAATGCGAAAAGTAACAAAATAAGCACAACTATGGAATTTATATAGATAGCCAAAAAAAATATGCTCACCGTATACAACAATGGCAAACTTTCAGATAAAGATTCAGCTAGCCCACGCAACAACAGTCTACGGCGTTCACCTGCATAAATTATAGAAAGCAAAAAAATCATTGAAAGTGATCAACTGATCGAAATATTGGTCCAATCAGTTTTAGCACTTAAGGTAGATCATGTACTTAATTCAATCCAAATCAGTCCGAATTTAATCTAAGCTATAAACTTCTAAAAAGTAAGAACTAGCCTAAACAACAGTGGTTGTTTACCTCCTAAAAGAGAGACTGCTCAGAAATATACCTCAGCCTTAAAGTCCTTGGGAAATTGATCCTTAGCATCCCACAAAATATCAATTTCATCACGATTGTAAGTACCTTAATTGAGACGGTAAAGGGTTTACTGATGAAAACAAATGCAGTAACTCACTAGGACTTGTCTTTGAGCTGCAAAACATAAAAACAAAAGTAATTATAAGCACAATTCAACTAGAATAACTAATTTCCTGTTTTGTGAGTTGGAAGGGAAAAAAGACAAGGTCTTTAGAGACGTTCAGAAGCTTACCTTCACAAATGCTGATCAAATTTCACAAATGTTGATCATCTCTCGTTGTTTCCTCAACCAACTTCTCAACTAATGTTCCTTTCTGCATATTGAACAGGTTAGCTTGTAAGAATATAGTAAGACCAAATTCGCTATTCTCAACATAGAAATTATGTACTTTATTACCTCTGGATCATCTCGAAGCTTGAGACTACGTCCAGATTCAGAATTCAGCAAGTCCCTTACATTCTCGTTATAGATTTCTGGAGTCTGTAATAACGCCAAATAACAGTCATATAACATTTTACACCATACAAGCCCTTTAAGTTGGTAAATGAATTAGAGTACGAGAGCTGCAAACATATTTATCTCTTATAACTTACATTCAATATGTGCTGGTAAATATCATTGACTGCTTTTTCCGTGATTCCTCTCATCGTATAAGTCTTGCCACTACTCGTTTGACCATATGCAAAAATGGTTGCTGAAAACAATAAACATGAATCTCGTAAAACAGATACAACGACCCAATGGAAAAAATAAAAAGCATAGTTAATGGATAATTACCATTGATGCCCATTAGAGCAGACAAAGCAACGGTCTTCACTCCTTCCTCATAGACACTTTCCGTGACAGTTGCAGGGCCAAAAACTTTATCTAAAAGAACCGGAAACCTTTTCTTTAGCTCAAACAGAATCACGAGTAAAATTCAATACACAACAATAACTTTTTATAAATCACCAACTAAAGCGTACCAAATGTAAACGAAGATTGTTGAGTCACACGCTCATTCGGGAACGGTTTATATACAATAGAATGATCATCAACGCATTTCCACGATACAGTATCTTTCGCTAACTGTTCCTTGTCGTCATTTCCGTTTATTCCAAATTCGGCAACAGACAATCCAACCCTCGCGGTTTGACCTTGTCCTGTCCAATCGCTTATCTGTTAGCAATAACAAATTAGTACAAACTAGCAAACAACAATTTGAGGCCAATGAAGGACCTGAAACACGTTAAAAACACTAGCCATCTTAATGCCAATATGTAATACAATTCGATTTATTTATCAATAAAGTGGAAAATTTTAGTTATCAAAGTAGCACTAATAACGAACCCAAAAATGCAAAACACTTGCTAGCTATATTTTGGGGCAAATACGACGCCAAAAATGTATTCCTAAAAACGTTAATCTCGCTTTAACGAGTAATCAAACAAACCAAAATACTTATCAAACAAATACATATCTATGGTATTAAAAAAAGGGTTTTGTACGGAGTAATGTATATTTTATCCTACAATAAATTTAATAAACCATGTCATATTATTAGTAACCAGTAAACTAGCTGAAAATCATTCCTTTATTAGTTTACAGAATTCAAATAGAACTTACTGTGACGGGATAAGCAGAGTATAGACCATGTTTGGCTCAAGCCCTGCTGACCAAACCAGAAGATGCCATCAACGGCTCTGTCAGGCTCGGTCAAATTCCCTGTTTGTTCTGTGCTACGTACATCTGTTACACGAAGATAAATACCAACAGCAACCAATCTAACCTAAATACAACAATAATTCAAACAAATCCAAACCAAACACCAACCAATCTAACCTAAATACAACAATAATTCAACAAATATTCTAACACAAACAACAATTCAACAATTACAACAAATCAAATTAAAAATAACAAAACAATTAGGGTTTCGAATAAAATGGTGAAAAATAGCGCGTGGGTTACCGAATCGAAGAGAGGAGGTGGCGGGGAAGGCACGGTGTGGTGGCGGTGGCTGACTGTTGCGGCGGCGGTGGTGCTGGTTGCCGGAGGAGGCGGATGCGTGTGTGTTTTTTTTTATGGGAGGCGTGTGTGTTTTAGGGTTTGATTTTTTGGGTTTTTTTTGTTAAGCGGGATATATGTTTTGTTGAGTGGGAAATGAAAGTGTAGACCGCGTTTTTTAAAAAATTTGAGAAATGACACGAATTTGATGACACACAAAAATGTCTGTCGTCTATCCTTCAGATTTTACAATTTATGACAGTTTTTTTATGACTTACACTTTTACGCGTCATTATATTGTGTGTGTCATAAAAAGCATGTCATTAAAGGCCCTTTTTCTAGTAGTGTTTAAAGTTTGGGTCCTGGAGGAGCCAAGACAATGGGAACCTGAGTGCATTGGACCTGTGCGTTCTGGAAGCCAGAATACAGTAGTGCCACCGAAGGTGTTGCCGGAAGCAGTAGAGGAAGAAGAGGCATTGGAAGACGGAGAAATTCGGGATGGGAATCCGGAAAAGGTGGATGAGTGGTCTGACAGTCAGGGGGAAAGCAGAAAGTCCCATGCGTCCATGGAATCTGAGAATAGTGGGGGTTCCTCAAATGGTGGCGGATGTTCCAACAATATTTATTACTTTAATGCTGTGGACCAGGGTAATACTAAAGCTAATAAAATCAGAAAGGTTGGGCATGGGAGGCATAAAAATAAGCCCAAAGCATGCAACCTAAGTGAGGAAAGAAAGAGGCCCAAAAAACGTACGAGGTTGGACTCAGAGGACCCTTTTGACCTTAACAGATTTATTGGAATAGTGAATGCTATCCCATCTCAGGCTGAGAGAGACTCTCAAACGCACACGGGGGAGGAGGATAGGTCTGTCGACAGGGATATTGACCTAAACGTTAGGGCTCGAGAAGTTCCTGATGGTGTTCTGGATAATGGGGACTTTGAAGTTCAGACTAACCAGGCTGGCTCTGATGAGATCGACGGGGGCGCAGGGACTGAGGATGAAGTCAGAGAAACGGTGGATATTGGAGCTGTTGTCGGTGCCCAACTTGCTAATCACATCTCATTGGTTAGGGAGGCAATCCAGAGTGAAGGTAACAATGTTGTCAAATCATGAATGTGTTGTTGTTCAATGTTAGGGGTATTGGGGGAACGGTTTAAAGGCCCCTGGGTCGGTAACTTAAGGAATAAGGAGGAGATTAATCTTGTGGCTATACAAGAAACCAAGCAGCAACATGTCTCTGTATATGATATGAGGCCGTTCTGGGGAAGGGGGAAATTTCGAATTGGAATATGTCGGTTCGGTGGGTAATGCAGGGGGCCTAGTGACCTTATGGGATCCTTCGGTTTACGAGTTGGCGGACTGCATCAAAGACAGACTATACTTGCTGGTCACTGGAAAAATTAAAGGCAGCGGGGAGAGCCTTAATGTGATGAACGTTTATGCCCTACAAAGTCTTCCTGATAAAAGGGCGCTTTGGACCAAAATTGCTAGTGATATGGGTCGGCTCCCGGGGATGTGGTTAGTGGTGGGGGATTTTAATGCAGTCAGATACCGGGAAGACAGGAAGAATTCAGTCTTTAAACCGGCGTGCGCGAGGAGCTTTAATGATTTTATCCTAAACTCGGGTTTGAATGAGTATAGTATGAAAGGAAGGCAATTCACATGTGTTAGAGACAACGGCAGAAAGCTTAGCAAACTTGACAGGATGTTGGTTTGCAACGAGTTTTTCAATAAGTGGCCCGACGCCTGCCTTAGAGTTGTTTCGAGCCCTCATTCGAATCATTGTCCGCTGCTTCTATCGACGAAGTTCTCCAATTTTGGTCCCCGTCCGTTTATAGTTTTTAACTCTTGGTTTGACAAACCGGGGTTCGACGAAGTGGTTCATAATGCTATGCAATCATTTTCTGGTGTTGGGGCTCCGGACTCCATTCTGACCATGAAATTTGCTCACATTCGGAACTGTCTGAAGTCTTGGAGAAATGAGATGGTTAAAAAAGAAGACGAGGACTTGATGGAGGCGACTAAGGATCTAGAAGAGCTGGAGCGTTCGATGGAAGTTAGAGATCTATCTGAAGAGGAGGAGTGAGTGCAAGAATGTCATCAAAGCTATTAGTGTTAGAAAAAGCGCCGACTTGAAGCAGAGATCCCGAATCAAGTGGGCGGTAGAAGGCGACGAGAACTCTAAGTTCTTCCATGGGATGATTAATAGTAGGAAGGCTTCTAACAACATACCGGGGCTGAATATTGGAGGCAGATGGGTGTCGAAACCAAGTCTTATTAAGAAAGAGGTTTTCATCTTCTTTAGAAGCAGGTTCGTCGAAGAGTGTGTTCAACGCCCGGCCCTTGTGTGCGATAATTTCAAGAGGATATCGGATGAGGAAAAGAGGGTTCTGGTCCAGCCATTCACGTTGGATGAAATCAAGAGGGCAGTCTTTGGGTGTGGGAATGACCGAGCGCCGGGTCCTGATGGATTTAATTTCCGTTTTATAAAGCGGTTCTGGTCCTTGTTAGAAACCGACTTCAAAAACTTAATGGATCATTTCTTTGAAGCTGCTGAGATTAGTCGTGGAAGTGGGTCGTCATTTATAGCTCTTATCCCTAAAGTTAAAGATCCAGTGGATCTTAGCAACTATCGTCCTATCAATCTTGTGGGAGTGATTAGCAAAACGGTTTCAAAGGTTCTCGCGAATAGACTAAAGCTGGTTGTGGGATCGGTCATTTCGGAATCTCAATCGGCTTTTGTTAGTGACAAATTCATTCTGGACGGGCCGTTAATAGTTAATGAGACTGTGTCTTGGTTAAAGAAGTCAAAAAAGAAAGCTTTCGTCTTCAAGATCGATTTTGAAAAAGCCTATGACAACGTCAACTGGGGCTTTTTGCGTGATGTCATGGTTCAAATGGGGTTCCCGGACTTGTGGTGCGATTGGATCATGGGGGTGTTGCGCTCGGCTAGGTCCTCTGTTTTAGTTAACGGGGCACCTACCTTCGAGTTTCAATGCTCTAAGGGGATGCGACAAGGAGACCCGATCTCTCCATTCCTCTTTCTCCTTGTCATGGAAGGACTTTCTTGTATGTTCCAGAAAGCTAGCGGAGCAGGAGTGATTGAGGGCATCCGTTTACCCAATGACGGACCGATCATCTCTCACCTTCTATTCGCGGATGATGCAATCATTCTTGGGGAATGGTCGGAAACTAACCTGATGAATGTGGTCAGGATTTTGCGTTGTTTCCATTTATGCTCTGGTCTGAGAATCAACATCGAGAAGTCAAATCTTTTCGGCATTGGAGTGAGTGAAAGTGATCTTGAAAGGATGGCAAGGATGGTTGGGTGCAAGGCAGGGGCTTTCCCGTTTAGTTATTTGGGGATTTCGGTTGGAGCAAGTATGAATAGGGTAAATAATTGGAAACCGGTGTATGATATTTTTGAAAAGCAGCTTTCGAAATGGAAGGCGTCGTGCCTTTCGATAGGGGGCAGAATCACGTTGATCAAGTCCGTCATGAAAAGCCTCCCAAACTATTATTTCTCGCTCTATAAAGCCTCGAGGAAGGTGATTAATGATCTCGAGACATTCATTAAAAGATTCCTATGGGGAGGATCTACCGACAACCGCAAAATGCATTGGGTCGCTTGGGACAAAGTCGCCACATCTAGGAAAAAAGGAGGTCTGGGTCTGAATAAACTCTTCGACATAAATGTGGCGCTTTTATCAAAATGGGGGTGGAGATTCAAAACGGAAAGGAATGCGTTGTGGAAGAAGGTTATCGAGGCGATCCATGTCAACAAAAGAAGTTGGGACTTTATCCCTGTGAAAAAAACGATTAGCGGGGTTTGGAGTTCCATTGTGAAGGTGCTCTCAAGAACAGTTGTCAACGGAACTCCGATCCGTAAGATGTTCAAAGGGGAGGTTGGAAATGGTTCAGAAATTGCCTTCTGGATTGACCCTTGGCTGTCCAGTGTCCCGTTACAGGAAATAGCGCCGAGACTCTTCAGATTAGAAAGGCACAAAAAATGTAAGATAAGTGACCGGGTTCGGCAACAAGACGGTTCGCTTGTGTTTTCTTGGGATTGGAGGTCTGAAATTGTGGAGAACGAGGATATGGATCAGCTTAATCACCTGTGCCGCTTGTTGGAGGCGGTAGTGCTGAAGCAAAGGGAGGATAAATGGGTCTGGTTAGGCGATTCGGGGAAGGATTTTTCAGTGGGAGCTGTTAAGAGATTTCTCAGTTCGGGTCAGGATGCTAGCAACAGTTTTGTGTTAGACTGGTGTCGTTGGTTGCCGATCAAGTGCAACGTTTTTGCTTGGAGGGCCGCTTTGGACTGCATCCCGACAGCGGATGCTCTGCGAAAGAGAAATATCCCTGTTACGGATGTGGCGTGCTTGCTGTGCGGTGAAGGCGAAGAGACGGTGGACCACATCTTTTCTTCCTGCTATACGGCAGCCATCATTTGGCAGGGTATTTCTCAGTGGTGCAGGGTGCCACACATCTTCGCTTTCTCTGCTCGCGACCTATTCGAGTTGCACAACTCGGTGGGTCTTAAAGGTGTAGATAAAGAGGTGTTTCAAGGAATTATGTTTATAGGGTGCTGGAGCTTATGGAGGGCGAGGAATGCTCGGAAATTCTCTAACAAGCTGGTGGTAGCGAAGGACATTCTTAGCGAGGTGAAGACGATGGGGTACTTGTGGTACAAGAATAGGGGTAGATTAAAAGCTTTATCTTGGGTTGATTGGTGTAATTTTAAATTGATGTAAGTTGTGTTGTTTGGGCGCCCTGTCTCGGGGCGTCCCGTGTTTGTTAATGAAGTCTACCTTTCAAAAAAAAAAAATAACACATGCCCAATGCTGTGCTTTCTGGGAGTTTGTAGTCAGTAACTGGAACTCGGGAACAGAAGAAATGTTCAAAAATAACTTATCAAA
This sequence comes from Artemisia tridentata subsp. tridentata, assembly GCA_021014915.2. Taxonomy (NCBI): domain Eukaryota; kingdom Viridiplantae; phylum Streptophyta; class Magnoliopsida; order Asterales; family Asteraceae; genus Artemisia; species Artemisia tridentata. Next base: position 295,615,835 of record CP139502.1, on the reverse strand, counting down.
ATTTCCTGTTTTGGATCCTACTACTGATAGCATCTCTTTAAAAGATAAATGTGAAATTTTCATTCGCGATGATCTTTTCTTAATGGACCTGTTTCAAAGCTCTTCTCGTTCTATATTTGTATGGTATCCACAGCCAAGTTTGAAAACTCTAACCCAAACCAAGCTTTTGGATATCTATAGCAAATTAGGTGTCCGTACTTTATCTGAATCTGCTCAGAGAACCATATCTGATGTTGATAACGTTGGATTCGAACGAGTGAGCTCAAGTGAAAAGATTGTAAAAATGGGTTTGTTTAAACTCATTCTTGGCTTTCTTTCCAATCCTAAATTAAAAATCGAGGCAGAAAGGAGACATGAAGTGGCTAGCCGTGTACTTGCAGTTGAAGTATTTGAGACATTAGAACCAATGACGGTCAAGTACAGTCTTTCTTTTTCTTCTGGAGATGTACTCAATGTTGAAGCTAAGAGAATGATACGTTGGGACAAGCAGAACTTTTTATGCAGAAGCTGGATAGGTCTTCTGGTTACAAGCATCTTATGGAATACGCTTCTCATTTTGGTGAAGTGATAGCTGATGGGGTGATTTGGGAAAATCAAGAACTTGTGGTCGGGCTTTCTGAACTAATCAGGTTGGGTTTTCTGGTGGAGTATAATGAGGAAGCGGTTGAGTTCTTGATGAAGACCAAGAATCTTCAAATCTTTCTTGAAGAGCAAGACTACCTTTCTTCCACGTTCTCTTCTTAATAGGTAAGTTGTAAATGATGCATTTTCTATATACGTTGTTTCATCTTAAGGTTTGTTAGTTTTATTTTTTGCACGTCTTAAGTTGATATGATAGCAATGTTTAAAAACCTGACCTGTTCGAGTCAGCACTGGTTCAACCATCAAACATAGAGAGATAGGGTATGGCATCACACCTATAATGTATTTACTTTTTTTGCATAGTTTAATTTGGCATATGGGTCGAATTTTTGCAATGTTTTAAAAACCGGATTTTTCATCGAACCGGTCAGTCAGCCGGAGGCCGGTTCGACCGGTTCGACCGGTCGAACCGGACCAGTCAAACCGGACCAAAAAAAAAAAAAAAAAAAATCAAAACCGGTTGAACCGGACCGGTCGAACCGGAAAAACCGGCCAAAACCGGAAAAACCGGCCGGTTCGCTACAGTAAACGGGACTTATAAAAACCGGGGTTTTTTAAACCGGCCGACCAGCCGGAGGCCGGTCGAACCGGCCGGTCCGGTCCGGTTTTTAAAACATTTGGCATATGGGTCGAATTTTTGTTTGATTGTGATTGACTTGATGACCCATATAACAGCTGATCAATTGCTTTTTAAATTGTAAGTGATTCTGTTATAAACATTTCCTTTTTTGTATCGATGGATTTATATATTTTGTTTTCAAAATGCAGGAGAATGCACAAGAAAGGCGGGAGAACGGGAGATGGTTATTACGGTGGACATTTCTGTTTCGTGGCAATAAGTTGATAGATGAAGCGTTTTACGTTGCTGCTATTTAAGCTTCTGAAGTTACTTTAGTTTCGTGTTTTCTACTGTAATGAACCGATGTTTGCACTCATGAACTTATGTTTTCAGTATTTGATTTGTAACCTGATCAAATTTGCATCAATTTCATATGTGATCATTAGCTAATTTTTCAAACTTTGACTTTGACAAAAGTTCACTAAAAGTATTTTCAATTTCTTTTTCTTCTATTTATCCGCACCTAAAAGAAATAAAAACTCGTGAAGCTTTTAGCGACAACATTGTCATCTAAAGATATTCCATTAAGTTTTTACCCAAAATGCTTTCCCTCCTGATAATACTTTTCCCTCTTGATCATTTGCGACAACAAAGTGTTCGCTATAAACGAGAACTAATTGCAATAAGTTTTAAATTAAAAATGTAAATAAAATCAAAAGTTAAAATATAAAGTATTTAATAATAAGGTACTTTTGTGATCGATGCAAAACAAGTATCACTTAAAAAACAAATAAATCAATCTCAACCATCCATCCACCTCTCATCTAATGGCTAAGATCAAATCAAAAAATAAAAAAGGAGGGCAAAATTGACATTTTAGCTCATTTAATATAAAAACCCACTTTCCACCTTTTTTTTAAAACAACATATCTTGCAAACGGTAAATCTTCAAGCTACGAAAAATACACCATCGCGACGAGAAAAAAATTATCTTTCTATAGATATGCATTGTTATATACTTTCGACGAACTTTTTTTTCAAAATTCCGTCCAGAAAAATCCCACAGGATTCGTAAAAAATCCCATGGGATTCGTAAAAAGACGATTTTTTTTCAAAATTTCCGTCCAAAAAAATCCTACGGGATTCGTAAAAAGACGATTTTTTTTTTCAAAATTTCCGTCCAGAAAAATCCCACGGGATTCGTAAAGAAATCCCACAGGATTCGTAAAAAGATTATTTTTTTTTCAAAATTTTCGTCCAGAAATATCCCATGGGATTCGTAAAAATACGAATTTTTTTTTCTTCAAAATTTCCGTCCAGAAAAATCCCACTGGATTCGTAAAAAGACGATAAATCACAAAGGATTCAGTATGAATCCCATGGGATTCTTTGGTGAATCACATGGGATTCATTGTGAATCCCATGGGATTCTTTGGTGCATCCCATGGGATTCTTTGGTGCATCCCATGGGATTTTTTGGTGCATCCCATGGGATTCTGTATGAATCTCATTGGATTCTTTGGTGCATCCCATGAGATTATGTATGAAATCACAAGGGAATATTTTTTTATGAATTTGCAGTGACAATTACATTAATCCAATCATCTCACATTACATTACTATCGAGGAAGTCAAACTTATACCCAATAAATATCTCTAAACAATGAAAAACATTAGAAAAAAGAAATCAATGACCATCAAATAGTCTTTCCTCTAGTTGTAAAAAAAGTTGAAATAAACTTCTAGCTTTAGTGGGGACCAACTGCAACCCATGTGGTAGATGATAAAAAAATACTATTTGTTTAGTGGAGCAAACATAATCGTTTGTATTTTTACAACTGACTTTTCAAAGCAAAACTTTTATATATAAGTAGTTCCTCTTTTTTACACCAAGGATAAATGTTGTCCCTTTATCCCTTTATCCCTTAGCCACTAAGAATCCTCCAAGGTTGACTACCAGAAACAAGATGAAGACGCCCAAAGAGTTTGAAAGCACTTCTGTTCTGCCAATGGCCGCAATCAATCGAAAAAGAGAGGGAGAGAGCCATTTGATGTAAGGCAAAGAACACGAAGAACTGTTGACCAAATCTAAGCCATAAAAAGTGTTAGATGTTGAATGCTAAACAATTTATGTTTCAAAACCTCCCTAATCCACCACACCCAACACCCTCCTGATCTCACGCGCCACCACCACCAAACCCCTCTCCATCACATGCTCCGCCCACTCCAACCGCCACCGCCGTCACCCCACCACCCTCATCCGTACCGTACCGTCATCTCCGTACCGTTTGCTGGAAAAACAAATGTCATCTCTTAATCTCCACCGTCGATACCACGGAGTTTGTTCTTGTCGCCGCCGGATCTATTATCGCCAGATCTATTGTCGCCAGATCTGTTGGTGGTCGGATCTGTTGCGGCCGGATCTGTTGGTGGTAGTGGTTGATTTAAGGGAAGTGAAATGAAAAGAATTGATTAGCAGCTATTTTGTTATTTGGAGTGTTCGGATGATTTAAAATAGATGGATAGTTGAGATCTTGTTATTTGTTCTTTAGCTAAATGTTGTTTCGTATTGAACTTTTTTTTTTAAATTTCCGTCCAGAAAAATCCCACGGGATTCGTAATAAAAAGACGAAATTTTTTTTTTCAAAATTTCCATCCAGAAAAAATCCCACGGGATTCGTAAAAAGACAATTTTTTTTTCAAAATTTCCGTCCAGAAAAATCCCACGAGATTCGTAAAAAAATCCCACGGGATTCGTAAAAAAATCCCACGGGATTCGTAAAAAATCACTTGTGATTTATTATTTTTTTTAAAAATCACAAGTGATTTGTAAAAATGAGTAAATCACTTGGGATTCAGTATGAATCACATGTAATTCATTATGAATCTCATGGGATTCATAATCAATCACATGAGATTCAGCATGAATCACATGTGAATCCCATGTGATTCATTATGAATCCCATGGGATTGACTAATGAATCACATGGGATTCACAGTGAATCTCATTGAGATTTTCATTTTGTATAAATCCCAGTAGATTTTTATTTTGCTTTATATAAACTGTAAGTACAAAATCACATGAGATTCTGTATGAATCTCATGGGATTCATAATGAAATCACATGGGATTCTATATGATTTATCTTGTCGATAAATCACAAAGGATTTTGTATGAAATCACATGAGATTCAATATGAATCTCAAAGGGTTTTATTGTGAATCCCATGGGATTCAGTATGAATCTCAAGGGATTCATTGTGAATCCCATAGGATTCTTTGGTGCATCACATGTGATTCTTTGGTTCATTATGAATACCATGAGATTGACTAATGAATCACATGTGAATCCCATGAGATTCATTTGAATCCACGTGATTAATTATGAATCTGATAAGATTGACTAATGAATCACATGGGATTCATAATGAATCACATGGTATACAGCCACCATCTTTTGTCCACAAGGAAAAACTTTTGTTCACATATCTCACACATGCCTTTGGAAAAGTCATATAAATTTATATGTTACCAAGAAAAGTTCAATACGAACAAAAAAAAAAAAAAAAAAAAAAATCATTTTAGTATTCTACAAAAAAAAAATATATCATTTCAGTAACATTTTAGTATTCTACAAAAAGAATTGTTTCTCTTCCTCAATCATTCATACATCTTCATGAACAACCCTCTCTTTACAAAAAAAAGATATATGTTACCAGTTCTTACCACCATATAAATTTTATAGTTAACCCAAAAATATCAAAAGAAAATGACTTGTTTTTATAGTTAACAAACTCAGCTTACTAACTGATTTCACTCCACGTCCTCAACAATCCTCACAACAACCTCTCAGACAACTCATGGTCCGTGGTGGTACTCTTCTTCAACAACCTTTCAACCGCCTCAACTAACTGATTTCACTCCACCTAACTCCATCAAAACGCTTACTAACTTCACCAGATCTGATTTCGCTCCTTACATTTCCTCTGAATCTTAGATCTGTATTCACGGATGGTTGCCACGTGTCCTTCGTTACCTCTGCTTTCTTCTTTCTGTTCGACGGGTAGGAGGTTCCATTCTTCGATTGTGAGTTCGGTTGTGGTGATACGATCTACACTTGCGACAACCTTCAAAACCCACGTTCAAACACGATACTACACCAAAACCCACGTTCAAACACGATCTACACTTGCGACAACCTTCAAAACTCATTGAATCTTCATTAGGGAGATGATGGGAGTGGTGATACGTGGTGGTGACGGCAGTGGAGGTATGGTGGTGGCAGCCATATGAGAAGAGAGGAGAAAGAGAGAATTGAAGAGTTAGGTGAATGGGATGAGAGATTTTAGAGAGAGAGAGGGAGAGAGTAACGAGAGAAGAATAAAATTACAAAACTGTCCTTGTGTTGAATGCAAAGTTTAGTATAGACCATAGGATGAAAGAAAGATCAATGGCCAGGATGGAGCTATTTGTTCTTTGATTTTTTTTTTTTGTTTCGTATTGAACTTTTCAATATAAAGTCTTTAATAATAAAGTACTTTTGTGAGCGGAAATATGCGACAATCATTTATCTGAGGTGTCGTTCTGTCATCGTATATGTCCATTCATATTTGACTAAGATGTCGCTTCGTATATACTCTATCAATATAATAAATTAAATGTAAATGATTACCTTAAAATAAATAGCAATACATTTGGTTTCATATGACTCCCTTTTCAATAGTTACGAGATGTGATAACACTTACGTATGAAGACCATACTTTTGTATTTGACTTGCGTGATTCAAAAGATGTCGTTTCGTACATGCGCAACTAATATATTCAAAGAAATGCAAATGGTTCCTTTCGGAGGAATAGCAATACATGTCGTTCGATATGGATCACTTGAATAGTCTCGAATGTACGTGATAACATTTGTGCTCAAAAACGATACTTTCTTATTTGACTTACGTGATCCAAAATATGTCGTTTTGTATATGCACTATCAATATAAACAATGAAATTCAAAGATTCTGCTCGATTGAACAACAATACACTCAGTTCCATATGAAGCACTTGCATAGTCTCAGATGTATGTGATAACTTGTGTATGAAGAAGATACTTTTGTATTTGACTTGCATGATTCAAAAGATTTCATTTCGTATATGCGTTATCAATCAATGAAATGCAAATGATTCATCTCGATGGAATAGCAAGACACCTGGTTCCATATGAATCACTTGAATAGTATCGAATGTACGTGATAACACTTGTGTATGAAAACGATACTTTCGTATTTGACTTGCATGATTCAAAAGATGTCGTTTCGTATATGTGCTATCAATATAACCAATGAAATGCAGATGATCCCTATTGATGGAATATCAAGTCACTTCATTCCACATGAATTACTTGAATACTCTCGAATGTGATAACGTACACTTGTTTAGGAAGACAATACTTTCGTATTCGACTTATGTAGCTAAAGATATCGTTTCGTATATATCAATAGGAATCCTTGTAGCCAAGTTATCCCCAATATGTCTTATAACTTACCGTTGGCGTATGTGTTCGGACGGCTCAACTCGTCCGGACGCCGGAAGAAGCAAGGTCATTCGGCAATGGCCGAAAGGCACATAGATCGTTCGGATAAAACATCTGTCAAAAACAGAACAAGTGGCAATATCCTTTGACAGATGGCAGCTGCAGACACCGCCGCCGCCGCCCCGGGATTTACGGGATTATGTCTGAGACATGTTTCCTGAAAACCCGGCGCCGCCATTTCAGGTACCAAGGCTGGGCACTATAAATACCCAGCTCATTTACTACTCTCAACTAACTAATTTATTAGCATTTACTTCATACTACTGTTCATAACCCCCCGGAATATCAAATACTTACTCTCACGCCGGAGGTGGGTCCTGGGATAACACCCGGGACGAGCCTAACGCGTATTGTTGTGTGCAGATACCCGAAGGATCCTTTGAAGCCGAAGGGATTGACACACAAACCTCTCGGAAGAACATTTGGCTAGTTCGACTGAAAGGCCTCTTTATTTGTCTAAAGTGATTGCAAGAAATTACTTCAACAAATTGGCGCCATCCGTGGGACCTTCCGCTCGATCTACCCAAAGGCCGAGATGGCTGGTCCTACACACTTGAAAAGGAAAATGATAGACGCCGAGGAGGAATGGATGAACATTCCGATCAGTTTTCCGGCCATCCTTCCGGGAGACGTGTCGGACGAACCTTTGATAGTTGAAGCCGAAGTGGAGGGTTACACTGTACGAAGGATCTATGTAGACCAGGGTGCTTCGGTTGAAGTAATGTATGAACACTGTTTCGAGCACTTGGACCCCTCCATCAAGGCCAAACTAAAAGAAACCAACACTCCATTGATAGGATTCGCGGGAGAATCCATAAAGCCATTAGGGAAGATTGAATTGGAAGTTTGTTTTGGGAGCCAGGGTTTATTGCGTCGGACTATGATGAAGTTTGTCGTGATAAGATCTCCTTCTCCATACAACATTATTCTGGGGCGCTCGGGTTTGAAGAAGCTACGGGCCATTCCTTCAACTATCCACTCGATGATGAAATTTCCCACCCCTAAGGGCATAGTGACCTTAGTCACCTGGTCAGTAATCGTTTCGGAATGCCGCAAGTTGGAGGAGAAACAGATGATAGAGAAAGGAGCAAGTAAGGAACCTCAGAGTGCCGACGTAACGGAGAAAGCCCCGGGGAAAACGGAAGGAATAATGGTACATCCGGCTTACCCGGATCAACTGGTAACCATCGGAGGAAATTTTTCCTCGGAATGCAGAAGACAGCTAATCACACTGCTAAAAAATAATCAGGATGTGGTCGCCTGGGAACCTGCGGATATGACGGGGGTTCCCCGACGGGTTACCGAACACACGCTAAATGTGGACGTCCAAGATAGGCCGGTGGCACAGAAGAAGAGAACCTACTCGGACGAAAAGAACCAGGCCATAGCCAAAGAGGTGGACGAGTGGGTAAAGGCTGGAATAGTTCGGCCGGTGCGATACCCCACATGGATTTCGAACCCAGTTTTGGTGAAGAAATCCGACGGTAGTTGGAGGATGTGCATCGATTTTAAAAACCTCAACTCATCTTGTCAAAAAGACTACTACCAGCTATCCGACATTGATTGGAGGATAGAGTCAGTCATGGGATTCCGGTACAAATGTTTTTTGGATGCTTATAAAGGATACCACCAAGTGCAAATGGCCAAAGAGGACGAGGAAAAAACAGCCTTCTACACCGAGCATGGGACGTACTGTTACACCAAAATGCCGTTCGGATTAAAGAACGCTGGAGCCACGTACCAACGGTTAGTGGATTCAGCCTTCCGGTCGCAGATAGGAAGAAATCTCGAAGCTTACGTAGATGATATGGTAATAAAAAGCAAGACTGAAAAGGAGTTACTGGCCGACATAGCGGAAACGTTCGATAACCTTCGAAGAATCAATATGAAGTTGAACCCCAAGAAATGCTCTTTTGGGGTAGAGGAAGGAACATTTCTGGGATACATGGTGACATCCGAAGGAATTAGGGCAAATCCGAAGAAAACAAGGGCTGTTGTGGACATGCAGTCTCCGAAATCGCTCAAAGAGATGCAGAGTTTAAGCGGCAAGCCGGCAGCCTTGAACCGTTTCCTATCCAAGTCAGCAGAAAGGGCACTTCCGTTCTTTGAGACGTTAAGAAATATTACAAAAGAAAATCAAGACGAATATCGATGGACGAACCAGGCCGAAGAAGCTTTTCAAGAGATGAAGAAGATGATCCTCGAACTTCCTTACCTAGCAACTCCGAGGCCAAAAGAAGACCTGTACGCGTACCTCTCGGCATCGAAAGGGGCAATGAGTGGAGTGCTTTTGGTGGAAAGGGAAGGGAAGCAAATCCCGATACATTATGTTAGCCGAACGTTGCACGAGGCCGAACAGAATTACGCTCCGGTCGAGAAGTTAGCTCTAGCCCTGCTGCACATGTCTAGAAGACTTCGGAGGTATTTCGAAGCTCATCCAATAAAAGTCATCACCGATCAGCCCATTAAGCAAATACTGAATAAGGCCGAAGCATCCGGGAGAATGGTCAAATATTCTGTGGAATTAGGAGTTTACAACATCACTTATGTCCCCCGAAGCGCGGTCAAAGGACAAGTCCTCGCGGATTTCATAACAGAAATACCCATGGGGACATCCGGGCATGATGTGAGAGAGGAAGGTAAGGAGATATGTAACATCTCCAATCAAGAACAATGGGTGTTGTATACCGATGGAGCCTCCAGTAAATTAGGTGCCGGAGCAGGCCTAGTATTGATTAGCCCGGATCAAACGGAGTACACCTATGCTATTCGGCTAAACTTCAAGAGCACCAACAACGAAGCAGAATACGAAGCCTTGCTGGCAGGGTTGAGGGTCGCTCGGAAAATGGAAATCCGGATATTGGAAGTCAGGGTGGACTCCAATTTGGTAGCAAGTCAGATTAACGGGGAGTTCGTGGCATCCAAAGATAGTATGATAAAATACCTAGCCAAAGCCAAAGAGCAGATCGCTTGCTTTGATCACTTCAAAATCCGGAGTATCCCAAGGTCCCAGAACCAGAAAGCCGATATACTCAGCAAATTAGCATCCATGGCTTTCGACCACCTAACAAAGGAAACCACAGTTGAAGTTTTGGAAAAGCCATCAACAGAGGAGGAGGTAGTCAATGCCATCGTACAGGAAGAAGAGGAAAATTGGATGACCCCAATCATTCTGTGCAAGCAAGAAGGCATTTGGCCGGAGGATCAAAATGAGGCTCGGTCTCTCCGAATAAAGATAAACCAGTTTACTATGATAGGTGATGTACTTTTCAAAAAATCCTACTTGGGACCAATGCTGAGATGTGTCGAACCACTCCAAGCAAATTATATCGTACGAGAAGTACATGAGGGAGCGTGTGGGATGCACTCCGGGCCGCGATCCGTCGTGGCAAAGTTAATGCGGCAGGGATACTACTGGCCAACCATGCACCGAGACACCAGGGAAGTGATTCAGAAGTGTGATTCTTGTCAGATACATGCACCCGTTCCGAGACTCCCAAAAACCGTGCTCACTTCAATAATGGCTCCATGGCCCTTTTATCAGTGGGGCATGGACGTGTTGGGTCCCCTGCCAGAAGCTCCGGGGAAAATCAAGTATGTTATTGTGGCCATCGACTACTTTACTAAATGGATGGAAGCCAAGCTGTTGGTTCGTACGACCGGGAAAGAGGTAAAGAAGTTTGTTTGGGAGAACATAGTATGCAGGTTCGGTTTGCCCAGGGTGATTATCACGGACAATGGAAGCAATTTCATTCACGACCCTTTCAAAAGTTGGTGTGAGTGTCTGAATATAACCCAGATAAATACTGTTGTGGCCCATGCTCAGGCCAACGGATTGGTGGAAAGAGCAAACAAGAGTTTGATGAAGGGGTTCAAATCAAGGCTGGGTAGGGAAAGAGCCGGATGGGTGGATGAACTGCCGAATGTCCTGTGGGCACACCGCATGATGAGTGTCTAAATACTCATCATTTCTGTCACATTTTATCTGCAAAAACATTTAAAAACATGCAGATATGCTTCAAAATACTGAAAATATCATAAAATGTGTTTTTATATGACTCAGGAACAAAAAGATTGAAAACAAGTGAAAAACATGCAAAGTTCACAAAATTGTCATTTTCAGTCCCTGAAGTTTCACAAATTGGCAGAATTAGTCCCTGAAGGTTTAAAATGAAAGAAAAGTCAACTTTAGTCCTTGGGATATCAAACATGTCACTTTTAATCCCTGGATGAAAGTTTTCTAAAAATGACAACTTTTACCCCTCAAGTTTCAAAATTGGCAAATCTAGTCCTCGGGTTTTAAAAATTATAATTTATCAAATAAAACCCTTGTGCTATTTATAATTGGCAAAATAGACCCTTTTGATAACTTTGGTAAAATTACAACTCACACCCTTCAACAATTCGGAAATTACAATTTGGTCCTTGTGATTAAATCCTATCTAAAAACAAAATCCGGATCAAACTTATACCCTTAACCCAAAAATAAACCCAACCCAATTATTAAACTAAACCCAGCCCACTAGCCCAAACAATTACCCGACCCAATCCCTTTTATTTAAAACCGAAGGTTTGACTCAGTCAAACCTTCTTCCCCAATACCGCCCCGCCAAAACCAGATACCACCACCTCCACCGCCTCTCTGACAACCCACCACCTTACCTAACATGCCAAATGCATTAAATGCTTCTCCTCCACCTCCACAATCACCCAAAATGCATTAATTGCTAAAAACCTGCTCGAATCCACTAACTCAGTTTTGGCGCCAAAATGAAGAATCAAAGGCTCAGATCGATTGAAGATTATTCAAAGGTCAAGATGTGTTCAGAGGGAGATAAGAAGGCATTCCCACTTTATCTTTGTATATATAGAACCATGTAATAGACTAGAAAAGTAGTAGCTAATTTTAGTGTAATCGTATTTTTATTATCAATAGTTGTACTCTTGTAATTTTCAATCTCAGTTCTTAATTAAAGTTAAATTCAGTGATATTGTTCTTATTTCAAGTTATATTGTTCTCATTATCAGTTATAATAAGTTTCAACTTATTTGTAATTCGAATTAAGCTTAAGTATTAATAAGTCACCAAACAAACACTCCAATCCCTTTACTATAAGCTTATACAAGCTTTATATAGCTTTCTGTAAGCTTATATAGTGTAATCTAGTTCTAAATTTCAAGCAATGGAAAAAGTCAACAAAAGTCAACCTGAGGTCAAATAAGCTATTCTGGGATTAAAAGCTATTCAGGAAGGCTTATATTGGTTTTCTAGCTTGTGTGAACAAGCTAGAGTGTTCTTGATCCTTGGTCCTTTGTGTCACAGTCATATCATTTGTAAGCAATTTACAAGATTTTCTTAATTCTTCATATTACTGTGCTATAGCTTATTTATAGCTTTTTACTGTTATTTCATGCTTATTCCTAGTTGCTAATTGTGCTTAATCAGTCTCATAGGTATTTCATAGTCAATATCTCAGTTTTACTAGAAATCACTTAAAAGTCCAAAAATAGTCTTTTATAGCATAGCTTATTGTACTGCTTATCTTTGCCTTAAAAGTTGCTTATTATAGTTTATATAAGTCATTTAATCAGTAAAGATCAGTATTCATAAGTTAAATTATCTGTTTCCTTTGAAAATCCAAAACAGACACCTTGAAAGGGGTGTTTGGTTTAACTCAGTCAAACAGGTCAAACAAGCTAAGTATTGTACATTGACCTCAAGCCCAACTTTGGTTAAGCTTATTTGAGTCAATACAAGCTGTTTTTAAGATATCACAAGTTCATTTGATAGGTTGTGTAGTTTTGAATCATCTGTGGAATTTTTAGAAACTAAAAAGATCAAATAAGCCATATATAGCCACAAGCTTATTTGGCCCTTTTTCTTTGCTTCTCTGAGTCACTTTGAGTCCATTTAGTTAGAAGACAAGAGTTGGATTGAAGTCCTTTGGCTTGTGCTTTTCTGCACAACTTTGCATACAGCAAACTCAGTATATACTGAGTTGCTGAAGCAGCTGAACTTACCTCATTTCTGGCTTATCCACATAAGCTATGGCCATGCTTTTTGGTTTTTAGGATAGCTCATAGTACTAGCTCACTTTTTCCCCCTTAATATTCAACTTATCTGCTTAATTTAACTGCTTAATCTGCCTTACAAATTAGTCATTTTCCTGAGTTTCTGTGTGATTTTGCAACTGCTCTTAAGTTGGATTTGCTTATTTTGTGGGATTATCTGTTTGAATTAAGTTGTTTTAAGCTTAAATAAGTATATTAAACTTGTTCTGAGCTTTTGGTAAACTTTTGTGCTTATTAGCTTATTTTTGGCTTATTTTCCAAACTGCTTATTGGCCAAACTGCTTATTAATGTTTAGTGAACTTTTGATTTTAATTTTCATAGCTTTTAAATATTATTTTAGACTTATCCTGAATTTTTCAGATTTTTCTATAGTCATTTGATATTTTTAATCTTTTTAATTAGTTTATAATAGTAATTAAATCATAATAAATAGAATAATAATCAGAAAAATATAATTTTAATTTTCATAATTTTCTTTTATTAATTATAATCCAGGAAAAATATAATCACATTTTTAGACCTTAAGAAAATTAAAATAGAAAATAAGTGATAGCTTCTATTTAATAGATTTTATCTTTTTAAATTTTTAATTAAGCAAATTTCATTTTTATAATTTTATTAGCTTCTTTTTACTTAATAATATTTATAGAAAAAATTTTAGATTTTTTATTTATTTAATATTTATTATAATTTAAATTAGTTTTAAATAATTATTAAATAATAAATAATTAATAACAAATAGATAAAAAGTGTAAAAAATATAATTTTAGTTTTAAAATAAGTTTTAAGTAATTTTACATTTTTAAGTTTTAATTTCATATATTTCAGTTTTTGTCCCATTTTAGATTTCCTGTTACGCATTTTTAATTTATTAATTCGCGTTTAATTTTCTTGTGCATATTTGTTTATCATTTGTTATTTAGAATTATTAAAAAAGCAAAATCCAAAATATCTAATCACATCAGTCACTCTAATCCTAACTTTCCACAGTTTGCCCATTCACACCTCGTTGGGAAACGATTCGGGTAATTACTTACCTGTCTTCACACTACACACGAACGTGAGTTTTTGCAAACATCCTTTTTCACAAAGGGGTAATTTTTAATTATTCACGCGTATCCGCTGTCTGCATTTATTTATAAGTGTATTCAGCGCGGATTAAATTTTGGCGCCGCTGCCGGGGAGGTTGTGCTGCGACAATTGTGTAGAGTTTTAGCGATTAGTGATTCGAGATCCTTCTTCTAGAAGTTCCTATTCCCCATAAACCATATAAAAAACAAAAATATTTTTCTTTTCTTTTCTATATATATATTATCATATAAAAAATAAAAACCCCAAAAATATTTTCCGTTTTCTTTGTTTAAATAAATAACAATAATAAAATTTACCATCGAGAACCAAGACAGAGTACTACCTAACTGGGGGTACGACCATAATAAGTTCCCAAACATCAGATTTAAAACTTGCCTCTGTATCACTTGCGAATATCGGCTCACCTTTGATTGATAAACAAACTATAACGGAGGTTTAAGGATAGTTTGACATTAAATTGTCGGACTGAAAGAAGCGGGTTTTTAAGGAGCATTAATTGCCCACCTTTGCTTCTCCGCCACTCTGTGCGTTTATCTTTTAGAGAGCTACCGTACGCTTGTTGATTGTTGGTTTAAGTTCACTTGTGTTTTGCTTCGTTCTTGATTTAATTAAAATATTTTACTTAGTGCATGCGCACTCGTTCTTCCACGTCATCAAGCCCTTTACGTGAACTCGTAAATATTTCGAGAAGACGTAATCGTAGACGTGCTGCCCAAATAGTCGAACCCGAGATTCGTACTGTTCTCACTGATAATATGGCAGACGAACGCACAATGGCTGAAATGCTCCAGGCACCCACCGAGGGTTATAGAGATGCCATCGTTTTACCAGCCATCGATTCTGATCATTTTGAACTGAAGACACATTTGATTCAGCTCGTGTCCACAAACCAATTCCACGGGTTCGAACGAGAGGATCCATATGCACACATTCGTTGGTTCAACAAATTGACCTCTACAATCAATTACAAGAATGTGTCGCAAACAGTTATCAAATTGATGCTATTTTCATTCTCACTTGAGGGGCAGCCCGGATTTGGCTAGATAAAGAACCCCCTCGATCCATTGAAACCTGGGAAGATCTCGTAAAGAAATTTGTCAATTATTTCTTCCCTCCATCAAAGACGACTAATCTAAAAAATGAAATTGCTGGATTTCGTCAAGGTTTTGATGAAAATTTCGGAGAGGCATGGGACAGATTTAAAGATCTCCTAAGAAAATGCCCACATCACGATTTCACGGTGTTACAACAGATAAATACGTTTTATAATGGGTTGACCCAAAACGATCAAGATGCACTTAACGCAGCCGCCGGTGGCAATATCTTGAATCGTAAACCTAGAGAGGTGGTTGAAATTTGTGAAAATAAATCAAAAGTTCCTATTTCTCGAAACAAAGTGAATGTTCCTGTCACTCCTGCTTCTTCATCCGGTAACTCATCAGAGTTAGCCTTCCTTACGGATTCAATGCGTTGCATGATGAAGGAAATGAAAGAACTGAAGAGTGAAATTCATAAACCGGAACAAATCAAAGCAATAAACAAAGTGTGTGAAACTTGTGGTGGCCCACATGCGTATTATGATTGTCAAGCAACCGATGCTTCTCTTTACCCAGCTCCCGTAGCTGCAGTAAACCAAAATCAATACCGTCCGCATGCTGAGACTCAGTACCGAGCACCGAATGCTATGGTACCACCTGGTTTTCCACCAGTGTCAAATCAGAATAATCAAAATCGCTTTGTTCAAAATCAGGGACAATTTTAACAATTCTCAAAATTTCAATCAAAACCGAGGTCAGAATCAGGGTAACTTTAACCAAAAGCCATGGAATGTCCAAAACCATAATCAGACATCCTCAGATGAGTTGCTTAGGCAATTCATAAAATCTCAAGAGGAGACAAATAGAACTCAATATAAGACAAACCAGTTATTGGTTACCCAAATAAATGATATAAAAAAATCTTTAAATGATCTACCTTTTACCTCGGGAGGTCTCCCAAGTAACACTGTTGTCAACCCAAGAGGTGAACTCAAAGCTGTCACTACACATAGTGGTAAAGCTCATGTTGGACTCAAGGTGATAAAGGACCCGGTACTTCCCACTAACAATGGAAGTGCTAAATACGTCCGACCTGTGGTTGTCCAAAATTCTACACCCACAATTGCTCCTCAACCGTCAAGAATAGATCCTACTCTATCACGATTTACGGTTAAAAGTTTGTCAAACAAACTTAGTGAGCAACGAACAGCCAGATATTATTCTGATATGCTCAATGATGTTCCTGTCAGTGTACTTTATGACAGTGATGATGATGAAGATACCACTTTCGTCAAAGCTATCACCACTCGGAGTGGTGCTGCTTATGAGGGACCCTCTGGTCCTATTCCTCCTCCATTGTTTGAAATGGAAAAAGAAACGGAGGATACAACGGACAAAGTGCAAATTCCAAGCCCACAAAGTACAGCACATGTCCATCCTCCGGTTGTCCCGAGAAAATCCAAACCAGGAGTTGTCTTTGAATCTGTGGAGACTCATGAAGTTGTAGCCCCTAAATCCAAACCTCATATTCCTTACCCATCGCGCTTAAATGAGCAAAAGCTCCGTGAGAAGGCTAGTCAACAAATGGAAAAATTCTTTCAAATCTTTAAAGAATTAGATTTTGACATAAGTTTCGCGGATGCTATCATTCTGATGCCCAAGTTTGCATCAACAATCAAACACTTGTTAAGTAACAAGGAAAAACTGATTGAAATGGCTAAAACTTCATTAAATGAGAACTGCTCAGCAGTTATCTTGAAAAAGCTTCCCGAGAAGCTTGGAGATCCTGGAAAGTTTCTAATACCTTGTGTATTTCCAGGAATGGTTGAATGTTATGCCTTGGCCGATCTTGGTGCAAGCATCAACCTGATGCCTCATTCAGTATGGAAGAAACTTTCTCTTCCGGCTCTTACCCCTACCTGCATGACTCTTGAGCTTGCAGATCGAACTATATCACTTCCTCTCGGCATTGCCGAGGATGTGTTTGTAAAAGTAGGGAAGTTCCATTTTCCAGCTGACTTTGTGGTTGTTGAATTCGATGCAGATCAAAAGGTTCCTCTCATTCTTGGAAGAGGATTCCTAAAAACGGGACATGCTCTTATTGATGTATTTAAGCATGAGATCACCTTGCGTGTGGATAAGGAAGCCGTTACCTTTAACCATGATCAAACTTCGGGGTACTCCTCAAATTATGATTCTAAATCGGTTAACCGAATCGATGTCATTGATATTGTTTCAAAGGAGTACTCTCAAGAAAGTCTTGGTTATTTTCATAATTCTGTGAGTGGGGTTCCCACCACATCTTCTCTACCTGTCATTTCCGACTCTTCCCCTTCTCTCACTCCGTTTGAGGGAAGTGATTTCAATTTGGAAGAGATCGAAGCTTTTCTCAAGTGTGATTCATTTCTGGAAGGAATTGATAACGCTGAGATTGATCTGGAAGGAGATATTCTTCTTCTTGAGAAATTGTTGAATCAGGACAATTCTCCTCCACTCCCTCCCGTTGAACTTCATAATGAGGAAATCAAATCAGTTGAGAAAAACGATGAATTTCCTGAGGTCGAGCTCAAAGACTTACCGCCTCATCTTGAGTACGCATTTTCGGAGGGTGATGATAAATTACCCGTCATTATTGCTAAAGATTTAAGTGACGAGGAAAAGATTGCTCTAATAAAGGTCTTGAAATCACACAAGCAAGCCATTGCTTGGAAACTCTCCGACATAAAGGGTATCGACCCTGAATTTTGTACTCACAAGATTTTAATGGAGGATGACTTTAAGCCAGCAGTCCAACACCAACGAAGGGTGAATCCTAAAATCCATGATGTTATCAAACAAGAGGTTCTCAAACTTCTTGATGCAGGATTGATTTATCCCATCTCTGATAGTCCTTGGGTTAGTCCCATTCACTGTGTTCCAAAAAAGGGTGGCATAACTGTTGTCACAAATGAGGAGAATGAGTTGATTCCAACTCGATTGGTTACTGGGTGGCGTGTTTGCATTGACCATCGCAAGTTAAATGATGCCACCCGAAAAGACCATTTTCCTCTGCCCTTTATGGATCTAATGCTTGAGAGATTAGCGGGAAACGAGTACTATTGTTTCCTTGATGGTTTCTCGGGTTACTTTCAAATTCCCATTAATCCACAAGATCAAGAAAAGACTACCTTTACATGCCCTTATGGAACCTTTGCTTATAAACGTATGCCTTTCGGCTTATGTAATGCTCCAGGCACGTTCCAAAGGTGTATGATGGCCATATTTACCGATATGATCGGGAAAACTATGGAGGTCTTTATGGATGACTTCTCAGTCATTGGGGATTCATTCAAAACATGTCTCTCCCATTTAGAAAACATGTTGAAGTGGTGTGAAGACACCAATCTTTGTCTAAATTGGGAGAAAAGTCACTTTATGGTCAAAGAGGGCATTGTCCTCGGCCATAAGATATCAAAAAACGAGATTGAGGTTGACAGATCTAAAGTGGATGTCATTGCTAAATTACCTCATCCCACTACCGTCAAAGGTATTAGGAGTTTTTTGGGTCATGCCGGTTTCTATCGCAGATTCATACAAGATTTTTCTAAAATCGCCCGGCCTATGACTCATCTTCTTGAAAAGGATGCTCCTTTTATCTTCTCACCCGAGTGCATAAAAGCTTTTGAAACATTAAAGAAAAAGCTTACTGAAGCACCCATTCTAGTTGCCCCCGACTGGGATTTTCCCTTTGAGCTCATGTGCGATGCAAGTGATTTTGCTATCGGTGCAGTCCTGGGGCAACGAAAAGCCAAACACTTTCAGCCTATCCACTACGCAAGTAAAACCATGACTGAAGCTCAAACTCATTACACCACTACAGAAAAAGAATTATTGGCTGTGGTGTATGCCTTTGAGAAGTTTCGGCCATATTTGATCTTGACAAAATGTGTAGTGTATACGGATCACTCGGCTCTCAAATATCTCTTTGCAAAACAAGATGCAAAGCCGAGATTGCTCCGTTGGGTTCTCCTCCTGCAAGAATTTGATATCACCATACGTGATAAAAAAAGGAGCTGAGAACCTAGCTGCTGATCATCTATCCCGATTAGAGAACCCACACCAAGATGTTTTCGAGAAAAAGGAAATAAATGAAACATTTTCTCTCGAGACACTCAATGCGGTTGCTTTTCGTGGAGATTCTACCACCCCGTGGTTTGCTGACTTTGCAAATTACCATGCGGGTAACTTCATAGTGAAAGGGATGTCGACCCAACAGAAAAATAAATTCTTCAAGGATGTTAAGCATTACTTTTGGGACGACCCCTACTTGTTCAAAATCTGCGCGGATCAAGTCATCCAACGGTGTGTTTACGGACAGGAAGCTATTGACATTCTCAAAGCTTGCCATGCTGGACCCACTGGGGGCCATCATAGTCCAAACTACACCTCCAAAAAGGTGTTTGATTTCGGGTTTTATTGGCCCACAATCTATAAGGATGCCCAAGATCTCATCAAAACTTGTGAAGCTTGTCAGCGTCACGGAAATATTTCACAACGAAATGAAATGCCACAAAATGCTATTCAAGTTTGTGAAATCTTTGATGTCTGGGGCATTGACTTTATGGGGCCATTTCCATCATCTCGAGGAAATAAATACATTCTCGTGGCTGTTGACTATTTTGTCAAAATGGGTTGAAGCAAAAGCTTTACCCACTAATGATGCCCGAGTTGTTGTAAAATTCCTGAAAGCTCTGTTTGCCCGTTTTGGAACTCCACGTGCTATAATCAGTGATCGTGGTACGCATTTTTGCAATGACAAATTTGATAAAGTCATGCAAAAGTATGGTGTAACTCACCGTCTTTCTACTGCGTATCACCCACAAACAAGTGGACAAGTAGAAGTTTCAAATCGTGGTATTAAAAGAATCCTAGAAAGGACTGTAGGGGAAAATCATGCATCCTGGTCGGATAAGTTGGATGATGCATTATGGGCCTTCCGTACAGCTTACAAAACACCCATCGGGTGTACACCTTACAAGCTTGTGTACGGAAAGGCATGTCATCTTCCAATCGAATTAGAGCACAAAGCCTACTGGGCCTTGAAACATGCTAACTTTGACCTCCAAACTGCGGGTGATCACCGTAAAGTTCAAATGAATGAATTAAATGAACTGCGTGATCAAGCTTACGAGAACTCTTTGATCTATAAAGAAAATACAAAGAAGATTCATGACTCTAAAATCAAGAACCGCGTTTTTAACGTTGGTGATCGAGTCCTTCTTTTCAATTCAAGATTAAAGATCTTCTCAGGCAAACTTAAATCCCGATGGTCTGGTCCATTCACTATTACAAAGGTTTATCCATATGGTACCGTTGAGTTATCTCAAAATGACGGTCCAAATTTTAAAGTGAATGGTCATCGTTTAAAACACTACTTTGGAGAGGATATACCACCCATGGTTGTCCCGGATCTCCAAACTTTCCCCATGAACCAATGAATGCGGGGTCGAGTCAAGCTAGTGACTCGGTGAACAAAAACATTAGCATAACATGGGTTTTCACCCGTGTCTCTGTTTTCTTTCTCTGTTCTACCACCTAGTGTGGGGGAGATGCCCCACATATTGTATATATGTATATATTTAAAAAAAAAAAAAAATGTAATGTGTGTGTGTATAAAATAAATGGCTATTAGTATTTCTCTTTCACAGCTGATGATTTGCTCAAAATCATTTGGTTATCATTGTACCAAAGTATCACATACTAAAACATTGGCTACTCCAGAAGTAATGGCTTTTGGTAAAGAGAAAAATCCATTAAATCTTCATAAAAGATTGCTAGGGACTAGCAATAGTTTAGTGTGGGGGATTGATGAGTGTCTAAATACTCATCATTTCTGTCACATTTTATCTGCAAAAACATTTAAAAACATGCAGATATGCTTCAAAATACTGAAAATATCATAAAATGTGTTTTTATATGACTCAGGAACAAAAAGATTGAAAACAAGTGAAAAACATGCAAAGTTCACAAAATTGTCATTTTCAGTCCCTGAAGTTTCACAAATTGGCAGAATTAGTCCCTGAAGGTTTAAAATGAAAGAAAAGTCAACTTTAGTCCTTGGAGTATCAAACATGTCACTTTTAATCCGTGGATGAAAGTTTTCTAAAAATGACAACTTTTACCCCTCAAGTTTCAAAATTGGCAAATCTAGTCCTCGGGTTTTAAAAATTATAATTTATCAAATAAAACCCTTGTGCTATTTATAATTGGCAAAATAGACCCTTTTGATAACTTTGATAAAATTACAACTCACACCCTTCAACAATTCGGAAATTACAATTTGGTCCTCGTGATTAAATCCTATCTAAAAACAAAATCCGGATCAAACTTATACCCTTAACCCAAAAATAAACCCAACCCAATTATTAAACTAAACCCAGCCCACTAGCCCAAACAATTACCCGACCCAATCCCTTTTATTTAAAACCGAAGGTTTGACTCAGTCAAACCTTCTTCCCCAATACCGCCCCGCCAAAACCAGATACCACCACCTCCACCGCCTCTCTGACAACCCACCACCTTACCTAACATGCCAAATGCATTAAATGCTTCTCCTCCACCTCCACAATCACCCAAAATGCATTAATTGCTAAAAACCTGCTCGAATCCACTAACTCAGTTTTGGCGCCAAAATGAAGAATCAAAGGCTCAGATCGATTGAAGATTATTCAAAGGTCAAGATGTGTTCAGAGGGAGATAAGAAGGCATTCCCACTTTATCTTTGTATATATAGAACCATGTAATAGACTAGAAAAGTAGTAGCTAATTTTAGTGTAATCGTATTTTTATTATCAATAGTTGTACTCTTGTAATTTTCAATCTCAGTTCTTAATTAAAGTTAAATTCAGTGAAATTGTTCTTATTTCAAAGTATATTGTTCTCATTATCAGTTATAATAAGTTTCAACTTATTTGTAATTCGAATTAAGCTTAAGTATTAATAAGTCACCAAACAAACACTCCAATCCCTTTACTATAAGCTTATACAAGCTTTATATAGCTTTCTGTAAGCTTATATAGTGTAATCTAGTTCTAAATTTCAAGCAATGGAAAAAGTCAACAAAAGTCAACCTGAGGTCAAATAAGCTATTCTGGGATTAAAAGCTATTCAGGAAGGCTTATATTGGTTTTCATGCTTGTGTAAACAAGCTAGAGTGTTCTTGATCCTTGGTCCTTTGTGTCACAGTCATATCATTTGTAAGCAATTTACAAGATTTTCTTAATTCTTCATATTACTGTGCTATAGCTTATTTATAGCTTTTTACTGTTATTTCATGCTTATTCCTAGTTGCTAATTGTGCTTAATCAGTCTCATAGGTATTTCATAGTCAATATCTCAGTTTTACTAGAAATCACTTAAAAGTCCAAAAATAGTCTTTTATAGCATAGCTTATTGTACTGCTTATCTTTGCCTTAAAAGTTGCTTATTATAGTTTATATAAGTCATTTAATCAGTAAAGATCAGTATTCATAAGTTAAATTATCTGTTTCCTTTGAAAATCCAAAACAGACACCTTGAAAGGGGTGTTTGGTTTAACTCAGTCAAACAGGTCAAACAAGCTAAGTACTGTACATTGACCTCAAGCCCAACTTTTGTTAAGCTTATTTGAGTCAATACAAGCTGTTTTTAAGATATCACAAGTTCATTTGATAGGTTGTGTAGTTTTGAATCATCTGTGGAATTTTAAGAAACTAAAAATGTAGGATCGAAACATGTTGATTATGTGGATGATTCGGGTGGTCTTGGTTCATGGAAGATTAGATCCATGGTTGAGTTTAGAGAGAAGTTAGAGAGAGAGGGAGACTCTTGAGAGAAAACCTGGAAAGTTAGATTACTATGTGAAAGGTTACAAGAGTTCCAACCCTTCCCAAGTGTGGGAAGGGGTATTTATACTTCTACATATTTGTGCCCCTAGTGGGCTGTGGAGTGAGCTGACAGTGGGGAAAGCCCCGACCCACTCCACAAATATAGATACGACTAATCTAATAAAACTAATAATACTAATAATACTAAGCTTATATAAATAAGCCTACGAGCTATGTGATATGCTAAATAGATACTCGGGGTGACCGAACCTTCATATGAATATTTATATTCCTAACAATCTCCCCCTAAGGGAGGTCACCCCAGAAATAATATTTCGAATTCTAGCATTTGATCTTATGATCTTGACTTCATAGCTCGTAGTCTTCGATTCTTCAACGTCTTGAAACTTTGTGCATTCAGCAGTGATCTTGTGATGACCTTTCTTTGTCTTGGATGATTTTGAGTATTCTTCGAAACTATCATCCAACTTTTGTTTCCAAGTCATCTTTAAGCAGTATGTTTCCTTGTGATGTGATAATCTTTGAGCCGACATGCTCACACTATTTGGTGTCATGATCTTTAGCATCAGAGTTTGCAGAAGCCGTGTTAAAGGTCTTTTAGGTTGATCATGACTTTGTTGAGTTACAATGATGATGTAGTGTGAACATGTGGTAGAGGATTGGCATCTTTTCTGCAACCAGCTACAACAGCAACCAGCTACAGCATTCCACAGCTACAATCGCCAGAAGTTCCTGCATACGACAGTTAGCAACAAATCGACCGGTACTTACAGGTTCGGACTTCGAGATCGTTAACAGCATAGTGTGAAAACTCTCTCTAATCCTTACCAAGACCGTTCCTAATCGAAAACCCACAGAGGGCTTTTTAAGATCGAACCGTAGCACATCAACGATTAGGTGAGTCGCTGGAGATCACTCCACGACTGTAGACCATTTGAAACCGCCGTGATCACTAAGCGTAATCCTTAAAGAATTACCGAAGTGACCTGCTTACAGGGCTGCTTGATGTTGACCCTGGCAGGGATTTCCATTCAATCATTGAGAATTACATTTGTAAATTCCCTCATAAATGTTCTGGCAGATTGCTAAGATCTGCGTAGGACTCTTAAGTTTACAACTGGTGTCCTTAATGTTGAACAACCAGTGTAGAAATAATTCGTGTTCCTATGAGATCTTGTTATGCATCTCGTGGCTCTAGACTCAATAGTGCGTTTTGATTTAGTGAGCGGAGGCTGGAGAGGAATGCCACCTTTTCAATATCATCTAACTCGGAGTGAGAGAGACGATAGGAATGTATTGAACTCCGTGACAATTGAAACAAGAATCCTTTGAGGGACCTTGAGTGGCTAGGGAGGGTTGTGCAGCGTATCACTGGGTCCATGATACTTTGTCTTCAATGCCAGCAATCAACTATGTGATTCTGACAGCATATGTATTGACCCGGTTTCTGCCTAAGTTGTAAGGAGGGCTATTTCTTTTCACCCTTTATCTTTACAATTCTTTTTCATTCTTCAACCCCTTCAGTGCTTACCGAGACTTCATTACTAGTACCTTGTTGGGTTTATTCCAGTGTTAGCTCCATCTCAGTCGGCACTCTTCCCTTATACACATTTCTCCTTTTTAATCATACCTAAGGACTTCTACACTAACTAGTGGATTGTCCCTGGGTAGATCCCTCCGGCTCTGGCGGGATCGTGGGAACTTGAGCCTAACCTAACCATCCTTATAACTCCATGCATTAATTAAAATGGTCAGTCTTTGGTATTCTTCCACGATTGCCATGAAACCAAATCCTTGAAAAATCTCTCAAAGTGTTCATGATTCTGAAACACATTTTTTCAAACACTTGAGAATTTTATATTTTTCAAATGCTCCCCCTCAACATGTGCTCGGTTGATTGTTTTATAAATTTGCACATGTTAGGTAGAGCTCGCACTTTTTGAATTGATCCACTTTCAGTGAACATGACCGATTCGAGACACGCTTACATCACTAGTTAGACTAGTTTGAAATTATTACCCGGCCTGGTCAAGTCCACAAAAAGTTTCTCGAAATGGTACACTCTACTCAGATACGTCTTTTTCGAGACACGCTTACATCACTGGTTAGACCAGCTTGAAATTATTACCCGGCCAAGACGTATCCTTTCGATTGATGTCAATTCAAGTTTCGTCAATTCTTTGGTGAAGTCTGAGCCGTTCTTACGAGATGCCCAATCCTTTTTGTCCATTTGCTCCCCCTCAATATGTGCATCGATATACGAAAGAGTTTTGCACATATGGGAGAGCCTACACTTAAATCCAAAACATCACATTTTCATCAGGTTTCATATTTAAATCACATTCTCTCCCCCGATCAAAAATTTCAAACCTTTTGAGATTTGTGATCCCAATTGATTTAAATAATTTAGAAAACATGGGAGAAAATGTGGTCAGATTTAACATGTTCTGTTGATGAAACATACTTTGCTCCCCCTTAATCTAAGAGGGAGATTCACTGCTCATTTTGCACAAATTGATTATTATGACACATATGATATTGACCTTTTTGCGCAGATGATGTAATCACCCGCTTTTCTGAGTGAATCAGTCAACATCAATTATCCATCCACCAACAAATCTTTCGCAAATGTCGTTGATCCCCACCTGGCAAGACCAAAATAGATGAATGGTGGTGGCGGTGGTGAAAGTGTTGTTGTTGTTGTTGTTGCCGACGTTGTTGTCGTGGTGAATTCCGAGCCAATCAATAGAATTTGAACGTCTGATTAAATGGTTAGAATGGGAACTGGCACATTCATTTTGGCTATGGAATCTGCATAAAAATATCAACACAGATATATATGCATGCAGATACCCTATTCCTTAATAGCTACCCTTCAGCAGCTTGCCACATTATAATACCAAGTTCATCTTATAATCAAACCCCAATCAGGAACTACGTCAAACCACTATCTAGCATGAAGAGCAATTAGCAATCATGAACATGGCAATTCACACAGATTTCAATATTTAATTCAGGATCTTAGGAACATGATTCTAACATTATAGCAATCTACCTAAGCGAATCCTGAGAACATATGCACAATATCAACAACAATTATGTAGCAGAGACAAACAACATTTGAAACTCATTCACTTAGTTCATACAAATGTCAGTGGAGCATTCAAGAACATCAAACACATCGGGTTTTCTAACTTCTTTCAGATTTTGAGTTTTAATGTATCTAGGGGATTAAACGAGGATTCCAAAGAGATACAAATGAACCTTCTAGTTATATGAAGCTAGGATACTACAAGCAAATTGCACATAATGTCCTAAACTTTCTAGCAACTAACACACTTGGTCATTTGATATATTTAAGCAATATCCTCTTCAACAAATACCCCATTAACTGCAAAACCTTTTCTAAGAGTCATGAATTAATCAAGAAACCCGTTTGATGATATAAAATTTGAATTCACTCTCCCCCTCAATCAATGACCCGTATTCTAGTTGAACCTCAACTAAAATCAAGCTTAACCCCACAACTCATCAAACAAGAACTGTCATGAGGTTTTGCAGTCGTTGATTGAGTGACAAATTTTATGCATAATCCAAGTATAAACAAATTTCATACAACACATATTCA
This sequence comes from Artemisia tridentata subsp. tridentata, assembly GCA_021014915.2. Classification (NCBI taxonomy): domain Eukaryota; kingdom Viridiplantae; phylum Streptophyta; class Magnoliopsida; order Asterales; family Asteraceae; genus Artemisia; species Artemisia tridentata. Next base: position 295,589,356 of record CP139502.1, on the reverse strand, counting down.
CCAAGTGTCTCACAAATAATTTTCAGAAGAATCATAGAATGAAAACTATTTGTTATACTAAGAAGATTTTCTCTTCTTTTACAAGAAATGATGCACTGAAACGTACATCAAATCAGGAAACATGGATATGAAGTAATCCATGCCCAGGTGAACATCACCCAGTTGGAGGAACAACCGTCTTTTTGGCGACGTGCTTTCCCCAATATGAAGCGCGGGTTGCTATCTAAAGTAATAGCAAGCCATTTAGACATGTTTTAACAATCCATTTTAACTTCTGCTCGAGCTTCATTTAAAGACCCGGGCCATTATTGAATGACATTTCTAAGTCCGTAAATGTTATCGATAAACAGAAGACATGCCTAGGTGAAACTATTTTTGGTATTTTCTATTTTTCAATTTTTATGGTTTTTCTGGTTTTACGTTTCTCTATTTACAATTAGCATGAATTCTATGTATCTATTTACAAAATGGTATAAGATGTGAAAAAGAATGTAAGAAGCAAAATATATACAAGGATACGAACCAGAAACCATTACTCCTCAGCATTCTGAATCTTTTCCGCATTCATCACTTGACTTGCTGAAGAGCAATGTGAGCACTTTTAAACAGGGATTGATTCTGGCTTTTCACTCTCCCCTAATTAGTGCTCTCCCCTAATCTGACAACCTTTCTGATGAACACCCATAATAGGAAGAAGACTTTGGATGAACGCCCGAAATATGAAGAAGTCTTTTGATAACCAAATGCATGCCGTCTTTAATCTTCTAACACTCCCGTCCTTGAGTGACGCCGTCAAAAACCTTAGGCATCTTTTCGGTAGTTTAAGTTGAGCCTCAACTGAAATCTAGCTTAACCTCACAACTCATCAAACAAGAACTGTCATGAGATTAGGTTAATATCAAGTTGGACTTAACCTTAAACTACGGAACAACTTGAACCTAACTTAACTCCACAACTCATCAAACAAGAACTGTCATGGGATTAAGTTAAATATCAAGTTGTAAGAAAAGAACTCAACATGTTTTGACTGTGGAGAAGACTGTAGACTCGACCTTCTTCAAGATTGCCCAATGTGGAGGAACAGAATACCAATCATCTTCATCTCACCAAATGCCTTCCAGTAACCTTACATATAACCCATCAGCCCGCAGCATACACATGAGATGATAACACCCAACAGAGAATGAAGAGTAGACTGACGACTCGACCTTCTTCAGTCTTTAGTATAACACCAAAGTAACAAGTTGAACCACTGATCATCTATAGTATGTATCCATCCTTGGATATTAAGCCCTGATCACGTGAACCTGTTGTGCGTCCTTGATGTACACATTCTCTCTCCCCTGATGGTTACGATTAATCAGCCCATGACGTAACAGTGAAACGTAAATACCAAGGTAACAAGTTGAACCACTGATCATCTCTGCGGTTATCAACACCGAAATAAATGATTAAGCCCGATCACGTGAACCTGTTGTGCATCCTTGGTGTATACATTTCTCTCCCCCATGATGGTTACGATTAATCGGAATCATCATCATGATGTGTACATGTAGCCTGATGACGTGTACTTGAAGCATTGACTAGAAACCCATTGTTGCTGATTAGATCAACCCGTGAGACTTTGTCGATTAGCATTCCATGACCATGTTCTTCAACACCTTGATAGACGAAGGAAGAGGTAGTGTTGGAGAACCATGGTTTGCACGACTCCTAAACTGACGTATTCAAGAGTCGTATGACCATTTCGCAATCATCAACCAACATGTAGATTAATATTCACCCTTTCCCCCCCTCAAAAATTGCATATGCCTGCCAACTGCAATTTTTGATGATTGAACTAGTGAATATGAATACCATCAATGGTAAGTAACTCCACTTGACGGTTCTTGAAGACTGACATGTTGTTTATTCACCCTTTCCCCCCCTCCCCCCTCAAAAATTGCATATGCTTGTCAACTGCAATTTTTGGTTGAACAAGTGAATAAAAATATACTCCAATATGCGCTGATCCACTTGAAGATTGAATAAGCACGGAAAGAGCATGAATCTTGTTGATGAGAATGGCCATAAATAAGAAGATTCCTCTTCTTTTGAAGATAAAGTGCACTCAAGCGTACACTTTTCTTTTCTTTGAAGAACGAGGCCTGAACTGATATGAACAGACGTCATTATGTTGAAGAGCGAGGCCTGCACTGACTTGTACAGACGTCATAATGTTGAAGAGCGAGGCCTGCACTGACTTGTACAGACGTCATTAGATGAAGAACGAGGCCTGCACTGAAGTGTACAGACGTCATTACTCTCTCTTTACTCCTTCTCTCATCTAACTCGTTACCAACCCCATTATCATTCTGTCGGCTTGATGAAGTGACCACTGATGGAGAAAACCCAATATGATGAACTTGATACTGAAGTAATATAACCCGAACTTGTTACTTAAACTTGTACTAATGCGTGACAAAGAGCGGTGTAGAGACTTCGTGCAACATCGAATCCCTAAGTACTCTATACTCTTCAACCAACCAACCATCAAGTATAAGACGTACATCACCTCTTGGATATCCACAACTTCGTGTGACACTGAGCACTACAATGTGACTCCTTAAAGTGATAGTTATTTTGTAAATAGAGAGAAAGACAAAATAACTAGATATCCAAGTCCTCGTCATTGTATTGAAAGCTCGAACAAGGATCTCGAAGAATCTTCATCCAACCTCCCCGATATCTTCAGATACTAAGTACACGCACCCATGAAATTTCACTTCAGCCTCAAACAAATAATAATGAATTCACGCCGTAGTCACCTTGTGGTCGTTTAAATGCCCCAATCAAGTCCTTCATGATGCATTAACTGAACATTGATAATGGTTTTAACCCGATCATGGTTAAGAGCGCATAGTCCATTATCACGGGATTTTACAAATCTATGATTTAAACCGAGAAATAAGTTCTTTCGCGGGATTTTACAAAACCAAGAAGAAACCGTGAGGCAGTAACAGATTGAATGTGGCATGACTGATTTTGATTTTTTTGGTGAACATCAGTTTGGGTATAGAATATCTTGTGAAGAATTACAGATCACATCACAACTTTTTACACCTTTGTCCAACTAACCAACCTCGTTCACAGATTAATGACCACTTGATGAAGAAAACCCGATATACCAATACTGAAAAACTGAAGTGGAAGTCCCCAAATTTGTTACTTAAGCTTGCACTAATGTTGGAAGAACGGTGTAGAGAATTAATGCTCCAAGCAAATCTCTAAGAGCTCAATACCCATACAAAGTATGAGACATTAACACCTCTTGCGATTATCGACATCGTCATTGACGTGTGACACTGATTACTCCCATGACTCTTAAGTGATAGTTACCCCGACTGCTGATAACTAGATAACCCAAGTCTTCAACTTAATTTTTTTACGCACGAGCAAGTTATCATTGAAGGTCATGCATCCAACCAACCCCGACTTCAAGATAAAATAAGTAGACGCCTTCATGAAATTCAACTTCAATCACAAATAAAGAATACCTGATTAACTTCGTGATCCTCTTGTGCTGTTGACTAGCCAAAGGAGAAGAAACATGCGCTAATTCTTAGCAGTGCCCATGACTTATAGTTAGTCCTATCAAACAAAGATGTCTGACCCAGCTACTTGGATGTTATCAGGTGCAGTGCATGGAATAGTTGTCGTACTGTGTACAGGATTTTACAGTTCTTGAGATTTATCCGAGAAATAAATTCAAGAACAAACTGCACAACAGTAAGTATCAAACTGGTGAAATCTTAGGCAATTTGCTAAGACCCAAACCACTGAAAGCTAAACCACTGAAACTGGAACCACTAATATTCAAACTGCTGGAGATTGAACCACTGAATCCTGAATCTCTACGATCTGACCCGCTGAAACCGGAACTGCTAAGATTCAAATCGCTGGAGACGGAACTGCTAGGAAACACGCCTAATTCTCCCCCTCAAAAAGGGCATGAAATGACCTTTTTGCCAAAGTTAAAAGTCTGTGATGATCGTGAATGTGACAGGCACAAAACATGGACAGAGACAAATGAAGCTACTGCAACGAAGATGGTGATTAAGACTCTCTTGTAGTAACCCCTTGCTTTCCTCCTCATCCAATGGTTTAGCAGATTAACAATTCCCTGAAGCTCATAATATGCCAAAACCGCTTGATGAAATATAATTATCTATAGAATGTGGAACAGGTTAAAACACGTCTCTGAACAAACCACCTTCCGTCTTTAAGTCTGACCACTTCTTGAGAAGATCTTGTACAACAATCCCATTAGAAGTTTGAGAGACAACGATCACTTGATGAAGCTTGATAAAGGACAAGTTTGCGACTTATACTTGCACTAAATTTGTGATTTAGAACCTATATTGAGCACAACAACGTAACTCCTTTAAATATAGATAGTGATATATACCCAACCTTCCATCCTTTATTGTATATATCCACTTCTTGAACATCCAAGTCTAATCACCTTAATCACCTTAAATTGCAAATTGTGATTTAGAACCTATATTGAGCACAACAACTTAACTCCTTTAAATATAGGTAGTGATATATACCCAACCTTCCATCCTTTATTGTATATATCCACTTCTTGAACATCCATGTCTAATCACCTTAAATACGCTTGAGCAAGGGTCATCAAACATCGTGCATCCATCCACCCCGAGATGTTTGTGACACTAAGTACACCAACCCGTGAATTAACAAACCAACCAAGTTACCATAATTTCCCAATTCCTGCTGATCTTGAAGCACAAACTTATCCCGAAAAATTAGTCACACCCCGTAAGTTTCATTATGTCTAAATCCAAGTCCAGCCTACTTGTCCAAAATTAATTTCACGGGATTTTACAGCTCTTGAGATTTAAACCGAGAAATCAAATCTTTCGTGGGATTTTCTAAAATCTACAAGATAAACCGTGAAATCAACAAGAGTAGCCAAAAGTGAAGTGCAATACTAATCTTCGAAATTCAAGTCACAGGAGTCAAATCATGACTTGATCAAATCGTAACAAGTCAAGTCACCGATTGTCAATTTGCAACAAGTCAGATTGCAATCAACCAAATCACAATTAGTCAAATCGCAAGTGTCAACTCGCAACGTCATATCGTAACTGGTCAAATTGCAATTAGTCAAGTCGCAACAAGTCAAATAGTAGCTTGTCAATTTGCAATTAATCAAATCACAATTAGTCAACTGTAACTCAAATTGCAAAGATCTAATTGCAGGCTCACTCAAATCTCAGGCACCAATAGGACAACGCTGCCAAATCCACAACTATGTAATCCCGTTGACATTCATAAACCCAGATACTAGCCGTGCCGTGTGTATCCTCATGAAATTTGTGTCAACCAAAATCCCACTCATTTACCAATAATCTCATCAATTTGTATCCAATACTATCAATCTAACATAACTATAGTACGGATGGCAAATTTGAATTCAGTCCAGGCACTATCATATTCAGCAGCCAACCATTTGATAGCCCATAACCAATATCGGTTCACAAGCCAAACAAGAAAATTATAACAGGATCCAACCCACTTCTTATTAAATAAATGAGTCCAATTAAACCTATCAAGAGATCCAAGTCCACGCAGCCCATAGAATTAAGGCCTGATCAAAAGAGAAAAACTACCTAACACTTCGGGTATTTAAGTGTCACTAACCCATGTTATCTCTAACCCTAATCCCATCATAATCCGCCTCCTCTAACATCACTTCACCAACAATAAGCAGCCACTAAATTAATTCAGCCCTAAAGAAGAAAAAAAAATCGCAGCCACCCACAAGAAACTTATCAACCTACCACAACTTATATCATTCACCAAAAAATAACAAACGATCTTCATCAAAAAATAATCAGCCCCTCTAATCTCATCTTATATCAAGCACACCCAATCAGCGTCTAATCTACTCGACTGTCCATACAAACCCATCAAGATAATCATCTTCTGATCTCTTTTAGCCACGAAACACAACCCCAAATTCGTCTTCAAGATCTCTTATGGTATCGGGTATGTTACTTATTTTGATGTCTTTAATTGTTTTTCATTTATGCCGAATAAAGGAAACGATATAACATTCTTGTTTTATTTTGTTCTTTATATTTTGGATATTGAGAACAAGATCAATGATGATTTTCTTCCTTTCGTATGATCGGCCTTTAAAGGTTTGATGTTACTTTGAGTTACACGAAAGAAGAAAAACTGAGATCAAAATGATTATTTAATTATCGAGTATGCGGTGCTGTTTTGGATTTGGTTGATGTTGTTGTAGACGTGAGATGGTAATGGGATTAGGTTAGCTGTTGGATTTGTTGTAGTAGATTGTTTCTGGTTATCAGCTTTTCATCTCCTTCCTTCCTCTTCTTTATTCGATTTGACATTGATTAACATAAAGGAAGATCAACAGATCTGAGGTCACTTTGAGGTTATGGTTACCATGTGGTTTCTTGTAACCTCGTGGTCAAACAGAGAAGCTTTTGGTTTGGCTTTGTGTTTGTAGTCATTGTCACTAATTCTGCTTCATCTCCTCTCAATCTTTCATTTTGATAACTCGTTGACCACATTTGACCTGAGTTTACACCTTTTATACACAAACCGAGTTCGTGAGTATATAGACAAACCGAGTTCATGACTATACAGACAAACCGAGTTCATGACAAACCGAGTTCATGACTATGCAGACAAACCGAGTTCATGACTATACAGACAAACCGAGTTCATGACAAACCGAGTTCATGACAAACCAAGTTCATGACTAAGTAGACAAACAAACAGACAAACCGCGTCGTAGACAAACCGCATCGGAAACAAATTGCAACTTTGACCAGTCAAAGCTGTCACTTTCGTACTTTCCCTAAAAAACCGGATCTGGGTTTTTCAAGAACAGATGCATAACTTACTTGTTAATAAACTGAGAAAAATTAAGATTAAACCATATAAATCATAGTATGAGTCAGTTTATAACTCAACAATATAGCACTCAACCACCGATTTGTTATGGAAGTATATGACTTTTCCGACCAGATTCCGACTATCAATTCTGACCAGTTAGCGAGCATGATTTTCAGGAGCAGAAAGTCACAATGAATAGCACTTAGACACAACCACTCATATAGATACCAAGTAAAATAGACCCGGACCAGAAACGTATGATTTGGACTTTATGGCTGTTAAATATGGCAGAATTAAACACACTAGCCACAAAATCAAGTAAGTGTAACAACCTTGGCTCTGGTACCAATTGTAGGATCGAAACATGTTGATTATGTGGATGATTCGGGTGGTCTTGGTTCATGGAAGATTAGATCCATGGTTGAGTTTAGAGAGAAGTTAGAGAGAGAGGGAGACTCTTGTTGAGAGAAAACCTGGAAAGCTAGATTACTATGTGAAAGGTTACAAGAGTTCCAACCCTTCCCAAGTGTGGGAAGGGGTATTTATACTTCCTAATAATAGTGCCCCTAGTGGGCTGTGAAGTGAGCTGACAGTGGGGAAAGCCCCGACCCACTCCACAAATATAGATACGACTAATCTAATACTAATATTACTAATAATACTAAGCTTATATAAATAAGCCTACGAGCTATGTGATATGCTAAATAGATACTCGGGGTGACCGAACCTTCATATGAATATTTATATTCCTAACAAAAAAGATCAAATAAGCCATATATAGCCACAAGCTTATTTGGCCCTTTTTCTTTGCTTCTCTGAGTCACTTTGAGTCCATTTAGTTAGAAGACAAGAGTTGGATTGAAGTCCTTTGGCTTGTGCTTTTCTGCACAACTCTGCATACAGCAGACTCAGTATATACTGAGTTGCTGAAGCAGCTGAACTCACCTCATTTCTGGCTTATCTAGATAAGCTTAAGCCATGATTTTTGGTTTTTAGAATAGCTCATAGTGCTAGCTCACTTTTGCCCACTTAATATTCAACTTGTCTGCTTAATTTAACTGCTTAATCTGCCTTACAAATTAGTCATTTTCCTGAGTTTCTGTGTGATTTTGCAACTGCTCTTAAGTTGGATTTGCTTATTTTGTGGGATTATCTGTTTGAATTAAGTTGTTTTAAGCTTAAATAAGTATATTAAACTTGTTCTGAGCTTTTGGTAAACTTTTGTGCTTATTAGCTTATTTTTGGCTTATTTGCCAAACTGCTTATTGGCCAAACTGCTTATTAAGGTTTAGTGAACTTTTGATTTTAATTTTCCTAGCTTTTAAATATTATTTTAGACTTATCCTGAATTTTTCAGATTTTTCTATAGTCATTTGATATTTTTAATCTTTTTAATTAGTTTCTAATAGTAATTAAATCATAATAAATAGAATAATAATCAGAAAAATATAATTTTAATTTTTATAATTTTCTTTTATTAATTATAATCCAGGAAAAATATAATCACATTTTTAGACCTTAATAAAATTAAAATAGAAAATAAGTGATAGCTTCTATTTAATAGATTTTATCTTTTTAAATTTTTAATTAAGCAAATTTCATTTTTATAATTTTCTTAGCTTCTTTTTACTTAATAATATTTATAGAAAAAGTTTTAGATTTTTCTTTGTTTATTTAATATTTATTATAATTTAAATTAGTTTTAAATAATTATTAAATATTAAATAATTAATAATAAATAGATAAAAAGTATAAAAAATATAATTTTAGTTTTAAAATAAGTTTTAAGTAATTTTACATTTTTAAGTTTTAATTTCATATATTTCAGTTTTTGTCCCATTTTAAATTTCCTGTTACGCATTTTTAATTTATTAATTCGCGTTTAATTTTCTTGTGCATATTTGTTTATTATTTGTTATTTAGAATTATTAAAAAAGCAAAGTCCAAAATATCTAATCACATCAGTCACTCTAATCCTAACTTTCCACAGTTTGCCCATTCACACCTCGTTGGGAAACGATTCGGGTAATTACTTACCTGTCTTCACACTACACACGAACGTGGGTTTTTGCAAGCATCCTTTTTCACAAAGGGGTAATTTGTAATTATTCACGCGTATCCGCTGTCTGCATTTATTTATAAGTGTATTCAGCGCGGATCACCGCACGTCTTTGAAAACAAGCAACGGAGAAACACCATTCAGCCTTACGTATGGTAGCGAAGCAGTCATACCGGCAGAGATAGGGATGCCAACCTTTCGGACCATGATGACCAAGGAAAAGGAGAATGACGAGGGAATCTGTTTAAACCTTGATCTCCTACAAGAACGAAGGGAGATGGCTGCGATACGAGAGGCAAAGTACAAGAAGAAAGTGGAGCAATATTACAACCGAAGGGTTTGTGCCGAATCGTTTAAGGTAAGTAAGAATTCACATAACTCCTTTGAAACCGAAGGTTACTACAAATCTCTAGTTATTTCAATGCAATATTAATTTGTCTCTACTTTGACTAACGTATGAAATAAAATACCTTAACAATATAAGGTAGGTGATTTTGTGTACCGAAGGAATGAATCAAGCAGGCTCGAGAATCAGGGAAAGTTAGGACCCAATTGGGAGGGACCCTACCGGGTCGTGGAAGCATATCAGACTGGATCTTACAAGCTAGAGACAATGGAAGAAAAGGAAGTGCCACGAACTTGGCATGCGGTTAACCTTAGAAAATGTTTTTTGTAAATAACTTGAATATGCCTAATGTAAACATCCGAAAGGAGTTTGTTTGATTATTTTTAATGAAAAAGTGCAGCTATCCCACAGTTGGAGGGAAACGATCCATGTTATGCATTGAACTCTTGTATCATTCATTGTTTTCCGAACATAATTAGAAAATGGCCCCTCCGAGAGGTTCACGCCCTCCGGAGATCTTTGTGGTCAATGTTCGAAGTCCTGGCGGAAAGGCTGAAATCATATTTGGAACATAAGTAGAAAGTGATCCCTCCGAGAGGTTCGTGCCCTCCGGAGATCTTTGTGATCAATGTTCATTGTTTTCTGAACATAATTAGAAAATGGCCCCTCTGAGAGGTTCACGCCCTTCGGAGATCTTTGTGGTCAATGTTCGAGGTCCTGGCGGAAAGGCTGAAATCATATTTGGAACATAAGTAGAAAGTGATCCCTCCGAGAGGTTCGTGCCCTCCGGAGATCTTTGTGATCAATGTTCATTGTTTTCCGAACATAATTAGAAAATGGCCCCTCCGAGAGGTTCACGCCCTCCGGAGATCTTTGTGGTCAATGTTCGAGGTCCTGGCGGAAAGGCTGAAATCATATTTGGAACATAAGTAGAAAGTGATCCCTCCGAGAGGTTCGTGCCCTCCGGAGATCTTTGTGATCAATGTTCATTGTTTTCCGAACATAATTAGAAAATGGCCCCTCCGAGCCCTCCGGAGATCTTTGTGGTCAATGTTCGAAGTCCTGGCGGAAAGGCCGAAATCATATTTGGAACATAAGTAGAAAGTGATCCCTCCGAGAGGTTCGTGCCCTCTGGAGATCTTTGTGATCAATGTTCATTGTTTGCTGGACATAATTAGAAAATGCCCCCCCCCCCGAGAGGTTCACGCCCTCCGGGGAGTATGTGGTCAATGTCCAAGGATGGTTAATACTCAAAAAGGGGCGGCCACATAATCATTCATTGCCTCTCGAACATAAGTCAAAAATGACCCCTCCGAGAGGTTCGTGCCCTACGGAGAGTTTGTGGTCAGTGTTCGAGAAGGAAACAACCATGCGGTCGAGGCGGAAAGCGTTGCCGAAAGGCACAGGTAACATATTGCAAACATATAAAAAAAAAAAAAAAAAAAAAAAAAAAAAAAAAGAAAAAAAAAAAAGAGAGAAAAGCCTTTTGAGAAGTAGCAAAACATGACCTTACATAACTTTCAAACATACGAAAGGCATTAGGGATATAACAGTTTGTTATTACATTCATCCGAATCACATTAACTATTTACAAATTAGTCTTACGGCCCAAGGGCCTTACACCAAAAATGGTTCTTGAGTATTTTCTTCGGACGGGTCACTCTTGAGTATTTTCTTCAGCGGAGGGACCTTCGGCGGAAGAATCGTTCGGTGCAGGGTCAGGAATCAGGTCCATTATTTCCGATAGGGGTCTATCCGCGGCATTGCTCACCTTCTGAATGTACGGGTATTCCGCGGAAAAGTGGCCATCGTACAAAGGATCGAATTTTTCGTCTGCCTCCACATCCAAATCATCTATCTCGGCCACAATTTTGGCCACATCTTCTGGTTTACGACCCACGGAGACAGCCTCCAAGAACCCAGACTGGGAGGACAAACTAAAAGGCTCAGCCAAACATTGTTTGTACTCGTGACTGTTCAAGAGCCGACGGACCACTTCCGGAATACACTCCTTCACCAGCTTATTGCGTTCGATATCCGTTTGGCCGAGTTTAACGGCCAGATCGGCCCTTTCCTGATACAGTTTAGAACTTTCCCCCTCCTCAAGGGCAAGTTCGTCCTTAACATTTTTTAACTCCGCCTCCAAGGCCTTGATCCGGTCTGAAGAAACCCTCCTCCCTTCATCCCTCGCCTGCTCCAACTGAGAAAGACGACCTTTCAGATCCGATTCCCTCACCATGCAACCCGCATGCTCGTGCTTCAACTTCCGAAGCTCCTCGACCACTTGAGCGACATCCCCGCATCCCTCATGGGTGCGGCGCAGTTGTTTATATTCTTCAATAAGGGCCTCATACCGGCCAAGAATATCCGAATGAGCGGCCGCACCACGACCCAATAATACCCAGCCTCTTTAAAGGGCCTCCGAGTCACTCAAACTTTGAAAATAAAACTCCTCTCGAGGAGTGGGCAGGTTCATCATCAAGTCTTTGCAGAAAGCCCCCCTATTCAAATGATCCCCTCTTCTAACTGACCAGTCCGGGACAAACACCGCGGCCGGATCACCCTCGGCTACAACTCTAACCTTGCCATGTCCAGAAGCCTGTACGGAAGGACCTTCTGAAAGGAGAAAAAAGATAATCGTTAACAAAAAGGTGTAGAGCAATGGGAGAAGCGCAAGATAAGTAGTTAAACGACTTACCAACATCAGCAGTTCCGGAGGCAAAATTTGATCCTTCCGGGCGACTCCCGATGTCTTCCGGACGAAGTGACCGGATTGGGGTTGGGTTCGGGATGACCTCGACCTCCGGCGATTCCGGTTCCAAATCCACCACGGGAGTCTCTATCGGTTTGCGCCTCTTGGCCGGACGGGCCGCACCACTACTACCCTCGCCAGGCTGAACTCACGCTCGCGCCTTTTTGGCCCCTGCTCCCCTCTGGGTTCGCAGAGCATCCCGGGTAACGTTCTGCTTTTGTTTCCTGCATTTGGCTTCCAAGACCCGAGCGTCAGCCCTCTCGACCCTCATCTCCTCGGCCGACTTCTTCGGTATATCGGCATTCGAAGGGGCGGGAAAAGTCACATGCAGCTCGTGAGACTCACCCTCACGGTACTTATCGCCCCTGACCATTGAAACACCCTCATGGACCATGGGGTTGATCAGATATTCAGACATCGACATAACTGCAGAAGGGGAAAAAGAACACGAAATAGTTAGAAACAAACATACTTAACGAAGAGTCAATTGGAGAAACAAAGACAAACAGTGAAGTCATACCCTTGCCCTTGGCATCCTTAAGCGCGGCCCGGTAACCGGGATACTCCCACTGCGAGGTCAGCCCCACGGCATAAAGAAAGCCCCTAGGAATCGGAATAAGGTCAATTATGTTTGCGGCCAGCTTCTCCGCATCCGCAATGCTGAACTCGCCATTCGGATACGGATCCGAAATATCAGAATTATGATGCCTCCAAGGCATGGCAAAGGGGACCGCTCGCCTATCTATCAAGAAAAAATCATTCTTCCAACCCTTCAGTCCGGTCAGAATCTCTCGGAAACAAACCTTCCTCTCCTTACCGCTTCGCTTCTCGAAAGAAAACCAATGACCTTGCTTACTCAACTTATAGAAGGCCCGGAACAAGGAAGTGGTGGGAGCAACGTCCAGACTTCGGCTGTACACCTCGAAAAGCGTGGCACGGTGTAAGCCCAACGGCACTAGCTGGGAGAGATGTACCTTGTAATATTTGATGATGTCCAGCAAGAAAGTAGAGAAGGGCACGCTAAGACCACCCTCGTAAAAGTACTCCACGTACAGACCAATGGCATCGCCCGGCAATTGGTCCATCGTCATGTGCGCTGGAGGTAACCTCGGATGCAAGTCCCCCGGTATACCCGCGTCCGTCATCACTACATATAAACCTTCCTCGTTCAGTTGAGAGGTGTACTTTTGAATATCGAACTTAGGAAGAAACCCCCCGACCTCCTGAGTTTCTTCCTCATGAATCGAAGAGGGAGAATTTAACATGATTAACCGAATGGTGAAATAAAATCGTTCGGATTAGAAAGAAATGAACCTCTCGGAAAGATGCTTCGGAAAGTTTGTCAGAACAAAAAATTACAGTGGTAAAAAAAAAAAAAAAAAAAAAAAAAAAAAAAAAAAAAAAAAAAACCCGTAGAAAAGACGCTATTTATAGGCGAAAAGAAGAATGTGAAACGACGTGCCTTGTCAGCGGGTGAGGTGGCATCTCCTCACTCGTGCGATATGCGCGTGAACACGTGTCGACATCTCAGAGCCCCAGTAAAAATGACGGCTATCCTTAAAAAGAGGTAATAATGGTTTTTGGCAGTTTATGCATGACATCAGCCCATCGGATTCCGAACAACCCAAACCTTTCTGAATTAATAGAACCAGACTTCAAATTTTTTAGAGTATCACACTATTGGCGAAACCAATACTATGATACTGGGGGGGACATGTTGGCGTATGTGTCCGGACGGCTCAACTCGTCCGGACGCCGGAAGAAGCAAGGTCATTCGGCAATGGCCGAAAGGCACATAGATCGTTCGGATAAAACAGCTGTCAACAACAGAACAAGTGGCAATATCCTTTGACAGATGGCAGCTGCAGACACCGCCGCCGTCGCCCCGGGATTTACGGGATTATGTCTGAGACATGTTTCCTGAAAACCCGGCGCCGCCATTTCAGGTACCAAGGCTGGGTACTATAAATACCCAGCTCATTTACTACTCTCAAATAACTAATTTATTAGCATTTACTTCATACTACTGTTCATAACCCCCCGAAATATCAAATACTTACTCTCACGCCGGAGGTGGGTCCTGGGATAACACCCGGGGCGAGCCTAACGCGTATTGTTGTGTGCAGATACCCGAAGGATCCTTAGAAGCCGAAGGGATTGACACACAAACCTCTCGGAAGAACATTTGGCTAGTTCGACTGAAAGGCCTCTTTATTTGTCTGAAGTGATTGCAAGAAATTACTTCAACACTTACCTATAGCAGACTACACTGTTTTTAGTTCAATGCCAGTAATAAATAGATTATCAAATATGAGCAACCCAAATTGTTGTATTGATTTTTGGGCATTTGCATATATATATATCCCTCCAAAGATGTAAAATTGCATATATATCTTTTGCATGCATAAAAACCATTGTATCATGTGCATTAAAAACTTGTGCCAATGATATATATGCAATTATTCACCTTTAGAGGGATATATATGCAATTCCCCCGATTTTTTTAGTAATATCATCAACAAGTGAATAACGAGATGATTCATGTTTTCTTATTAATCTTCTTCCTTAATTGTTATGCGTACCTTTATATCACACATAATTATATATTTTCTATTTTACATTCATATACTTGCAAAAATGATCTTCTGTTGAGTGACTTGAAGGACAAAGTGGGCGATCTTGATTTGAAAGCCGGAAACATGGGTCTTGAAACCAATGATATCGAAAACCGCATTTCTTATCTTCACCAAATTGATATCTTGGAACACAGTAAAAGTCTCGATCTTAGACAAAAGGCAAAAATTAAGTGGGCAATCGAAGGTGATGAAAACTCAAAGTTTTTTCATGGTTTCATAAATAATAAATTCTCAAAGTCGCGAATCAATGGTATCTTTATAAAAGGCGTATGGGTTTCAGATCCGCCTTTAGTCATATCCCATATTTTCAACTTCCATAAAAGCAAATTTGAAGATACCTCACTTAATCGCCCACACTTCACTAGCAATTTGTTCAAAACACTCTCTTCACACGAGATCTCTCTTCTTGATGCAACTATTACCAGAAAGAGATTAAAGATGCGGTTTGAGGTTGTGGGGGTAGTAAAGCCCCAGGACCCGACGAGTTTACTTTCAAGTTCATTAAACACTACTGGGACACCATTGGTAAAAACTTCGTAGATATGGTCAAAAAATTCGAGCTTGACGGGTTCATCCCAAGGGGTTGTAACTCATCTTTCATCACTTTACTCCCTAAAATTCAAGACCCACTTCACATAAGTGACTTTAGACCCATTAGCCTCATTGGTTGCCAATACAAAGTCATTGCCAAAATCCTCTCTAATAGACTGTTGGAAAATTTAGTGCACTTGAGGGATGAGTTTACACCTGGTGATGGGTTTGGAGGTACGAAGTATACACCCATTAGGTCCCTGAACACCCTGACTCAATTTAAGTGGTTTATAGTGTAAATGATAATGCAGCTGATGCAGATCATTCCTGCTGCTAGCATCATCATTCCTGCTGCTAGCTTTAATGATACTGCTGCTAGTAGTATCATTTCTGCTGCTAGTGTTGATACTGCTGATAGTATTATCAATACTGCTGCTAGCTTCATTGTTCCTGCTGCTAGTACATTGTTGCTGCTGCTAGTACAATGTTCCTGTTGCTGAACTGCTGAGCAATAGATTCTGCTGCTAGGCATAAGATTCTGCTGCTGGTTATAACCACCGACTCCTACAATTATGAAAACTATTATGTTATAATTAATGGGCCGTTAATTATACATAATTCCATGGGCTAGGGTTTGAGTAAACTCTATTATAAATAGAGGTCGTATCATAACTTCATGGATATACAGAACACAAACCCTAAACACTTGAATACGATTTGGTTCTTGATTTGTGCCTAAAACAAGAACATCACTTGGTCTTATCCCATAGAGATATTCGTGTAACCCAGGCATAGGGTCGAATAGTTTCTATTGGAAAGTGATTACACGATTTCAAGTGAATATCCGGTACCTTGATTATTGATTATCTTAACCCTGTTCTGGGAACACAACCACACAAATAAAACCAAAAATCAATAGAAACTAATTTAGTGATAATCAATGGCGGTTGCTATGAGGCATATGGCTGCTAACTTTTCAAAGCTTGAAAAGTTTGAAGGTGTCGATTTCAGAAGATGGCAAAAGAAGATGCACTTCTTGTTGTCAAGCATGCGTGTGGTCTATGTTTTGACTACACCTATTCCTGAAGATCATGGGGATGATGCTACCATGGAACAGATGAGGAACAGAAGCAAATGGGAGAATGATGACTATGTTTGCAGAGGGTTAATCCTCAATGGTATGTCTGATTCTCTGTTTGATCTTTATCAAAATGTTGATTCTTCTCAAGAACTATAGGATTCCTTGGAAGCCAAATATATGGTTGATGATGCATCTAGTAAGAAGTTCCTTGTAAGTAATTTTAACAATTACAAAATGGTCGATTCTATACCTGTTATGGAAAAATACAATGAAATTCTTAGTATACTTGATCGTTTCACACAACATAAGATGAACATGGATGAGGCTATTTCAGACTCTTGTATCATCGATAAACTACCTCCTTCTTGGAAAGATTTCAAACATATGCTAAAGCATAAGAAGGAGGAGTTAACTCTTGTTGAGTTGGGCAGTCATTTGCGCATTGAGGAATCACTCAAGGCGCATGAAAGTGACAAGCCAAAGAGCAGCAATGCTGCTGGTCCATCAGTTGTCAATTTGGTGGAGCGTAACAACTCCTCCATGAACAATGACAACAAGGGCAAACGTAAGCATCAAGATAACACCAAAACTGATCCTAACAAGAAGTCAAAAGCTACTTGTTGGAAGTGTGGTAAATCTGGACACTTCAGGAAGGATTATAAAGGTGTTAAAATTGGCAATAAAACCAATGGATCAGGCACAAGTGGATCTGGGAATGGTAATACGAATTCCCTAAAAGGTCAGAATATATTTAGTAAGTCATTTGAGATTTATTATGTTACATATATATCTGATGTGTACTTTGTGCAGGATGATGATGTTGCGTGGTGGGTTGACTCTGGAGCAACAATCCATGTGTGTAAAGATAGAAGCTGGTTCAAGACCTACGAGTCAGTGAATGATGGTTCTATTCTTCATATGGGAAATGAGTCAACTGCCCTGGTGCATGGAAAAGGATGTGTTGATTTGAAGTTTAGTTCTGGAAAGATTGTTTCTTTGTTTAATGTGTTACATGTTCCTGTTATTAGGAAGAATTTGGTTTCTAGTAGCGTTTTGAATAATTGTGGTTATAAACAAGTAATTGAATCTGATAAGTATGTTTTATCTAAACATGGTGTGTTTATTGGTTTTGGTTATTTATGTAATCAAATGTTCAGACTTAATATTGTTCATGATATGGTTGATTCTGCTTTTATGTCGACATCTAGTTTGTATGATTCAACCCTTTGGCATGCTAGACTTGGCCATGTACACTTTAAAAGGATGCAAGATATGTCTAACGATGGGTTAATCCCAGCATTTGACATGGACACTAAAAAGTGTAAAAATTGTATGATGAACAAGATAACTAAGAAACCATTTCAAAGTGTAAAACGTGAGAATAATGTATTGGAACTGATTCATAGTGACTTATGTGATTTACATGCTTCTCCCTCTTTGGGGAATAAGAAATACTTTGTGACTTTTATTGATGATGCTTCTAGGTATTGTTATGTTTATTTATTGCATACTAAGGATGAAGTATTAGATAAATTTAAAGTATTTAAAACTGAGGTTGAATTGCAACAAGAGTCCCTGATCAAGAGATTAAGGATTGATAGGGGAGGTGAGTACATGGATACTCTGTATTTTCAGTCTGTTGGTATAATCCATGAAACGACTGCCCCCTATACTCCTCAGCAAAATGGTATTTCTGAAAGGAAAAACCGAGTGCTGAAGGAGATGGTTAATTCCATGTTGTCCTATTCTGGGCTGAGTCAAGGGTTCTGGGGTGAAGCTATGTTAACAGCTTGCTATTTATTAAATAGGGTTCCCAACAAAAGGAACAAGACAACCCCTTATGAACTCTGGACTAAAAAGAAACCCAACCTGAATTATCTCAAGGTTTGGGTGAAAGAGGCATTGAATGCATCTTTGTTGGATATGCTGAGCATTCCAAGGCATATAGGTTCTATGTTATTGAACCTAATGAATCTGTTTCAATTAACTCAATAATTGAATCAAGGGATGCAATCTTTGATGAGAATAGATTCTCATCAGTCCCTAGACCAAGTCAGAGGATTCCTAATGGAACTAATGATGTTGGTGTATCAGAAATCTCTGATGAGGTTCCTGATGAGGTTGTGGAACAACAACCTGAACCTGAGCTCAGAAGGAGCACAAGGGTCAGGACTCCAAAATCATTTGGACCTGAGTTTCAATTATACTTGATTGAAGGAACAAGGGATGAGGTCTCTGACCAACACTCCTATTGCTTTAATGTTGAGGATGATCCCAAAACATTTGATGAAGCAATGAAGTCCCAGGATGTTGCTTTCTGGAAAGAAGCAATAAATGATGAGATGGACTCCATCATGGGCAACAACACTTGGGTGTTGGCTAATCTACCACCTGGTTGCAAGCCTCTAGGCTGCAAATGGATTTTCAAAAAGAAAATGAAGGTAGATGGAACTATTGAAAAGTTCAAGGCTAGACTAGTCATTCAAGGCTTTAAGTAAAAGTCAGGGATAGACTATTTTGATACTTATGCCCCTGTGGCTTGTATCAGTACCATAAGATTGCTGATTGCCTTGGCATATATTCACAATCTGATTATACATCAGATGGATGTGAAGACAGCATTCTTGAATGATGAATTGGATGAGGAGGTTTACATGAACCAACCTCAAGGCTTTATCATGCCTGGCAATGAAAACAAGGTGTGTAAACTGATTAAGTCCTTATATGGACTTAAACAGGCACCTAAGCAATGGCATCAAAAATTTGATGAAGTGGTTTTATCTAGTGGTTATTCACTTAACCAGTCTGACAAATGTGTATATAGCAAATTTGATGAATCTGGTAAAGGAGTCATCATTTGTCTATATGTTGATGACATGTTGATCTTTGGCACTGACCAAAATAAAGTTGACCTAACAAAGGAATTTTTGTCATCAAGGTTCTCCATGAAGGATATGGGGGAGGCTGATGTTATCCTTGGTATAAGGATTAAACATGAAAGTAACAAGATTTCTATTTCTCAGTCTCATTACATTGAGAAGGTGTTGAGGAAATTTAATTACTTTGACGGTACTCCAGTGAGTACTCCTATGGATACAAGTGAGAAGCTCTTGCCTAATATTGGTAAGGCTGTATCTCAACTTGAGTATTCTAGGGTGATTGGCTGCTTGATGTATGCCATAACTTGTACAAGACCTGATATTGCATTTGCTGTGGGAAAATTGAGCAGGTATACTAGTAATCCTAGTGCTCATCATTGGCAAGCAATTCAGAGGGTACTGAAGTATTTGAAGAGAACTATGGATTATAGTCTCTCATATACTGGTTATCCTTCTGTATTAGAAGGGTACACTGATGCAAGTTGGATCAGTAACACTGAAGACAATTCGTCTACTAGTGGCTGGGTATTCCTACTTGGTGGAGGTGCAATTTCTTGGGCATCCAAGAAGCAAACTTGCATTACCAGTTCAACTATGAAATCTGAATTTGTGGCCTTAGCTGCTGCTGGTAAAGAAGATGAATGGTTGAAAAACTTGCTTCTTGAGATTCCATTGTGGCCTAAACCTATAGCACCTATTTCTATCTGTTGTGATAGTGCTGCTACATTGGCAAATGCTTATAGCCAAATGTACAATGGGAAGTCTAGACACTTAGGTGTCAGGCATAGCATGATTCGTGAGCTTATCATGAATGGGGTGGTATCTATAGAGTTTGTTAGATCTCAACAAAACTTAGCTGATCACTTGACGAAGGGTTTGGCTAGAGACTTGGTTTTAAAGTTTGCTAAAGGGATGGGTTTAAGTCCAACTTAGTCACTGAATGCTAAGAGTCCCAACTCCCTCCCGAGGAAACTTTGGAGCTGAGTTCAATGTGGAAAGCTAAACATTTAGTGGACTGGAGCACATGTTTTATTTACATCCCAAGGTTGTGCTCAGAACCTGCTGAAAAGGAGGATGAAGTCTTTACTTCTCAATGGTTAATTTTCTTTGAAAAATTGCTTAGCAGGAGCATGATTAAAAGATGAACCACCTATGTAAATGTTGAAGTTTTGCCGCTTCAGGAAGCTTTGGACTTTTAGCTTTTACAACATTTATGAATTGGATATGGACACATGGCTTGTATAGTGTCAGGAGTATTTAAGTGTTTGAAAATGTATGTGTATTTTATCTTCAGGTATTCAAATGGGTTGAAGGGTTCAATTCTTAGAACACCCTGATTCTCGAATATTTGAACGTGTAATGTACTAAGATGAGAATTCAATCTTCAAGATGTTTTCATTTATGCATATGTTTTGTTTTGTGTTGAATTTTCATGCAAAGGAAGTGAACTAAATTTGGGGAGGATTGTTGGAAAATTTAGTGCACTTGAGGGATGAGTTCACACCTGGTGATGGGTTTGGAGGTACGGAGTGTACACCCATTAGGTCCCTGAACACCCTGACTCAATTTAAGTGGTTTATAGTGTAAATGATAATGCTGCTGATGCAGATCATTCCTGCTGCTAGCATCATCATTCCTGCTGCTAACTTTAATGATACTGCTGCTAGTAGTATCATTTCTGCTGCTATTGTTGATACTGCTGATAGTATTATCAATACTGCTGCTAGCTTTATTGTTCCTGCTGCTAGTACATTGTTGCTGCTGCTAGTACAATGTTCCTGCTGCTGAACTGCTAAGCAATAGATTCTGCTGCTAGCACAATTTATTGTGCTGCTAGGCATAAGATTCTGCTGCTGGTTATAACCACCGACTCCTACAATTATGGAAACTATTATGTTATAATTAATGGGCCGTTAATTATACATAATTCCATGGGCTAGGGTTTGAGTAAACTCTATTATAAATAGAGGTCGTATCATAACTGTATGGATATACAGAACACAAACCCTAAACACTTGAATACGATTTGGTTCTTGATTTGTGCCTAAAACAAGAACATCACTTGGTCTTATCCCATAGAGATATTCGTGTAACCCAGGCATAGGGTCGAATAGTTTCTATTGGAAAGTGATTACACGATTTCAAGTGAATATCCGGTACCTTGATTATTGATTATCTTAACCCTGTTCTGGGAACACAACCACACAAATAAAACCAATTTAGACTTCAATGTGTGGTTCACTCGGTGGTTAGTGAAGTTCAAACGGCTTATATAACGGATAGGCAAATTATCGATGGCCCTCTTGTTGGATCGATATACTCTGACCAAACTAACTTGTAGCTTGTCTACTGTTTAACAACTTTGAATGAATTCAAAACTATTAATAATGAAACACTGATATACTTTGCTAAGTATGCGGAATCTACTTCAACAAAGCTAAGAAGAATTAATAAACGACTTTGAATATTATTAAAACCTTGAACCTGCTTTCTTACACAGATTCACTAACAAACTCTAAACTCTAATACTTCTAATAATCGTATATCACTAATCGCATATACTTGTCTCTCTAAACACATATCTCTAATGCCAACCTAGGGATCCTTTTATAGGCACAAGGAAAACCCTAGTCGGTTTACAATACTTGAACGACAAGTAATTCTAATTATAACTCTAATCTAATACGAACTTTCTAGAATTACACATTAGTCCTTAAACTATTTGCATAGCAGTCCCTTAACGAGCAGCAGTACTTTAATTGAACAGCAGTACTTTGACTTGAGTAGCAGTACTTTGACTTTTATAGCCCAACAATCCTCCCCTAACTTGAATTCTACTTGCTTGATTTCAAGTTCCTTTGTATGTCTTTAACTTCAACACTCTATCTTCAAGGAAAGGTTGTTTCTTCAAATCTGACTCGTTATTGTTTTGTCATCATCAATGCAAACAGTATCTTCAATCTTCATCAGCAACAATTCTTTTCAGCATCAGATCTTTTCAGCAACTCAGCATCATATTAGCAATATGTACATCAGATCTTAAAAGTTTCATACTATTCTCATCACTTCCAGGTGTGTTAACTCCTGTGAGAGGTGAATCATTGAAAACTTAATGGATTTTGATGTCTCTTTACCAAAGCCATTAACTCTGGAGTAGCCAATGTTTAGATTTAGAAAAAACCATGGTACATTGATAACCATATGATTTTTAGCAAATCATCAGCTATCAACGGATTTGAGTAGTCTTTACCAAATAGCCATTTGCTTTTGGACTAGCTAGTTCTTTTAGTACAATCACTACCATGGTGAACTAATTACCATATAATGGTTTTCCACAGCCTTTACCACAAAGCCATTATCTTGTGGGCTAGCCAACTCTTCACTAATATAGATATGGTGAGTTGAAAACCATACAATTTTTAGTAAATTTCCAACTAAAAACGGATTTGATAATCACATCAGAGCCGTACCCTCATGATGAGTCAAACTCTTTCTTGTTTATTAAACATGGTGAGTTGATTACCATTTGTTGTGTAGTACAAGTACTAACACCATGCTGTTGCTTTCAAAACCATTTGTTGTTGTTTAATCTTTGTGCTTCAAAATGTTTTTGCACTTATCAAAAATTACTAATTTTATCAAAAGACTTTACTGGTTTTATGCTGCAAGCAGTACTTTGAGAAAGTACTGTCTGACCAGCAGTACTTTGAAGAAAGTACTTATTTTTCAAAAGATTTATATAATAATTAAACCATACCAGTAGTTATGCATTAATCTTCAGATTCAGTAGTCCACTTGATGAATAATTTAATGACCATCAATGCTACTTCATCCTCTTGTTCCACTTCCATTCCATGCTCTAGCATCCTGATCATCAGATCTCTTGTGAGTGGATATCTCTGTTCTGCTAGCATATGAATCATAGTGCCATCTTCTAACTCCAAAACATGTATCCCAACTGATTCAAAGAATCTCCATCTGTTAATCTCCCAGTTGTCTTGATCTTCCCACAAAGTACTGTCCTTTGTTTCCTCTGTCTCCCAGATTGTTGTGAGATCTCCTAACAATATCAAACCTACTCCTTGTGGTGGAATATGCTCAAAATAAGTTTGTACTTGGAGATATAACTGAAGCATATCATCTCTATCAATCAGATGTAGTATATCCCATAATGAATTGAACACTCTAAAACTTCCATCTTGTCTATGAAAGATCAGATAGTCTCCTTCTTTAGATTCTACAACTGAAAAAGTAGATATCTTTGACTTCTTATCAGTATCTTCTTTCAATTTTGGATTTTCAAAGTCAACAACTCTAAGATAATTCCTTAGCTCATCAACTGTGTCTGTTCTTAATTCAACAGCTTCCTTGAACTTCTTTGATGGCTGTTCATCAGTGATTCTTTTCCTCTTTAAGCTTCTTGTAACAGCTCTTTCCTTTCTTTTATCTTCAAGCTCCTTATCTTCAAAAGAAATAATGCTTGCAAGATCTTTTTGAATAGCTTCTCTAACAGCATCATACAGATCCTTCATCTCTGTATATGTCAATCTAACTAAACCTGTATATCCTTGACCTTTCAGATAAGTCATCATATCATTCCTTTCTCTAGCTTTACTAATTGGCCTTTTTGATTGAACAATCTTCCTTGATTCTTCAGCATCTATTTCTGCTTGCAATATTCTAGCTGCTTCCTCATTTTTGGCAATCTGAATTTGTCTTAACTGTGCCAATGCCATCTTCTTCTTCTTCTTTTCTACCAAGATCCCTTTGCCTTTATCTTTTGGATCTATCTCTTGTGCAGGTTGAGAAGAAGCATGATGTTGTTGTTCAACCTCATGAATACTGATGCCTCTTTGACTTGACATATTAAGCATGATGTCAGCAATTGTTTCATCATCACTGTTAGTATGAGCTATAACATCTTCTTCCTGAACTGGTTTAGAAGGACCAACTTCCTCTTGAACTTGAATTGAAGGACCAATATCTTCTTCAAAATCTAAAGTTCTAGGTGTAATAGTGAATTGCCTCTCAGTACCTTGTTGAGCAGTACTTTCAGCTTCAGCTCCTTCCAAGTTTATTTCCTCAGTATCACCACTCCTTACTTCAACAGTAGCTTCTTCCAAATTTATTTGCTCTGTTTCATCACTCTTCCTCTCAACAGTATCTTGAGGAATATTTTCAGGTGGTGTCCTCTGAGTATCATCCATAAATCCAGCATCTTGTTCAAAATCTTGTTCAAAACCAGCATTATCTTCATTCAAATTCTCTAAATTCCTCCCCAATTGAAATGAAGATTGCTTCTTAGACTTTTTCAACTTTGACTTAGAAATCTTTGTAGGTATCCTACCACTCTGCTTCTGAGACTTCACCCATAACCTATGGTGTTGAACTAGTGGCCAAACATACCTCTTCAATCTTTGAAACTTAGTCTTTAATTTGACTATCTTAGCAGCTTGAGCCTCACTCTCCTTTTTCAGCCTCTTTAACTCCCTTGTTAAAGCATAATTGTCCAATTCTGCCTCTTCTTCTTCAAATTGCTTAGACATATTTGTGGAAGAATAATCATTTGGAGATGGTGGTTGATTCATACCTTGGTCTGACTCCTCATGAGTAGGAATTTCCATAGGAGCAGTATCTTCCCTAGTAGCAGAATGTGGAGAAGCAGTATGTTGAGAAGCAGTAGGTTGAGGAATACTAACTTCTCTTGAAACTGGAGACTCTTGACTTGCTGATTCAGAATTTGCTTCTTGCTCTTGCTCTTGCTCTGCATCTCTAACGACTTGTGCAATTCCCAATATATGAGCAGTCAAAGATGTGTTGGTTCCAGAAAACTTGGCACTTTGTTTAGATAGAAAAGTAAACACCTTGTTCAATAATAAAGATGTTTTACTTATTCCGCTGTGCATGATTGTTGTCTTTGTTATTGTTTAACCCTAGTGCTCTAAACGGTTCAAGGAGTTTTAACAAACTCCACATGTGGTATCAGAGCCTGGGGAGCTCGTTACCTAGGGATTACAAGGTTTTACTGTCGAAGAAGAGCAGATTTGAAGACAGAAGCAGGTCGGTAAAAGTTTTTCAAGAATCGACTTTTAAAGGTATCGATCTTTATTTAAAGACTTGTCGCTTACTGGTTAATAATGCAAGTGGATCGATCGGTTATTGTCTTTTATCAATTGTCAATGGAGTCGTTTATCATCTTTAAATATGAATTGTGGGATTTTATGCGGCGACAAGAGATTGAATTAAGTGGGGTCGGATTGATTTATACTCAATCTTATTTTGTATTGAATTAAATGGATCGTTGGCGTATACTGATATTAATTGATTGGAGAATTCGTATTGTGGGGATGAAAGTTTGTCAGTAGCAGACGCAAGTCAAACTTGGGATTAAATTGGTCGGTGTATTTGGTATGATTCACAAAAGTTAAATCTCGTACTATATTAATTGTGATTTTGTCGTCGACTGCATGATATTCATATGATCTGTGATAGATGCAATTTTTTATTCAGTTAAGTGGGTCGCTTCAATCCGATTGGTGGAGATTATTATAAGTGGAGTTAAGATGTTTGTCGTTTTATGATAATAAATGGAGGAATCGACTTTTGTTCTGATCAAGACAATGATAGGTGCATTTAATTCTTCACAGTGTGTCTATTATTTAAAAGTACTGCTATGCTCCAAGGTACTGTTCTCGGATTGAAAGTACTGCTGCTACTTCAAAGTACTGCTTCCCAAAGTACTGTTAGTCTAAAGTACTGCTGCTCGTCCAACGTACTGCTCCAAGGTACTGTTATATTCAAAGTACTGCTGTGTTTGACTGATTTATGGAGACACGTAAAGAGTTTTATGGTTCAATATATATGCATGATTTACGAGCAGTGAGGGGAAGTACATATGATTGATTAGAGATGGTATTACACACACAGGTTATTAGTTTCACACACACAAGTTGGTTTTTGTTCTTGAAAGATTAAAGGCTCGTTGGGGATTATTTGAAGAAGACGATTGGATATTATTTATTTGATGTTGTAGTTGAGTTTCACAGGTGCGCATTCTTATGTTTGTGTTATTGTGGTGATAAAGACTTGGTAAATCTAGCAAGGATGTGTGATCTACAAATTACGGTGCATAATGCTCACATTTGCTATCACTTAAAGGAGTTACATTGTAGTGCTCAGTGTCTCATATTAGTTGAGGATTTATCAAGAGGTCCTAGTAGCCTACTTCTAAGATAAGTTTGGAGTCACAGAGAGACGTGGATAGTGCAAGATATAAGACGAAGGTTTGGGAAATTTAACTTCTTCATCAAGTTTGTTATATTTGGTTTTCTTCACAAGTGATCATTACAAGGAGCTTACAGAATTGAAGATTCAAGAGATGGTAAACATATTAGTTTCAGGGGAAGCTTATTGTTTAATTGTTTAACCATCTACATGCACCACTCAAGGGGAAGTGTTTGATTCTTACTACCGTTGTCCATTATTACTACTGCTAGTTGGAGTTTTCTACTGTTTTGGATTCATTTTTAGTAAGCATTTTGGTGTTCTTCATGGAGGGCAATTTGAAACATTGGAAGGCTTTGATTAAAAGTGTGGTACTGGTTAATGGTGGTCAAGATCGTATTTACATACATTCTCTATTTGTTGATAACAAAAAGGGGAAGAGATGTTAGAAGAGATTTGGAGTGGCATGGCATGGCTTAAGGGGAAGACAAGAATTGTTTCATTCATGGCGAGATTTAATTATCTCAACTTCTCTACTTCGTCTAGGGAAGTTCGTACAAGAATATCTTTGTTTTGTCATCATCAAATAGGGGAAGATTGTTGGGTTTATTGATTTGATGAGACAAAACAAGAAGAATGAAACTTGAAGGACTTAATGTGACAAGAAGGAAAACTACAAAAAGATGGAGAATTTTGAAGATTCTAGAAGATTTACTTAAAAGATTTAGTTTCCTTATTGTATTATGATTGTCTTTATTGTAAACCCTAATCCCTCTAGTATATAAAGAGGACATGGGTCATTAGTTTTAGACGTGCACAAACTACAAGATGTAGTCGATTAGTAAAGGTGTGTGTGTGTAACCTAGACATAAGTTATAAACGTCTAGGGTTTTAGTTAGTTAGTTAGTTAGTTCAGCCTCAAGGTCGAGTCCTTGATCCCTGTTACAAGGTGTGTAACATGTTCTACCTTGATCAAGTAGAATTGGGGCTGTAGATGATTATTAGTGTTAGTATTAGAGATCACAAAGTAAAAACCTTGTTCAATAATAAAGATGTTTTACTTATTCCGCTGTGCATGATTGTTGTCTTTGTTATTGTTTAACCCTAGTGCTCTAAACGGTTCAAGGAGTTTTAACAAACTCCACATTATCGATGGCCCTCTCGTGGTGAATGAAATTATCTCATGGGCTTCGAAGAAAAAAGAACGTCTTTTTCTTCTTAAAGTAGACTTCGAAAAGGCATTCGACTCACTTGATTGGAAATTCTTAGACAACATAATGGACCAAATGGGTTTTAGCTCTAAATGGAGAATGTGGATAAATGGTTGTCTTAAATTGGCTTATGGTTCGGTTATTGTAAATGGAAGCCCAACCAAATAATTCAAAATTCAAAAGAGTCTTCGCTAAGGTAACCCACTTTCGCCTTTCCTTTTCATAATCGCGGTTGAAGCACCTCACATTGCCCTCGAAGAAGCGAAGTCTAAGCACATCTTCGAAGGTGTCAAAGTTGGTTCAAACAAAGTTGATATCTCTCATCTCCAATTTGCGGATGACGCTCTTATTTTGGGGAAATGGTCTATTGATAATACTAAAAACCTTTGCCGCATCTTCAGATGTTTCAACTTTGCTTCTGGGCTAAAATTCAACTTCTCCAAAAGCAAGTTGTTTGGCGTTGGCGTCTCCACAACCGAAACCAATACTCTCGCCTACTTCTTGAATTGCCAACCCTCCAAACTTCTTTGTTCATACCTTGGTCTCCCCATTGGTGCAAACATGAGCGTGGCAAGTAATTGGAATCCCATCATTGAAAAATTCCTCAGAAGACTCACCTCCTGGAAAGCTAAGACACTCTCGTATTGTGGTAGGCTTACTCTTCTCAAGTCGGTTCTAGGTGCTCTTGGTACATATTTCTTCTCTTTTTTTTTGACTCCTAAATGTGTGATTTTGTATCTTGAGATGCTTAGGCGTAATTTTTTTTGGGTGGTTCACTTGAATCTAACAAAATGGCTTGGATTACATGGGACAAAACTTGTTCTTCTCCGTAATGTGGTGGTATAGGGATAGGAAGCCTTCATGCTTCAAACCTAGCCATGTTGGTAAAGTGGTGGTGGCGTTTTCATACAGAGAACAACTCACTTTGGAAGCTTTTAATCACATAAATCCATGGCCCGAATGGTGGTGTTACTGGTTTCGATTCACTTGGCTCAACTTCATCTAGCATGCCATTAAGTCCATGGAATAAAATAATGAACTTGAACAAACATCTGGTGTACGCGGATATTAATCTTCAATCCGTGTTTACCAGAAAAGTTGGTAATGGTTCTTTATTTTCATTTTGGAATGACGCATGGTTGGGGGAACAATGTCTTAAAAACATTTTCCCAAGACTACGCATTAGAACAGTTCAAAGAATGTGAAGTAGTGGATCGATGTAACATGTTATATGGGTCGAAATCTAGAAGTTGGGATTGGAGAAGAGATTTACGTGATGGACATGAAAAAAATCAGCTAGATGGAATACTTTATCTTTTGCGTGACTTTGACCCAAGTGATGTAGAAGACTTATGGGTGTGCTCCCTAAATTCTAACAATACCTACACTGTGTCATCAATGAGGAAGATGATTGAAGGTAACCTACTGCCCTTCCAGGAGGATAAAATTCGTTGGAATAGATATCTCCCAATCAAGGTAAATATCCTATCTTGGCGTCTTCGTTTGAACCGGTTACCTACCCGTTGCAACCTAGACCATCGCGGGATTGATCTACACACCACTAGATGTCCCTTATGCAATGAGCACCTTGAAACAAGCCAACACATCTTTGTTGATTGCCCGATAGCTGTTGATCTTTGGAACCGCATATCGCGTTGGTGGGGTATGGTGAACTATCCCAAAACCCTTCTCGACCTATCTTCTTGGGTGGACTCGGCGAGTCTTAACAACCGTGTAAAGTTGTGTTTTGATGTGGTTTTGCAAACAACTTTTTGGGCTCTTTGGAGGTATAGGAATCGAGTTTGTTTTGATTTAAAACCACCAAGGAAGGATACTCTCATGGATGAAATCATGGTTTACTCGCATTCTTGGATTTGTCATAGAAGTAGGAATCTTGTACCCAATTAGATAGATTGGACCGTTGATCCTATATTCTCTTGTATGAACTTATTGTAATTCGCAGTGGTGGAACTAGGATTAAAGTTCAGGGGTAGCGAAATACGAAAATTTGTTTAGGGGTTAGCGAAAATTTGTTTCAGGGGTAGCGAAATACGAAAGATAGTACGAAAAACGTAAAAAATGGCCAAAAATTACACTACCGGATAAAAGTTCAGGGGTAGCGATCACTACCCCTGGGTTACATATAGTTCCGCCCCTGGTAATTCGTTTCTAGCGCCTTGCTAGTTTTCTAATTGATGTGTTGTTCA
Organism: Artemisia tridentata subsp. tridentata; assembly: GCA_021014915.2. Lineage (NCBI taxonomy): Eukaryota > Viridiplantae > Streptophyta > Magnoliopsida > Asterales > Asteraceae > Artemisia > Artemisia tridentata. The sequence continues at coordinate 295,559,494 of CP139502.1, read as the reverse complement.
AAAAAAAACATTCATGTGCTTACTTTAGTAATAGATTTGATCTTTTGTTAACCTACAACTCTGTAGTTGCGTTCTCTTCATTTATTGTAGTACAAAAAATCATATAAGTTGTATTATTCGACTCATATTTTTTTTAGAAAGTCAACATATTATTGAGAACTCCGAGACGGACCAAATACAATACAAGGCGTACCAGCTCAATTAAATAAGTTAATTCAAAGAGAGCGGGACCCAAACAAAACAAACAAAATAGATAAAGAAAACTAATTCCTAACTTAGCAAAACTAAATACTGTCGCAAAGCTACTGTCACACAGAATTACAATACAAAATTCCAAATATAGCATGGCCAACTGTCAACTTGGAAATCCCATGCCTTCTCACTTGACTAATAATAGAGCCATGATTATTAAACCATTTAAGCATTAAAGGTTCACATATCTGACCATGAAAAGATGCTGCATAATCAAGTCCAGAGAAGTGACCCACCACATTTTCACTCAATCACACGAACTCAGATGATTCCAATCAAGGCTGCTGCAAAGGACAAAAAGAGCTTCTACCTAGGATCAGACACACCCACTAATAGCCTATGTACAACCCAAGATTCAAACACAGATTCCTTAGTATTGATACACACTGAACTACTGAAGCATATTGAAATAGTACCTGAACCACACTCAATTGACTGAACCTCACTGCATAATCTAAAACCTTGAGCTGCTGAATATCACACTAAAATGGTACCTGAACCACACTCAGCTGACTGAACCTCACTGTATAATCTAAAAACTTGAACTGCTGAATATCACAGACCACTTGCCCGAGATACCGTATCATTTTAAAAATCCAACCGACTGTTAATGTAAACGAATATTCCGAGGGTCTCGAAGCCATTGTTGCCAATCTATCGCTTTATATTTCTTTGATCTTCTCACTATCCATTCGAAACTTTTGAGTTGAATGTCTTGTAAAATCTTATTAAGACTTGATACTTTATTGCCAAACACACGAGCGTTTCTCTCCTTCCAAATGAAATATCCGGAAGTCCAAATTACCGCTTGCCAAATCCCCGATAGAGAAGTAGGGACATCAACGTTTCCATTGTGAGAAAAACATAAAAAAAATCCTCAATAGAAAAAGCGCTAACAATCCCCACCTTCCACCAATTAAATAGTATGGTCCATACACTCATTGCTAAATCACAAGTGACTAAACAATGAGCGCATGTTTCCACACTATCATTACACGATGCACATATTTATAGAGTATTTAAACTATGCACTCCTAAAAGATGTATAATAATGTTAACATGTTGAATACTTAACTGTTTTGTCATTCCTATAAATACGGAGTAGCATGTTTAGCAGATGCTGCCCAGAATGGAGTGCTAGCTGAACCACATATCGTGTTGCACAATTTAGGATCAATATATCGGATGACAATAGCATTAACGACATAAAAGTCGTGCATTATCAATTTATCATCCAACATGTTAAATACTTCAAAATAGCATCACATAATAGTTGAGCAATACTGTATCTACTGTAATCAGCGCCATTCTTATAATTAAAGGTACTGACACACAAAAACACAAATGCAGTTTAGTACTCGTTCATAACATCTTCCTTGGGTACTTGAGTCACATAATGACGCAGTACTGGTACCAGCTTTTAGCAGCTTCCTTGGCTTCCTGGAGCTCTAATTTCAACTTATTTATTTCGTCCGTGGACTTAGTTTGCTCCTCTTTAGCATTCGTTTCAGCCTTTTCCCTAGCAGCCTTCTCTTCCTTCAATAGCTGTTCAAGCTTAGACTGCATCTCCTTGAACCTCGACTCAAACTGTACCGTGGACCAATAATAAGCCATTAAATTATTTTATATATAAATTGACATTAACATATATACTTTGATATTACTGCATCTATAGGCACAAGGATTCCTATTGAGAATCATTAAAACGATTGATATGTATATCAACAACTGTTTATATCAACCAAAATGCAAAAAAACAAAAAAAAATTACTGTAATTGCAAAGGCTTTGCATTTCACAGTCACCACTCATCAGGCCAGTAACTACGTAAAATTGTTGACTACAACCACTAAAACGACACAAAAGTAAAAGTACACTGGTAACTATACAAAAAGATGGTCGATTAATCAACGAAATGCCATGTCTTAAAGTTCAGCAAATTAATCTCATCAAGCAAACATATAGCTACTGGTGGTTGAAGTGTCCTCTTTTAGTAATGCACATGTACTAAAAATGGTACAGGCGCATTTGTATTTTCTAACAAAACCCCATATCCCGATCGTGATTAACTGAAAATAAGTACATTACTACATTTAATTCAGGATAAAAAATAAAACTAACCAAATATATATGATATAAGATAAACCCCTATGCTGATCCTATAGGCATATCACTTTCTCCTCTACAACTAAAATAATTTTCATCAACAAATCCATTTGACACTTCAAAATGAGTTGTTGGTACTTGGTATAAAACATAAATTATAAATAAACACCATTCTTTATTAAGAATATGCAAAAATAATCAACATAAAATTATTTACCATTTTGATTATCCGTTTTAACTCATTGTCTCGCATCTGTTCTATCAGCATTAGTATATCGTGTTGAGTGAACTCCTTGGTCAGTTTCAAAGCTTGAAGTTTCTCTGTTTGTTCCTGAAGTTCCTTATTTTTCTTCTGTCAAGTATAAAAATGTAACAATTGCAAAATTTTGTTATTACTCCGTACAACTCAAGTGTAAAATTTTAATTAAATGTTAATGAACAACAAAAAGACTCGCCTGCAATTCAGTGAATATTTCATCAGTGTATGGTTCTCCGCCATTCTCTTGTAGCACCATGTTTACACAAAACAGAAGTTGTTGGACTTGATCTGCTTTCTTAGTTTCATCATTTGTCTTGTTATCAAATAGGACACGGCGATCACCACAATGGCAGAGGATATCCTGAAATAAGAATCAAATGTTTACTAATCACAGAAACCAATTATGTTTTATCATATGAATGTGACAAGAAGAATTATGAGCCTCTGTACATCTGAAAGCAAGATCACGTCGTATATAAAGGGGCTACCATTGTAAGTAACCAACACACACAGTTAAGCTTCAAACAACAGTGAACTACTGAATATAATCGTATATGTATAAGTACATATAGTTGCCCTATGTCAAAAACTAATTCAATGCAACATGATCATAGGGTATGAAGATCATTGAATCAGGAAAAAAAAAAAAAAAAAACAACAACAACAACAACAACAACAAATACACATACATAAAAGGTATTTTTGGAAAAGAAAAAAAAGAAGAAGAAGCATAATATCATCATAAGCATAAACTTTAAAGCTTTTGGACAATCAGATAAGAAATCTTCCAAACTCTTTCTATCGTCTTCAAGTTCATCCCCACCAGTGAAAACAATTATGACATAATCACAAATTTTTGTTCCAAAGAGTGCAACTAAACTACTTATTACAGCATTTTCCTCCTCTGAAAAGCGGCTGCAAACAGAGAATACAACTAAAACAGCATGAATTCCATCCTTTGCCATATTTATGCATCTCACAATCTGTTCTTTGATAAGCTCAGGATCCGCAGAAGAATCAAACATTCCTGCAGCAATATGTGTTTTTTAATAAAAAAGTAAAACATATAGAACTAAATAAAATACTTGCCGCATAAGTTAAATTTATAAAATGTATTGTATGCATGTTACTATATCTTGAGAGTAAGTATCTCAATAAGACATTCTCAAGCCTATTGTTTGTGAATGGTGAAAACTATTTGATTATTGGGTTGTTTTGCATGAAACATCGACATACTTTTTTTAAATCCAAAGTACGAAACATATGTATTAATGTATATACTTATATTATTTATCAAAAGAACTATAAAGTGATCTGAACCTAGCATAAAAAAATATTATAAGCAGCATTAACTAACTTATAACATCTATGTCTGGAAAAGAAAATAAAAGAGAGATTTACGGGATCAGTTTCACATCTTTTCCCGTTAGAAGATATCGCACTTTATTATCAAATCATTTCCTGTCAACCATTTATTGGGTTTCCATAATTAGAATCTCTTGTATGTGTATAAATCTGGGATGGATCCCATTGCAATAATATATCGAATTTCACCTTCTTCTCTATTATTCATAGTCTTTGTTTTCCATTAGTTAACATGGTATCAGAGCCAGGTTCTGGTATCATCACTTACCTGTTAATCACATAAATCATCAATCAAATCCCAAGCCACCATGGCAGACGATGTCGGCGGCTCAGGATTAGAACACGCAACCCAATTAGCCAACCTATTGCAACAGAATGGTAATCTACAATCATCAAACCCAAAACTTTCTGATAATCTCCAAATCAATATCAAGCTAAACAGCCAAAACTACGCTCTATGGAATCGGATGATCCGAGTCGCTATAGGCGGTAAATCAAAAACATTGCTAAACCATTTAACCGAAACACCACCAGAAAAATTAACTACAGAAAAATATGAGGCTTGGGAACAAGAAGATCTGATTGTTTTTTCATGGCTCATCCAAAACATCGAGCCCAATATAGCCGGCAACCTAACCGAATATCCCACCGCAAAAGCCTTGTGGGATGCCTTGGTGGTTACGTACAGCAGCGGCAAGGATAAGCTTCAAACATTCAACCTTCATGTCAAAGCCAACGAGCTCAAACAAGGCGATAAATCCCTTGAGGTTTTTTGGATCGCGCTTCAAGGTGTATGGGGAGAGATCGATCGGATGGATCCAAACCCCATGAAGTGTAAAGAAGATATTCAAACCTATACCAAAATAAGATCGGAACAAAAACTGTTCCAGTTCTTAAATGGGCTTGATCGGAAATTCGAACCGGTGAAGAGGGAAATCCTCCGGGTTGATCCGTTGCCTACCGCCGAAGCTGCTTACGCCACGGTTCGCAAAGAAGCCGCTCACCAAATCATTTTGGGAGTAACTAATGATGACACCCATGGCATAGCTACCGGATTAATCGTTGGAGAAACTGAAGGTGTGGGTTTGGCAACCAAGGGTTTTCGCAAATTCGACGGCAAGAAAAAACCGGCAACCAGAGACGACAAGTCTCACCTCAAATGTGAAGAATGTGGCATGAATCGACATACCAAAGACCAGTGCTTCCAAATCATCGGTTATCCAGATTGGTGGACTGATGGCCATCGAACAGCAAGTAACAAGGGTGCCAAGAAAGATAAACCATCTCCTTCCCCTACTGCCAATACCAGGAACTCCACCAAAAATAGCAACGATCAGCGATCAGAAGGAGGATTCGGAGGGGTAGCAATGGTGGTCAGAGAAGAAGGGGAGGAGAGCTTCTCGGTCAAAGGTAAAGGGGACAAAGGATTAAATTCCAAATCCCCTATTTCTTTTCATCTATATACTTCCAAAAATAGAGATAGCCCCTTTATTTGTAAAACCGGCCAACAACAACAATATCTAAATGGATCGGCTTACATGGCCCAAACTCATATTAAAAACCCCAATGGGCAATGGATATTCGACTGTGGAGCAACGGATACAATGTCGTATGAATTATCCGATTTTACTGACATATCCAAGCCAATAAAAACCCACATCCAAGTTGCAAATAGAGAAAAAATTGATGTAAAAACCGGGGGAACGATTAAAATTTCTCCGAGCATCAAACTTCCTAATTGCCTTCATGTTCCTTCCTTATCACACAAACTCTTGTAAATAAGCCATGTGACAAAAGAACTCAATTGCTCAGTTCTAATGCACCCGACTTTTTGTCTTTTACAGGATATCAGGACGGGACGGATTATTGGGCGTGGCACTGAAAGAAATGGATTATACTATGTTGATGAAGTGGTTCAAAGTGGTACTGTGATGTTAGCTTGTGGATCTACTGAAAGAGAAGCATGGTTATGGCACAGAAGACTGGGACACCCTTCTGTTAGTTATTTACATACGTTGTTTCCTGATTTGTTTCCTTTGAATAAACCAAGCACTTGTGAAACATGCATTTTAGCTAAAAGTCATAGGCAACATTTTAAACCCAGAAATACTAGGGTCAAAGCCCCTTTTTCTTTGGTTCATTCTGATGTGTGGGGTCCTGCCCCTGTGATCGGGGGTCAAAATTTTCGATATTACATAATATTTGTTGATGACTGTACCCGCATGACTTGGATTTATTTTCTGAAAAGTAAGGATGAAGTATGCGATAGGTTCACTAATTTTTATACCATGATTCAAAATCAGTTTCAAAAGTCCATCCAAATTTTTCGATCTGATAATGGTGGAGAATATGTGAATTCACAGATGAAACTATTCTTTCAATCCAAAGGAATAGTCCATCAAACCACTTGTCCCCATACCCCGGAACAAAACGGTGTTGCTGAACGGAAAAACCGTCTTCTTTTAGAAATGACAAGAGCACTCATAATTGAGTCACACGTACCCAAATCCTTTTGGCCAGAAGCTCTAGCCACTGCCACATATCTGATCAATCGCCTTCCAACCAAAATCTTGAAAATGAAAACCCCATTAGAAACACTTTCTGAATATACCACAATTCCTCAACCCCTCACACTCCAACCCAAAGTTTTTGGATGTACTGTTTTTGTCCACATTCCCAAGTCATACAGGGATAAACTTGACCCTTGTGCTGAAAAATGTGTCTTTGTGGGATATGGGGTAAATCAAAAAGGATACAGATGTTATAGCCCAAAGACACATCGCCTGTTTACCTCAATGAATTGTGATTTTCTTGAAACACAGTACTACTACTCCCCTCAACACAGTGGTCAGGGGGAGGAACAAGGTGACCCACTGAGTTGGTTGAGTTACACATCAGCTTCCACCACAGGAAATGAGATACAAAATCACAGTACTACATCAGCTGAAGCTCCAAATATCAGTGCCACCCCTGAACATCCTGTTCCCGACATGATATCAGAGGTAAGTAGTTCTCAACCGAATAACTTGGATAATTCCCAACCAGACAACTTGGATGAAAATAATGCTGATGATATCCAAGGTCCCACTTCTGACATTGTGCAGGAACATGAAGAGGAAGTGCCAAGAAAGTATGTTCTTCCGCCAAGATCAAACAGAGGAGTTCCACCAAAACGATACTCTCCAGAAAAAACCACCAGGGGAGCCAAGTATCCGATGGCTAACATAGCTGAAGGGAATCTTTCTAATAACGCAAAGGCATTTGCTGTAAGCATTTGTTCAGAAGAAATTCCCTCAAGCATTGAACAAGCCTTAAAATCAGAAAAGTGGAAGAACGCTATGGACGATGAGATGAAGGCATTAAAGAAAAATGAAACATGGGATCAATGTGTTGTGCCACAAGGAAAAAGACCAGTAGGATGTCGGTGGATCTTCACGGTGAAATATAAACCAGATAGGTCAGTTGAACGTTATAAAGCTCAACTAGTTGCAAAGGGATACACTCAAACCTATGGAATTGATTACTCAGAAACCTTCTCCCCAGTGGCAAAAATGGATACAATCAGGGTCCTGCCTTCAGTAGCATCGAATCAAGGATGGTCTCTTCACCAGTTTGATGTTAAAAATGCTTTCCTACATGGAGAATTAAAAGAAGAAGTATACATGGAAGCTCCACCTGGTTTCTCAGAGCATTTTAAACCTGGAGAAGCATGTCGATTGAATAAATCTCTGTATGGACTCAAACAGTCTCCTAGAGCTTGGTTTGGAAGGTTTACGCTAGCAATGAAGAGGTATGGTTTCAAACAAAGCAATTCAGATCATACTCTCTTCCTTAAAAACAGAGAAAATCGTGTGACATGTTTAATCATCTATGTTGATGATATGGTTATCACTGGAAATGATGAAGAAGAAATAAAAAGGCTAAAGGAAGGGTTGTTCACAGAATTTGAGATGAAAGATCTGGGAAATCTTAAATATTTCCTTGGAATTGAAGTTCTGAGATCACCAAAAGGGATATTCATCTGTCAGAAAAAGTACATATTAGATCTCTTAGCAGAAATAGGGATGATCAATTGCAAACCAACTGACACCCCCATGATGGTCAACCAGAAGCTATTTATGGAAAAGAAAGCTAAATTGGCTGATAGAAATAGGTATCAACGGTTGGTAGGAAAACTGATATATTTGTCACATACTCGTCCAGACATTGCATATGCTGTTGGGGTGGTAAGTCGGTTCATGCACCAACCACAGGTTACTCACATGAATGCAGTCTTAAGAATTGTCAGGTATCTCAAAGGGACCGCTGGCCATGGAGTTCTATTTAGATCAAACGGACACCTGAATATTCAGATATATACAGATGCTGACTGGGCTGGAGACAAAGGAAACAGGCGATCAACATCAGGCTACTTCTCTTTAGTAGGAGGTAATCTTGTTACATGGAGAAGTAAGAAACAAAAGGTAGTATCATTATCAAGCGCTAAAGCTGAGTTCAGAGGTATAGCCAAAGGGCTAGCAGAAGCATTGTGGATAAGGAAACTTGTATCTGAAATAGGATTCCCTCCTCGAAGAAGCACTCAGATCATGTGTGACAATAAGGCTGCCATCCAGATCTCAGAAAATCCTGTACAGCATGACAGGACGAAGCATGTAGAAGTCGATCGACATTTCATAAAAGAAAAACTAGAAGCAGGAATTATCGAGCTACCGTTTGTTAAATCCTCAGATCAACTGGCTGATATTCTGACGAAGGCGGTAGGAACAGATATATTTCACAAATGTCTTGGCAAGTTGAATTTTGGGAATCCCACCATTCAACTTGAGGGGGAGTGTTGGAAAAGAAAATAAAAGAGAGATTTACGGGATCAGTTTCACATCTTTTCCCGTTAGAAGATATCGCACATTATTACCAAATCATTTCCTGTCAACCATTTATTGGGTTTCCATAATTAGAATCTCTTGTATGTGTATAAATCTGGGATGGATCCCATTGCAATAAGAGATTGAATTTCACCTTCTTCTCTATTATTCATAGTCTTTGTTTTCCATTAATTAACATATAACATCTATACCTGGAGTGTCAATAACATTAAGCACCCGACCATCTTCGAGTTCGATCGTAGACAACTCAGAAGTATTTGTTACTCCGGATGAGCTTCGTTTTGATTCAAATTCCTTTGATCCAATGATGCTGTTTCCTGTTGCACTTTTGCCGTTCCCTGTCTTGCCAACTAAAACAAGAGTTAAAGCTGCAGAAGAAGTAAGCTCACGATCTCCGTCAATCGAACATCCACCCATAACGTAGAAATAATTTTCTTTTATCAGAAACAAATTTACAACAAGATAAACTTAAAGCTGGAGGGATATGATAGAATGTGCATGCATATATAAAGAAGGAAAGCAAACAGTCACCTAATAAACCACAAAAGACTTTTCAGTAACCAAAAATTGTACTCATGACTTATTCCCTCGGCCAGTTATCTTTAGTACTTTATTTTTAATTCTTCATATAATAGTACTATATATACGTCTACTAAAATATACTCCGTATAACAATGTTTACCTACATTTGTTTTATCAAAATTTAATAGTTGAGAAAAGTTCAATTAGAGACTCTTATTTTGGACTATATTAGTACTATTAGCATGTCATATATGTGTAGTGTAACTGAAAGTTAAAAAAAAAAAAAAAAGAAAGTACAATTATTTTTTACTATACGTCTATTAAAGTATATAACAATGTTTACTTACATTTGTTTTATCAAAATTTAATAGTTTCATCTCTTGAAAAAAGTCCAATTAGAGAATCTTATTTTGATGTATACTGAGACACAATTCATTTAGTTTGATCTAATGATGAAGATTAATATAAGATTTAATCTTATAAAACATTTTTACATCAACATATAAGGCTTTTCTTTTTAATTCATTATTTTATCCCTCATTTATTTCAGACACTTAATGTATGTTTATCTCTCCTCCTTTCCCCCAAAATCAGTTACCGTCTTCATTTTCAATTATTCTTCCACTCTTCTTCTATTCTTCATTCTGGTCATCTTCATCATCTCATCGTCACGTCTTGATCATCATTAAGTGTGGTAGATTTCGGAATTTTAGCTCCTGTTAACCGACGGTGACGTGGAAATGTTTTTCGGTGACAGTAATGTGAAGATGACACCATTATCAGTTAAATCTGATGAAGATGAAAAGATGACATCACTTTCGTTACATTCGAAATCGTTGAGATCCGGTTGTCGTTGTTTTCCGGTATGGTGGTTGTGGTGGTTGCCATGAATAGAAGAGGGTTGTGTTGGAATTTATATAATCTACTTATCAAATAATAGCATATAATCATCATGAGAGCGCAGCGGAATAAAATCATATATCATAATTAATTAACCATAAAATAAATGTAAACGTACTTTGTTAGCTTCCTTTGCAATTAGGGTTTATAGAAAATCCCCAATTAAATCAAACGCAAGATCAAAACCCATAAACCCTAATTTAGGGTTTATAGAAATCGCCTAAAGTGTTTAGTAGAATACTTCACCACCAAAAATCCAAAGTAGGATTTCTCTACGATCTCGCACACACGTTGTTATAGCAATTCAATTAGAATGCTAGTTCTCGATCACGAAACTAATCAATCACTTGTATTCAATGACCAAAATCGAAACACTTGCCTTACATGGGGAGGAGATCGATCGGCCAAAGAAGAAAAAGAGTAGAAGAGAAGATTGACTTGTTATGTTTTTAAGTTATGATAATAATGAAGCTTAAATGGTTCATTATATAGGTTTATCATAGCAAGCAACTTCCATCCTACCACCTATGTGGGATAGTGGTTCTTTTTCGTGAAATAATTAATACAATACATTATTAATAGTAATTATGAATTGAATATTTAAACGTAACGCGTGCGATCCCATAGGCTCGAGTTCGATCCGGACATACGTTTATAAAATATGTTCACAATCCAACAACTCCCACTTGGACAAGTTTAATAAACATAATGACATTGGTTAGCGTCTAGCAACACGTCAATGCCCCCAGAACAACTAGAGTGTGATTTCATGAAGCACAATTAATGGTTCATCATTATAATATCCTTTTGTTTCAAATATTATGTTAAATATGGATATGGATCTAAATCATTCCATAATTTAACTATTATGTTTCTCATTATATCCGATTGATCAAGATTACCAAAATCATCGAGACGTATTCCAGATCTCTTTTGGGTGTGGCCACACATACACTTATCAACCCTACGAGGGGGCCCAATAGTATTATACTTCAAAACAAATTCGAATGAACAAATTCTATCTTAACTACAAGCGTAATTCATGAATTTCACAACAATTCTGAAAACATCCCTTATGACTACCAGTTACGGATAGCGGTAAACTGTTTCACAGAAATGGGCTCCACCCACGACAATTCTGGCTTGTGTCTCAAGTCTAAGGATAAATAAAGTTTATCATTAACATGATTTACTTGATGACAAATATCCATAAAGTACAATCATGTAGTTGAGATAAGTCCGATATGCAATACTTTGAATATCATGTGAGTTTGGCAGGACCTTCCATCAATATAAAAAGTATATTTCAACTAATCCCTCAGATTTGTCTTAATTCAATCATATTCCCATATAATTGATCAACAATGGACATTTAGAATAACATATGCGAGGGATTATAATACACTTGGTAGGATGTAAGTCCTTTAAAACGAGTGTATATGATACTTTGAGTTAATATGATTAAGTATGCGGAATCTACTTAACCATACTTAGAAGGTTATTTGTTATTGGAAATGGAGCAGTGATGCTTGTTGTTGGATAATGAACAATGAATGTTAACACCAAACGATTCAATATTATTATGAATAATACGAGTGATCTTCACTAGAATAATACGAGTGATCTTCACTATCACTGAGGTTACAATCCGTCTGAAAACGTATATATAAATATAAACAGTCTCAGAATGAATACTCGTGTGTAGTGTGAAACCAGGTAAGTGATCACCTGGGTCGTTTCCCAACGAGGTGTGAATGGAAAACTGTGAAAAGCTTTGGATTAGAGTGACTGATGATATGATATTTTTGATTTTGCTTTATTTAACAATTCTAAATAACAAATTAAAAACAGATATACACAATAAAATTTAACGCGAATTAAATTAAGAAAACGCGTAACAGGGAAATCTAAAATGGGACAAAAACTAAAATTTATAAAATTTAAAACCTAAAAATGTAAAATGACTTAAAACTTATTTAAAAACTTAAATTATATTTTTTATACTTTTTATTTAATTATTACTAATTATTTATTACTTAAATACTAATTAAACTAATTTAAATTATAAAAAAATACCAAATGAGCAAAGAAAAATCTAAAACTTTTTCTAAAAATATTATTAAGTAAAAAGAAGCTAAGAAAATTATAAAATTGAAATTTACTTAATTAAAATTTAAAAAGATAAATTCTATTAAATAGAAGCTATCACTATATTTCTATTTTTGGTTTTTCTTAAGGTCTAAAAATAAGATTATATTTTTCCTAGATTAAAAATGACAAAATAAAATTATGAAAATTAGATTTATATTTTTCTGATTATTTTTCTATTTATTATGATTTAATTACTAGTTTAAACTAATTAAAAAGATTAAAAATATTAAAACTATTAATAAAAATCTGAAACTCTTTCTATAATTATTAAATAAGTACAGGAAGCTAAGAAAAATATAAAAATGGAAAGTGCTTAATGAAAAAGCAGAAAAATAAGCCAAATGGCTGAAATAGAAGCTATCACTTTTTTTATATTTGGATTTTCTTGGATTTTCTTTTACAAATCTATTACAATACTGATAAAAACAAACTTTAATAAAGACAAGATTATTGGAACTAAAAAATAAGCTGTTTAGAAACCAAAGATCTTAGCAGCCAAGCTTAATAAGCTTGGATTTTTCAAAACAAGCTAAAAGCTTGAAAATAAGCTAAAAGCTATTGGACAAAGCTAAAATGGACTGAGATACTAGCAAATGAACTAAAGGAATCAAGAAAAGCTGCTTATTAAGCCAGAAAAGCTCAGAATAAGCCAAAGGCTTATCTGAGGTCTGCTGATGTGCAGGCACAGGGCAGAATGGCCCTTTTTGCAGGCTTCTTTTGGTGGCTTATATGAGGTCTAAAAATCAAGCAAAAAATTCCTAAGGTAAATAAGCTGGGTGACTATCTTAATCCAGAAAACCAGCATATAAGGGCTTATGAAGAGTGAGTTAAAAATTCCACAAGGGCTGCAAAAATCACAAAAACCAAAAATGTAGTCTGCTTTGTATGCAGACTTGGTGATTTGGCTTGTGCAGGTCAAGTGACCAAACCAAGTCTTGGGATTCCACTATATGAGCTATAAGGACTAAAAAGAAACCAAAAAGAAAGGCCAAATCAGCTTATGGCTGCTTATGGCTTAATTGGACAGTTAAGGGTCTGAAATTTGCACATTTTATATAAAATTGGATTTTCTATCTATATGACTTAAGAGATCATGAAAACAGCTTATTATGGCTAAATTAAGCTGTATCAAAGTTGAGTAAATTGCAAAGTAACAGTAACAGGCTGTTTGGACCTTTTTACTACTTAAACCAAACACCCCTTTAATAGGATCTGTTGGGATTTTTGAACTAGCACAGGTATATTTAAGCTAATATTTTTGGATTTTATTGATTATTTAACTTATTATGACTATGATTAACAACTTTTAACATAAAAATAAGCAGTTTCATAAGTTATATTATATTTAGCTATTTTTGGCTTTTTGTATGTTTTTTTAAGAAAAATGAAGACAGTGACTATATAAAACTGAGAATACTAATGAAATGAAATCATAAACTATTAATAAGCAATAAAATACAGAAATAAGCTAAAATTAAGCTGTGTAACAGTAAAACACAAAATTAAGAAAAAATCTTGAAATTAGCTTACAACTTAAAAGGGCTTTTAGAACAAGAACCAAGGATCAGAACCTATTCTAGCTTGTTAACACAAGCTAGAAAACCCAAATAAGCTTCCTGAATAGCTTATACACTCCAGAACAGCTTATTGAGCTCCATCTTTGACTTTTGTTGACTTTGCTTCAAACCTGGAATTTAAGAACTGATACATCTAATATAAGCTTACCAAAAGCTATTAACAGCTTATATAGGCTTTATAACAAGGGTAATGAGACTTTTGATTAATATTTAAGAGGATTCGAGCTTATTCTGATCAACAGGTTATATGAAATCTAATTTTAACTGAAACTTAGAACAAATTAACTTGAAATTGAAACAAAGTAACTGAAACTAACTTGCATTAATGATTGAAACTGAGAAATTACAAGATTACAACTAATTAAATTAAAATACGATTACACTAAATATTTAACTACTACTTTTTTATCTATTACATTGTTCTATTTATACTAAATACAACTGGGAAACCCTAAGCCGACTTCTCTGAGCTCATCCCATCCCTTGAATTGTCTTCATTCAATCTCAATCGTCCAATTTCCTTTTTGGCGGGAAAACAGGAAAAGTGGGATAAGTATCTGTTTTAGTTAGTGGGAGTGGGGAAGATGCATTAAATGCATTTGGATTGTTAGGTAGCGTGAGATAAGAGGAGGGGGTGGGTGGTGTCAGAAGGGCGGTGGAGATGGTGGTATTGCAGGGTGGTTTTTGGCGGGGGTGGTTTTGCAGGGATAAGTTTGACCGAAGTCAAACTTTCGGTTTAAATAAAAGAGGGTTGGGTCGGGTTTGCATAAGGATTGGGCTTGGGTTATAGAATTGGGTTTTAAGATTGGGTTGGTTATGTAAAGGGGTTGGGTAATATTTTTAGGATGGGCTTGTTTAATTTATTTAAGGTCCGGTTGGTTTGTAGTTAAAATACCACAAGGACCAAAAGTGTAATATTCTGAAAATTGAAGGGCTGAAGTTGCACATCTCCCAAAAATAAACCAAGGGTAATTCCTGCCATGTTCCAATAATCCAAGGACCATACATGATATTTCCAAAAATAATATTTCCCAGGGACCATTTTTGTAAATTGTTGAAACTTTTCACCAAAGGACTAAATATGATAATTTATGATTTAAAAAGGACCTTTGGTGACTTTTCCTGTTTTTAGAATAACCAGGGACTAGTTTTGACAACTTTTGAAAGTTGAGGGACTGAAACTGCCAATTATGCAAACTTTGTTCGTTTTTTATCTGTTTTTAAACATTTTGCATCTGAAACATATAAAACACAATTCTGGGATAATTTCAGTATTATGATGCATTTCTGAGTGTTTTTGGATGTTTTGGCAGCTCAGATTAGGTAAAAATGATGAGTATTTACACACTCATCAATCCCCCACACTAAACTATTGCTAGTCCCTAGCAATCTTTTATGAAGATTTAATGGATTTTTCTCTTTACCAAAATCCATTACTTCTGGAGTAGCCAATGTTTTAGTATGTGATACTTTGGTACAATGATAACCAAATGATTTTGAGCAAATCATCAGCTGTCAACGGTTTTGATTTGTCTTTACCAAAAGCCGTTTGCTTCTGGACTAGCCAACTCTTAGATAAATTATCACTATTATCTTTGGTGAGTTGATTACCAATCATGGTTTTTCACTGCCTTAACCACAAGCCATAACCTTGCGGGCTAGCCAACTCTTCACTTATAAAGATATGGTGAGTCGAATACCATACAATTTTCTGCAAATTGTAAGCCATCAACGGATTTGAGACATCTTTACCAAGAGCCGTTTGCTCTCGGATTAGCCAATCCTTATGTGGGTTAGACATGGCGGACTGATAACCATTTATTGCGTTCTAAGTGAGAAAAAAAAATTAAAATTTTGGCTAAAAATGGGGGTACTAGATGGTACATTTGATCAAATTCGCAAGAATTCCCCCCCACACTTAGAACTGAATACTGCCCTCAATATTCAAAGAACCGGTTGTTAAACCAACACTTAGAACGTGAAAGGGAAATATTAATAGCCATTATTTTTATATATACACACACATTTTTTTTTTTTTACACTATACATATTTACAACATGTGGGGCATCTCCCCCACACTTAGGTGAGACATGGGTGAAAACCCATATTTTGCTACTGTTTTTATTAACCGAGTCGCTAGCTTGACTCGACCCCGAATTCATTGGTTCATGGGGAAGTAAGTGGAAAAAACCATCTCTATCGGACTTTCATTCAAGATGCTTGGATAACCAATTGAGCATAAGAAAGTTCCACACCGATGAGATAAATCCGGCATTTAAACCAATGTTAAATGGACAATGCCGGGGTCAAAAGTAATATCCTCACTCCCAAATGAGTGAAAGATAGGGGAAATCACCGGGTAGGTGAAGGGAAGAAGAGAGATCTGAATAGCCATTAAAATAAGAACTTCCTCCTCAAGAATTGCAAGTGGAGGAGGCAAGTCCTTAAACTTGATCTCAGGAAATTTATCAGTTTTTTCAACTGACTTGGTTTCCTTATTATGAAGTTGTTTTGGTGGAGGAGGGGAAGATGAATCTTCGTTTAACAAATTTTCTAGAAAAAGAATGTCCCCCTCAGGATCAAGATAGTTATCATCAACCTCATGCGGAAGTGAACTATCTAGAGTAAGAAAAGCATCGACTTCATCCCAAAAGGGATCACTTCCCTCAACCGTAGTGAGAGAAGAGGAAGAGTCGGCTATGATAAGTGGAGAAGATGTGGTGGGATTACTACTCACAGAATTATGAAAATAATCAACACTTTCTTGAGAGTACTCCTTTGAAGCAACATCAATGACATCGATTCGGTTAACCGATGCAGAATTATAATTTGAGGAGTACCTCGAAGTTTGATCATGGTTAAAGGTAACAGCTTCCTTATCCACACGCAAGGTGATTTCATGCTTAAATACATCAATAAGAGCATGGCCCGTTTTTAGGAATCCTCTTCCAAGAATGAGAGGAACCTTTTGATCTGCGTCGAAGTCAACAATCACAAAGTCAGCTGGAAAGTGAAACTTCCCTACTTTCACAAACACATCTTCGGCAATGCCGCAAGGATGAGATATGGTTCGGTCTGCAAGCTCAAGAGTCATGCAGGTAGGAGTAAGAGCCGGAAGAGAAAGTTTCTTCCATACTGAATGAGGCATCAGGTTGATGCTTGCACCTAGATCTGCTAAGGCATATGATGAAGCGAAAAGTGTACCGCTTTTAGGGGGTCATTTAAGCCCTAAATCGTATTTATTTGATCAAATATTGCCCTAAATCGTTCCTTTTGTCATTTTAGGTACTTTTGAGAAGAAATCTGGAAAAGGAAGCATTTTGGACGTTTTTGGAGCATAAAGGTGAAGAAAACGGCAAAGTCTCAAAATTATGCTGGAAAGTACCTTTGACGGCGTCAGGTATTGGCCCAGACGGCGTCATGGCTTGGCAAAAGAGGTGGATATGAAAATTACTCATGATAAGCCAGAGAATTTTGCATGAAAAATCTGACGGCGTCACCCTTTAAGATGATCAAGGCCATCACGGCTTAAGCTAAAGAGGGACGGCGTCAAGCTCAATTCTGACGGCGTCACCCCTTGATAGGCCAGAGCGGATTTTGGAGCACTAAAGAGGGACGGCGTCAGGAAGGCCATCCGGGAACCCTAAAAGCGGCGAGGTGACGGCGTCAGGATCTATAACGTGACGCCGTCAGCCCTTAAACTCTATATATAGTTTTGCAATTTTTTGTCATTAGTGTGGAACTTATTGTGTGTAATTTTGGAGGAGAAACCCTAAGACAAATTTCTGCCATTTTTAAGGGTTTTCATACCCTTGGATCTCCCATGTTTAATTGAAGATAAGTAATCGTTTAATCATTCAATATGTCTATGTGTTGTTTGATTATATCTTGTTCTTGTCTTTTGATTAACATGCTAGGCTAGATTTATCTTGTGTTTGCTTAGATCTAATGAAACCTAACTATTGATTATTGGTTATTAGTGTGTTATTAATTGTATTGGATGATTGTTCATCGATGTTAGGCTTAAGAAAACTGGCTAACTTCCTATTCGGTAACTTGCTTGAATGTCTTAAGAAACATGAACCAATGCGTACTAAGGTTTTTATGGTTGTATTTAATGCATGAGCGAATTCTAGTGATCCCATGTTAGGAGCTTCTTAGCCGGCTTGACATAGGAGTGAAGTAGGAGCTTGTAGAGTTGGGGAAGTACGTACGCCACCCCACGATTGGTATTAAGGAATACACCCGTCATCCACGCAATTAATACACACTAATCAACCGATAAAAGATAGTTAGGGAGTAAGGAAATCTAAGTAAACACATTTCTCTCCACATAAGTTTCACAACCTTTTCATTTTCTGTTATTTTATTTTATTCGCATTCGTAGTAATTTGGGTTAGTTGACTAGCAACTAATTCCGCCCACTCTTTCAAACCCGAGATTTTACTTGCTTTCATAAAAATATAAAAAAAACACAAAAAGAATCTTCCCTCACCCTTAGACCTATTAGAATAGTTTTTCAATCCTAACGACACTATTCCCTGTGGAGAACGATCAATCCCCCGTACTTACCACTACACTATACTACATCGGTCAGGTACACTGCCTGGTGGGGTTGTAAGCCTCTTGAGATCCCTCGAGAGGTAAAACCTGTTGTAAGGTTGCAAAACCTTAGGTGGAAACAAAACCAAAACGCACCACAACCCAATTCTTCCAACCTACCTAATCGTTTCCAATCAAGCGGTTCCAACTCGAACCGTACTTTCAACAACAATCCTTCCAGCAATGGTAGTACCAATAACTTTGAAGGATTGATGTCCAGTTTTATGGCATCTCAAGAAGCTCGGATAGCTAGATTCGAATCCGAATTCAATCAACAACAAACGGAGATGACCAATAAAATTGACAACTTATTGAAAGCCCTCAATAACCAAGTGCTATCACCTCCACATAAGGACGCTAGGAACACAAATAGCGGACCCCAAGTAAAAGACCCCTCTTCATCCAAACATGTCCACTTCGTCAACATTGTCACTATCAAACCGATTGATAGGAATGAGGATAATAGTGAACCTAAGGATGAGGTTAAGAAAGTCGAGGTTGATAAAGAAGTTAGGAAAAGTGAAATTGAAGAAGTAGATGATGATGAGGACTACTTCAATAGGCTACCCACTAAGGAAGAGCGCGCATATCATACAAACTTATTCGATGACCCCGAGACACCATACTTCCTAGGTAGACCAATTATAAAAATGGGCGACCCTTCTAACCTCAACATACCATGCAACATCAGACATTTGCATGTGTGGAAAGCTTACATCGACCTTAGATCGCCCATAAACATCATGACTAGAGCCCACTACAACTTAATAATGAAAAATCAACTTGGGTATAGGATGTTTCCTGATAAGGGTTGGATGAGTAACTTCACGGGAAGAGTTAAGGGATTACCGGTTTATGTAGGAAACTTCACCTATATCACCGACTTTGTAATTGTAGAAGATATCCGCCCAGTAGTCGATGCATGCTTAACTCAAGTAGTTTTTGGAAAACCATTTGTTGAGGTCTCTGGAATGACTTATGAGCCTTCCTTAGGGATAGTTAGATTTAAGGATGAGACCGATGAGATAAACTACCAAATGCCATATAAGATAGAGCAATTCCAACACTTGTCAAACGTTGAGAAGGAGCTTAAGCAAGCAGTCTACTATAGGAATGATAGAGATAGAAGTAAAGGAGTAGACTATGTTATGGGAAGGATATTCGGTTTCTACAAGGATTGTTTGAAATTAGGACCGGAATTTAGAACCGGACATGAGGATGACCTAGAAACCGTGACCAATGACGGAAAAACGTAGAACCCGTAACTTTGAGTCTAGCTACAAGACTCGTTAATAAAGAAAAGCGCTTCTTGGGAGGCAACCCAAGCTTTATTTGCTTTGTGTGTTTATTTATTTGTTTGTTTGATTTTATTTGTTTCCGTATGTATGTGTAATTTTTATTATTATTGATTCATGTTAAAAACTAAATTGTGAAAATGCTTTATTTTGTTTTTAACTTCGTCTTAACTACAAATAAAGGTATTTTGCAAAAGTTAAGTGTAAGGGAAATCTAAATCGGTTTATTAGAACAAATGAACATGAATCATAATAATATTAAATTAACATACATATTAGTATTTGGTTGAGTCAAATGCTTGTATCGAGTCATGATGATGTTTTGCAGGAATTCCAGGAAGTAAGGTATAGGTTTTTCCAGAAATTTTTCGGAAACTTAACATGAGAATTCTGTCAGATTATTTCTGACGGCGTCAGGCTTTACAACCTGACGGCGTCAGGTTTTAATTTTCTGAAAATTTTGAAAGTTTTGTTTTCATAAAAAAGTTTTTATTAAATCTCTAACTTCTAATCTCCAGGAATCTGCAAAATTATCATTCCACAAGCATTATATCCCTATATATAGAATTTATCCCGCCGATGTTATGCAGGTTTTCGTGTTTGTTTTCTCAGGTTTAACAGGTTATTTTGGACAAGGAAATGTTTTTTGGATCAAGCTTTTGGTGATGCATTAGTCGTAAAGCTTCTACATTCTCTTGGAAGAAGATCTAACCGTGTTGCCACATTATCCACCGAACGAATCAGGGGAGTATTTGATTTCATTCTTTTACTTTTTTCTTTTACATCTTGTTATTTGAACATTGGGGACAATGTCCATCTTAAGTGTAAGGGGGGGTAAAAGTACGATACTTTAGAGAATACAATTGTACTTGATTTTTGTTTGTTTAATAGTAAATGTGTAATAAAACTGAGAGAAATACCTGTTAGGGCAATTTTAGTGCCAAATTTAAAATTTTTTACAACATTTAGGAGTGAAACTTTGATCTTAATGAGCGTCTCACGGATAGGAGTTATATGACTAGCACAAAACCGTACCACTAAAAAATTTTCCACCCCCAAATATGTGAGGTTCGCCCCTAGAATTGGTAGGAAAAGCATTTATGCTATGATGTGTGTACCGGTAGCACTTAGATTCTAGAACTTGCGTTAGGACCATTCCGAGGCCACAAGTGAGACTACATTCGTGTAGTTAGATTTACTACATGATAAGAGGCATTAGGATTAACCCATTGTTTTACACCTGTGTTTTTGTTATAATTACATTGGCTACATTGGTCAAGTAATTCTCCCACACCCTTTGCGTTGTACTCATTTTTAGTACACGATACCCCTAGTACACCCCTCAGAGCCTATCTTTTCGTTTCGACCTTTAAGCATTTTACTTAAAGGAAGAATTTGTTTACACCCCACTTAAATGTACACCCAAATCGCCTTAGCCTACCTTGTATGCACTCATCTTTAGTGCATTATTGTGACAACATTTGTTTAAACCCAAGTTAATTATCTAATTGATTACATGGTTGCTAAGTCGAGTCATATCCTTGTACATATTGTTTTGGGACGATTGGGACTCGTGGGTAAAGTACTAGTGTAATGGAGTAATGGGGAAGAACATCATTTATTACCCCCATATGTGCTAAATATTTTAAAAGTACTCCAAGTTTTTCAATTATCTTAATTCGAGTCATTAGAATAGTTATTTGTAAAGTTATGTAAAAGTTCAAGTGTAAGGGGGATGCAACGCCCCTATGATGTATTATTTTGGATGGTAGGGCAAAAGTGTATGCACAAAAAAAAAAAAAAAAAAAAAAAAAAAAAAAAAAAAAAAAAAAAAAAAAAAATCAAGAAAAATACAAAAAAAATGAGAAAAAGAAAAATAGAAAAAAAACATACGGACTACCATCCCGTTTCATTTTATGTTTATTTTATGTTTTTGTTATTTTGTTTTTAGCTTAAGATCGAGTCTAGTCTTGGCTTAGCAACATTGTATAGTACATGTAATTAATCAAGATCTTTAACTCGCCACCAGTAAAATATCCCTTATCCAACAAAACCGTGTTTATCATATCCCTACACCTCAAGTTATAACCCGTTTAAAAGCCCTCTTTGATAGTTTATCTTAGGTGCTTACGCCTAGTGGAGGAGGTTTTTGATCCTTGCCCAAGCCTATGGTAATCTATTTGCTATGACAGGTAGTGAGAGATATTATCCGTTTTCATTTATGAGATTTATTTTGATGACACTTGAGAGATGTGAGTATCTAAACACTACTTGTGAGGTGCTAGTTTGTAATCTCCGTGCTTATTATGATTAAAGTGGAACGATTATTTGTTGTAATTACTTTTATATTAGCATTAAATGACCCCTAACTTGTATTTTGATTAGAATAAAAGCGCATTTGCTTGAGGACAAGCAAATCTCAAGTGTAAGGGTATTTGATGAAGCGAAAAGTGTACCGCTTTTAGGGGGTCATTTAAGCCCTAAATCGTATTTATTTGATCAAATATTGCCCTAAATCATTCCTTTTGTCATTTTAGGTACTTTTGAGAAGAAATCTGGAAAAGGAAGCATTTTGGACGTTTTTGGAGCATAAAGGTGAAGAAAACGGCAAAGTCTCAAAATTATGCTGGAAAGTACCTTTGACGGCGTTAGGTATTGGCCCAGACGGCGTCATGGCTTGGCAAAAGAGGTGGATATGAAAATTACTCATGATAAGCCAGAGAATTTTGCATGAAAAATCTGACGGCGTCACCCTTTAAGATGATCAAGGCCATCACGGCTTAAGCTAAAGAGGGACGGCGTCAAGCTCAATTCTGACGGCGTCACCCCTTGATAGGCCAGAGCGGATTTTGGAGCACTAAAGAGGGACGGCGTCAGGAAGGCCATCCGGGAACCCTAAAAGCGGCGAGGTGACGGCGTCAGGATCTATAACGTGACGCCGTCAGCCCTTAAACTCTATATATAGTTTTGCAATTTTTTGTCATTAGTGTGGAACTTATTGTGTGTAATTTTGGAGGAGAAACCCTAAGACGAATTTCTGCTATTTTTAAGGGTTTTCATACCCTTGGATCTCCCATGTTTAATTGAAGATAAGTAATCGTTTAATCATTCAATATGTCTATGTGTTGTTTGATTATATCTTGTTCTTGTCTTTTGATTAACATGCTAGGCTAGATTTATCTTGTGTTTGCTTAGATCTAATGAAACCTAACTATTGATTATTGGTTATTAGTGTGTTATTAATTGTATTGGATGATTGTTCATCGATGTTAGGCTTAAGAAAACTGGCTAACTTCCTATTCGGTAACTTGCTTGAACGTCTTAAGAAACATGAACCAATGCGTACTAAGGTTTTTATGGTTGTATTTAATGCATGAGCGAATTCTAGTGATCCCATGTTAGGAGCTTCTTAGCCGGCTCGACATAGGAGTGAAGTATGAGCTTGTAGAGTTGGGGAAGTACGTACGCCACCCCACGATTGGTATTAAGGAATACACCCGTCATCCACGCAATTAATACACACTAATCAACCGATAAAAGATAGTTAGGGAGTAAGGAAATCTAAGTAAACACATTTCTCTCCACATAAGTTTCACAACCTTTTCATTTTCTGTTATTTTATTTTATTCGCATTCGTAGTAATTTGGGTTAGTTGACTAGCAACTAATTCCGCCCACTCTTTCAAACCCGAGATTTTACTTGCTTTCATAAAAATATAAAAAAAACACAAAAAGAATCTTCCCTCCACCCTTAGACCTATTAGAATAGTTTTTCAATCCTAACGACACTATTCCCTGTGGAGAACGATCAATCCCCCGTACTTACCACTACACTATACTACATCGGTCAGGTACACTGCCTGGTGGGGTTGTAAGCCTCTTGAGATCCCTCGAGAGGTAAAACCTGTTGTAAGGTTGCAAAACCACGCATCAGCATAACATTCAACCATTCCCGGAAATACACAAGGTAATAGAAACTTTCCAGGATCTTCAAGCTTTTCCGGAAGCTTTTTCAAGATAACCGCTGAGCAGTTCTCATTTAATGGAGTTTTAGCCATTTCAATCAGTTTTTCCTTGTTGCTTAACAAGTGTTTGATTGTTGATGCAAACTTGGGCATCAGAATGATAGCATCCGCAAAACTTATGTCAAAATGTAATTCTTTAAAGATTTGAAAGAATTTGTCCATTTGTTGACTAGCTTTCTCACGGAGCTTTTGCTCATTTAAGCGCGATGGGTAAGGAATGTAAGGTTTGGATTTTGGAGCAATGACTTCAGGAGTCTTAACAGATTCAAAGACAACTCCTGGTTTGGATTTTTTCGGGATAACCGGAGGATGGACATGTGCTGTACTTTGTGGGCTTGGAATTTGCACTTTGTCCGTTGTATCCTCCGTCCCTTTTTCCATTTCAAACAACGGAGGAGGAATAGGGCCAGCGGGCCCCTCATAAGCAGCACCACTCCGAGTGGTGATAGCTTTGACGAAAGTTGTATCTTCATCATCATCACTGTCATCAAGTACACTGACAGGAACAGCATTGAGCATTTCTGAATAATATCTGGCTGATCTTTGCTCACTAAGTTTGGTTGACAAACTTTTAACCGTAAATCGTGATAGAGTAGGATCTATTCTTGACGGCTGAGGAGCAATTGTGGGTGTAGATTTTTGGATGACCGAAGGTTGGACGTATTTAGCACTTCCATTGTTAGTGGGAAGTACCGGGTCCTTTATCACCTTGAATCCAACATGAGATTTACCACTACGTGTACTGACAGCTTTGAGTTCACCCCTAGGGTTGACAACAGTGTTACTTGGGAGACCTCCCGAGGTAGAAGGTAGATCATTTAAAGACTTTTTTATGTCATTTATTTGGGTAACCAACAACTGGTTTGTCTGATATTGAGTTTTATTTGTCTCCTCTTGAGATTTTATGAATTGCCTAAGCAACTCATCTGAGGATGTCTGATTATGGTTTTGGACATTCCATGGCTTTTGGTTATGATTACCCTGATTCTGACCTCGGTTTTGATTGAAATTTTGGGAATTGTTAAAATTTTGTCCCTGATTTTGAACAAAGCGATTTTGATTATTCTGATTTGGCACGGGTGGAAAACCAGGTGGGACCATAGCATTCGGTGCTCGGTACTGAGTCTCAGCATGCGGACGGTACTGATTTTGGTTTACTGCAGCTACGGGAGCTGGGTAAAGAGAAGCATCGGTTGCTTGACAATCAAAATACGCATGTGGGCCACCACAAGTTTCACACACTTTGTTTACTGCTTTGATTTGTTCCGGTTTATGAATTTCACTTTTTAATTCTTTCATTTCTTTCATCATACAACGCATTGAATCTGTTAGAAAGGCTAACTCTGATGAGTTACCGGATGAAGAAGCAGTAGGAGTGACAGGAACATTCACTTTGTTTCGAGAAATAGGAACTTTTGATTTATTTTCACAAATTTCAACCACCTCTCTAGGTTTACGATTCAAGATATTGCCACCGGAGGCTGCGTTAAGTGCATCTTGATCGTTTTGGGTCAACCTATTATAAAACGTATTTATTTGTTGTAACACCGTGAAATCGTGATGTGGGCATTTTCTTAGGAGATCTTTAAATCTGTCCCATGCCTCTCCGAAATTTTCATCAAAACCTTGACGAAATCCAGCAATTTCATTTTTTAGATTAGTCGTCTTTGATGGAGGGAAGAAATAATTTACAAATTTCTTAACGAGATCTTCCCAGGTTTCAATGGATCGAGGGGGTTCTTTATCCAGCCAAATCCGGGCTGCCCCCTCAAGTGAGAATGGAAATAGCATCAATTTGATAACTGTTTGAGGCACATTCTTGTAATTGATTGTAGAGGTCAACTTGTTGAACCAACGAATGTGTGCATATGGATCCTCTCGTTCAAACCCGTGGAATTGGTTTGTGGACACGAGCTGAATCAAATGTGTTTTCAGTTCAAAATGATCAGAATCGATGGCTGGTAAAACGATGGCATCTCCGTAACCCTCGGTGGGTGCCTGGAGCATTTCAGCCATTGTGCGTTCGTCTGCCATATTATCAGTGAGAACAGTACGAATCTCGGGTTCGACTATTTGGGCAGCACGTCTACGATTACGTCTTCTCGGAATATCTACGAGTTCACGTAAAGGGCTTGATGACGTGGAAGAACGAGTGCGCATGCACTAAGTAAAATAGTTGCACAGAGTTGCGGAGAAGATAAACGCACAGAGTGGCGGAGAAGCAAAGGTGGGCAATTAATGCTCCTTAAAAACCCGCTTCTTTCAGTCCGACAATTTAATGTCAGACTATCCTTAAACCTCCGTTATAGTTTGTTTATCAATCAAAGGTGAGCCGATATTCGCAAGTGATACAAAGGCAAGTTTTAAATCTGATGTTTGGGAACTTATTATGGTCGTACCCCCAGTTAGGTAGTACTCTGTCTTGGTTCTCGATGGTAAATTTTATTATTGTTATTTATTTAAACAAAGAAAACGGAAATTATTTTTGGTGTTTTTATTTTTTATATGATAATAATAATAATAATAATAATAATAATAATAATATATAGAAAAGAAAAAAATATTTTTGTATTTTATATTGTTTATGGGAAATAGGAACTTCTGATAGAAGGATCTCGAATCACAAATCGCTAAAACTCTACACAATAGTCGCAGCACAACCTCCCCGGCAGCGGCGCCAAAATTTGATCCGTCTGAAAACGTATATATAAATATAAACAGTCTCAAAACGAATACTCGTGTGTAGTGTGAAACCAGGTAAGTGATCACCTGGGTCGTTTCCCAACGAGGTGTGAATGGAAAACTGTGAAAAGCTTTGGATTAGAGTGACTGATGATATGATATTTTTGATTTTGCTTTATTTAACAATTCTAAATAACAAATTAAAAACAGATATACACAATAAAATTTAACGCGAATTAAATTAAGAAAATGCGTAACAGGGAAATCTAAAATGGGACAAAAACTAAAATTTATAAAATTTAAAACCTAAAAATGTAAAATGACTTAAAACTTATTTAAAAACTTAAATTATATTTTTTATACTTTTTATTTAATTATTACTAATTATTTATTATTTAAATACTAATTAAACTAATTTAAATTATAAAAAAATACCAAATGAGCAAAGAAAAATCTAAAACTTTTTCTAAAAATATTATTAAGTAAAAAGAAGCTAAGAAAATTATAAAATTGAAATTTACTTAATTAAAATTTAAAAAGATAAATTCTATTAAATAGAAGCTATCATTATATTTCTATTTTTGGTTTTTCTTAAGGTCTAAAAATAAGATTATATTTTTCCTAGATTAAAAATGACAAAAGAAAATTATGAAAATTAGATTTATATTTTTCTGATTATTTTTCTATTTATTATGATTTAATTACTAGTTTAAACTAATTAAAAAGATTAAAAATATTAAAACTATTAATAAAAATCTGAAACTCTTTCTATAATTATTAAATAAGTACAGGAAGCTAAGAAAAATATAAAAATGGAAAGTGCTTAATGAAAAAGCAGAAAAATAAGCCAAATGGCTTAAATAGAAGCTATCACTTTTTTTATATTTGGATTTTCTTGGATTTTCTTTTACAAATCTATTACAATACTGATAAAAACAAACTTTAATAAAGACAAGATTATTGGAACTAAAAAATAAGCTGTTTAGAAACCAAAGATCTTAGCAGCCAAGCTTAATAAGCTTGGATTTTTCAAAACAAGCTAAAAGCTTGAAAATAAGCTAAAAGCTATTGGACAAAGCTAAAATGGACCGAGATACTAGCAAATGAACTAAAGGAATCAAGAAAAGCTGCTTGTTAAGCCAGAAAAGCTCAGAATAAGCCAAAGGCTTATCTGAGGTCTGCTGATGTGCAGGCACATGGCAGAATGACCCTTTTTGCAGGCTTCTTTTGGTGGCTTATATGAGGTCTAAAAATCAAGCAAAAAATTCCTAAGGTAAATAAGCTGGGTGACTAACTTAATCCAGAAAACCAGCTTATAAGGGCTTATGAAGAGTGAGTTAAAAATTCCACAAGGGCTGCAAAAATCACAAAAACCAAAAATGTAGTCTGCTTTGTATGCAGACTTGGTGATTTGGCTTGTGCAGGTCAAGTGACCAAACCAAGTCTTGGGATTACACTACATGAGCTATAAGGACTAAAAAGAAACCAAAAAGAAAGGCCAAATCAGCTTATGGCTGCTTATGGCTTAATTGGACAGTTAAGGGTCTGAAATTTGCACATTTTATATAAAATTGGATTTTCTATCTATATGACTTAAGAGATCATGAAAACAGCTTATTATGGCTAAATTAAGCTGTATCAAAGTTGAGTAAATTGCAAAGTAACAGTAACAGGCTGTTTGGACCTTTTTACTACTTAAACCAAACACCCCTTTAATAGGGTCTGTTGGGATTTTTGAACTAGCACAGGTATATTTAAGCTAATATTTTTGGATTTTATTGATTATTTAACTTATTATGACTATGATTAACAACTTTTAACATAAAAATAAGCAGTTTCATAAGTTATATTATATTTAGCTATTTTTGGCTTTTTGTATGTTTTTTAAGAAAAATGAAGACAGTGACTATATAAAACTGAGAATACTAATGAAATGCAATCATAAACTATTAATAAGCAATAAAATACAGAAATAAGCTAAAATTAAGCTGTGTAACAGTAAAACACAAAATTAAGAAAAAATCTTGAAATTAGCTTACAACTTAAAAGGGCTTTTAGAACAAGAACCAAGGATCAGAACCTATTCTAGCTTGTTAACACAAGCTAGAAAACCCAAATAAGCTTCCTGAATAGCTTATACACTCCAGAACAGCTTATTGAGCTCCATCTTTGACTTTTGTTGACTTTGCTTCAAACCTGGAATTTAAGAACTGATACATCTAATATAAGCTTACCAAAAGCTATTAACAGCTTATATAGGCTTTATAACAAGGGTAATGAGACTTTTGATTAATATTTAAGAGGATTCGAGCTTATTCTGATCAACAGGTTATATGAAATCTAATTTTAACTGAAACTTAGAACAAATTAACTTGAAATTGAAACAAAGTAACTGAAACTAACTTGCATTAATGATTGAAACTGAGAAATTACAAGATTACAACTAATTAAATTAAAATACGATTACACTAAATATACTACTACTTTTTTATCTATTACATTGTTCTATTTATACTAAATACAACTGGGAAACCCTAAGCCGACTTCTCTGAGCTCATCCCATCCCTTGAATTGTCTTCATTCAATCTCAATCGTCCAATTTCCTTTTTGGCGGGAAAACAGGAAAAGTGGGATAAGTATCTGTTTTAGTTAGTGGGAGTGGGGAAGATGCATTAAATGCATTTGGATTGTTAGGTAGCGTGAGATAAGAGGAGGGGGTGGGTGGTGTCAGAAGGGCGGTGGAGATGGTGGTATTGCAGGGTGGTTTTTGGCGGGGGTGGTTTTGCAGGGATAAGTTTGACCGAAGTCAAACTTTCGGTTTAAATAAAAGAGGGTTGGGTTGGGTTTGCATAAGGATTGGGCTTGGGTTATAGAATTGGGTTTTAAGATTGGGTTGGTTATGTAAAGGGGTTGGGTAATATTTTTAGGATGGGCTTGTTTAATTTATTTCAGGTCCGGTTGGTTTGTAGTTAAAATACCACAAGGACCAAAAGTGTAATATTCTGAAAATTGAAGGGCTGAAGTTGCACATCTCCCAAAAATAAACCAAGGGTAATTCCTGCCATGTTCCAGTAATCCAAGGACCATACATGATATTTCCAAAAATAATATTTCCCAGGGACCATTTTTGTAAATTGTTGAAACTTTTCACCACAGGACTAAATATGATAATTTATGATTTAAAAAGGACCTTTGGTGACTTTTCCTGTTTTTAGAATAACCAGGGACTAGTTTTGACAACTTTTGAAAGTTGAGGGACTGAAACTGCCAATTATGCAAACTTTGTTCGTTTTTTATCTGTTTTTAAACATTTTGCATCTGAAACATATAAAACACAATTCTGGGATAATTTCAGTATTATGATGCATTTCTGAGTGTTTTTGGATGTTTTGGCAGCTCAGATTAGGTAAAAATGATGAGTATTTACACACTCATCAATCACTAAGGTTACAAACCTTGAATCTCTATTATAAAGAAAAACTATTTTCTATCTTGTTCTATCAACTGAGTTAGTTTTTCTTATAGTTACATTAAGCACTATTCAACTTTTTTTGACACTTAGACTCATTCTAACTAATGACTAACTCTCTATATATGTAAAATATCTAAGCACATTGTCTAATCGCTAGCTTGTGTATGTCAGTAGCAAAGATACAACATGTATCTGTGTACACAACTTGTTTAACTGATCACTTAACAAAGATATTGTCTACCGTATATATTTTACTTTAATACACAAATATCTTTTTCATACTTATCCAGTCAGCAGTAGTATACGCGACACTTATCCTTTCAGCAGTAGAATCTCCAACACTAGCAGTAGAATAACACTTGGAGTATTTTCCTTCTGAGCACCAGCAGTACCTTCTTTGTACCAGCAGTACTAACTTTCAGTTAGTACTGTTAGTTATAACTTTGAGTAGTCTTCAGATATACACTAGCAGTTAGTACTGTTAGTGTATTCTTCTCAGCAGTACAAACCTTGTGAACATGTAATTCCAAATGTTAATCTTCAGAACATTTAATTCCCAACAATCCTCCCCTAAACTTGTGATTTATCCCAAATCAACATGTTTCTTCTGAATTAAATTCTGATTGTGAGGATCTTTCAAACATTAAATAGTCAGACTCATCTGCTTTCTGTGAATCTCTTTCAGCAATAATATCATCTTCTTTGTCTTGAACATAAGCAGTACCTTGAATAAAAGATGGTGCAATTTCCTTGGATGGAGGAATTATAAGAGGCAATGGTGCTGTGTATCTTGGATGCTTGTTCCAAGAAGTCAAATCATCTTCCAGCATGCCTTTGCAAGTGATGAACAAACGTAGTGAACTGAAATTGAAACTGAAAGAACTTAGATAGAACTTTCTTCATTTGAATGCTTCATCCCTTCTGAATATATATAATACTCCAGAATCTTCATTTGAACTTTCTTCATTTGAAGAACTTATTCCCAGTATCCATCAACTGAAAAAGGTTATTCCCAGCATTCATCAACTGAATGCTTGTTCTTATTATCATCTTGTATGCTCTTGTCTTTTCTTGAATTTGATCAATTTTGGGCAATCTTCATCCCTTGATTCTGAGCATACACAACCACAATCTTTTCTTCCCTGATTGGATAATCTTCCTCCCCTGAGATTTATCTTTTCCTCCCCTGTTTGGAAGATCTCTCACCATCATAACACCATCATCTGATCTATCATCTTAGAACATGTTTTCAGACAATGTTGTACATGTAGCCATCAATTCCTTAAATTTCAATGCTACCCTTATCACTTTCAGGTGTGTTAACTCCTGTGAGAGGTGAATCATGGGGCATTGACTCATAATCTATCATTAGATAGGTTTTTGAGCCATTTTGAGAATCCTTTTTAAGAAAACTTTTGACTTAGCAGTATGAACTTGATTTTTATTGAAAAATCATACTGCTTACAACCATTTTGAAGGGATTAAGTGTGTAACAGACACTTAATCAAGAATTTGGTTTAAAATTAACCTCTGGTTGTGTGAGAACCAATGTTTTCAGTTATAAATAACTGCCTGTGTACAAACAAACCCTTTCAAAGGGCTTTCTTGACAGGGTTTCTAGCTCATAGCAATTGTTACCTCTAACACAAGTGTTAGATTCACTTTTGCTAGCTGTTCTTTCTATCAGATGTCCTTAGACTTGCTCATTATAATAATTAAAGTATAAAATGATAGAAAGTGAGTTGTATCAGTTACTATCTGACCAACTGAGCCATCAAGTCAATGTGAAACATCATAATCAAGTTTCAAGAAAGAAGTTTTAAAGAATCAATTAACTTAGGTGTAAACCTTTGTTAATGAATCCCCAAACTCAGTCTATCATGAACCTATTATGTCAGCAACTAGTATAATCATTCTGCTGCTCATACATTTCACTTGAAACTTCCTTTGTGCTCAAATGTTCATACCTAAAAATGTTATTTCAAAACCAAGAAAAAAAATGCAAAAACATTTGTCTTATAGCAGTATCATTATATGACTAATAGTATGAACTTAACAAACAAAATTTGTACTAGCAGTACAAACTTTTCAATAACAGTACCAATTTACAAAGCTAGCAGTACAAACAAAAATTTATATACAAAAACACAGAGTTTAAAATCATTGAGGATTAAGCATCACAATACTTGCTACCAAGTATTGAAACCTTTCAACATCAAAAGCTTTTGTAGAAGATCTACAAAGTTGTAATCAAAATCAATTTTAATAACTTGAATTAACTTTTTCTCATTGCAATCTCTAATAAAATGATGTCTAATTTCAATGTGTTTTGTTTTAGAGTGTTGCACTGGGTTTTTAATTATGTAAATTGTACTACTATTATCAATATGTATGACAGTATTTAAGAAATTGTACCCATAGTCAAGAAGTTGGTTTTGAAGCCATAGGACTTGACTACAGCAACTTGCAGCAGCTACATATTCAGCTTCAGTTGTTGAAGTAGCCACAATTGTTTGCTTCTTACACTGCCATGAGATAAGTCTACACCCAAGGAATTGACATCCTCCAGTTGTTGACTTTCTGTCCAAGCTTGCACCTGCATAATCACTATCTGAATATGCTACCAAGTCAAAAGGTGACTCCCTAGAATACCATAGACCCAACCTAGGTTGACCCTTGAGATATCTAAAAATCATCTTGACAGCTGTTAAGTGAGAAACCTTAGGAGTTACTTGAAATCTTGCACAAGCACAAACAGAGAACATGATATCAGGTCTTGATGATGTAAGATACATCAAAGAACCTATCATAGATCTGTATGTGTGTACATCCACATTGTCTCCATCTACATCTTTAAGAAGTGGCTTCTCAGAGTCCATTGGTGTGCTTGCCACTTTTGAATCAGCAAATTGAAATTTCCTTAGAATCTCAGCAACATATTTATCTTGGCTGATAAATATGCCTTCACTTGATTGCTTAACTTGCAGACCCAAAAAGAATGTAAGTTCCCCTATGGAACTCATCTAAAACTTATCATGCATAAGCTTCTCAAATTCTAAAAATATCTCCTTCCTTGTAGATCCAAAGATGATATCATCCACATACACCTACACTAATAAAAGATCATTCTTGTGCTTCTTGATGAATAATGTCTGATCAATCTTGCTTCTTTGAAATCCATTTTCTATTAAATAGGAAGCCAGTGTTTCATACCATGCCCTTGGTGCCTGATGAAGGCCATAAAGAGCCTTAACTACCTTGTACACTTTGTCTGGATGGTCTGGGTCAGTAAACCCTGGAGGTTGTGAGACATATACCTCCTCTTTAATAGTACCATATAGAAAAGCACTCTTGACATCCATTTGATAAACTGTGAAGCCCATAAATGAAGCATAAGCTAAAAATAATCTAATGGCTTCAATTCTTGCTAATCGAGCCTTATTCCTAATCACTATGCCCCTTTCATCCCTTTTATTTCTGAAAACCCATCTAGTGCCAATTACCCTTACACCCTTGGGTAAATCAACTAGCACCCATACCTTCTGAATCTTAAACTGAAGAAGCTCCTCTTGCATAGCTTCTACCCAGCTTGAATCATCTAGGGCTTTAAGAACATTCTTGGGTTCTGCTTGTGAGAGAAAATATACAAATAAGCAAGATTTGGTATACTCATGCTGCTTTGATGCATAAAGAGCATCAAGAAGCCCTTGTTGGTCTGAAGACATCAGTTGTTGTCTTGTCTTCACCCTTAATTGTACATCTCCAATCACATTGTCCAGGGAGTGGACTTTGTGAATCCTTGTGTGTGGTGTAGTAGGAACTTGATAATGAGGTGGGAGATTATTGAAATCCACCTCATCTTCTGAGAAATCTGCTTCAGTTGAGTCTGATGGGCCAGCAGTAGAAACATTTGGCTTAGCAGTAGAAACATTTAGCCTAGCAGTATCTTGCTCTGTCTCAGCAGTAGAAACATCATTTGTACTGCTACCTTTATTTTCTTGTTCCTCAGTCTCATCTTCCTTGTTTTCAGCTTCAATCCCTTCTTTAGGTTCATCAGAAGAAGGTTCATCATAAGAAGTTGAATCCACACTTGTCCATATTGGCATCATCACATAATCTTGATCTGTCTCCTTTTCTAACCCTGCCTTATGTGTTACATTATCAGCTTTTGAACCTGAAATTCATTAGTTTCTGCAACAACAGGCACATAATTCATTGATTTGGTTAGAGAATCAAGGTCAAATAGCCATTTGGGACCTTCACCTGCTACATTGGATTTGTTCTCTAAAAATTCCACATGCAGGTTTTCCTCTACTCTCCTAGTTCTTGAGTTGTATACTCTAAAGGCTTTGCTATTTAGAGAATATCCAACTAAGAATCTTTCATCTGCTTTACCATCAAACTTTCCTAGATGGTCTAAGGTATTCAGAATTGTCACATGACATCCAAAAGGTCTAAGAAATCCTATTGCAGGAGTTCTACCACTAAAAAGCTCATATGATGTCTTATTGTGAGACTTGACAACCAAAACCCTGTTCTGGACATAGCAAGCAGTATTAACTGCTTTAGCCCAAAAAGTGATAGGCAACTTAGAGTCAGCTAACATGGTTCTAGCAGCTTCTATGAGTGTCCTATTTCTCCTCTCATCTACTCCATTTTGCTGAGGAGTTCTAGCAACACTAAATTCTCTCCTAATACCTTTATCCTTGCAGAAGTCATCCATAACTCTATTCTTAAACTCTGTCCCATTATCACATCTAATGACTTTTACTTTCTTGCTTACTAGGTTTTCTATCTCTGTAATGAATGTTTTAAGAATGCTAGAAGTCTCATCCTTAGAACTTAAAAAGAAAACCCATGTAAGTTTGCTATAGTCATCAGTAACAACTAGACAAAATCTTTTATGCTTTATACTACTCACATTTGTAGGTCCAAATAAGTCCATATGAAGCATAAACAATGATTGATCAATAGAGTTAAAAATCTTGGGCTTACAAGTGGCTTTATGTTGTTTGCCTTTAAGACAAGCAATGCATGTTTGGTCATTTTCAAATCGTTTTTGAGGTAAACCTCTTACCAAACCATCCTTAACAATTTTATTTATGGTTTTGAAATTTATGTGACCAAGCCTCCTATGCCATTTCATAGATTCATCCAATGTGGCCTTTGCAACTAGACAAGTAAGTGCCTCTTTAGGAACAATCTTCTTCATATCAACACTGTACATGTTGCCCTTTATTGGAATTTTAAGAAGTACTTGACTTTCATCAGGCATCTTAAAATCAGAAGAAAGTACAAGACATTCATTGTCAGTAAAAAGAACTTTGTTCTTTTTGTCACACATTTGTGAGACACTAAAAAGATTATACTTAAGCTCTTGCACATAGTACACATTTTCAAAATCTAATTTACCGGCTTGAATAGTACCTTTACCGGTAATTCTTCCACCAATTCCTCCTTCAAAGGTAACATAGCCTCCATCTAATGATTGAAAGTCTGAAAGATAAGACTTGTTGCATGTCATGTACCTTGAACATCCACTATCTGAATATCCTTGATCTTCATCATCTGTTGGTGAATGTCCCTGCACACAAATAAAGGAATTAGTTTTCTTGGGGAATCAAAGCCATTACTGACTTGGATTTGCCA
This sequence comes from Artemisia tridentata subsp. tridentata, assembly GCA_021014915.2. NCBI lineage: Eukaryota > Viridiplantae > Streptophyta > Magnoliopsida > Asterales > Asteraceae > Artemisia > Artemisia tridentata. Next base: position 295,523,755 of record CP139502.1, on the reverse strand, counting down.
TGTGCATCAATGTAATTAAATCTCTTGAGAACAGTTGATGCACCATTAGATTTAAGAGGTCTCCAAATCCAACATGCTGAGGCCTTAACAACATTTGCCCTCTTTTCCCTAGCAGCAGTATGAACTGCTTGCCTAGCAGTAGAAACTGCTGGCTTTGCAGTTGTACCCTTCATTTTCCAAATTTGTTTTTGGACCACTGCTTTTGATTGAAAAGGCTTTTGAGCAGTTTTAGATGCATATTTGAAAGTTATTTTTGCATTTTGAACTGCTGGTTTTGGGTAAACAGAGTAAAAAATCTGGCAGTATAAACTACTTGTCTAGCAGTATGAACTTTTGGTCTAGTAGTAGGAACTGCTTTTGGTCCAGACTTTAATGAAACTGCTCTGGGTGTGGTTCTTGAATAATTAGAGTGACTTTTAGGAGTATGCCTTTTTAAATTCACCCTATTGTGTGTATACCCAGATACCCTAAGGTTGCAGAAAGCTACAAGATGGTCAAATTCTCCACAAATAAAACAAGCTTTGTTATAGAAGTCAAAGTCATCACCTAGTTGGTGAGACTTAAGGCCATTCCAATTCCTTAGGTTTCCTTTAGGCTTGTTTTTGGTTCTGTATTGCTCAGAATATCTAACTGGTTGCCTAATATGTTTAACATTGATTTTAGGCCTATCAGTGTCATGTTTGGCTACCTTAGGAACACTTGTTCCTGCTTTCTTAACCACATCAGGTTTAGACATAACCTGTTTATCTTCATCATCATCAGATATCCAGTCCTCTATGATTGGACCATCTGATTTCCTATCAAAGGACACCTTGTGTTAGGAATTAAATATGAGTTGATATTAACAAAATGTGAAAGATGAAGGACTAAAGAAGACAAAGGAGAATTCTTCTAAAAGAAAGAAGATTACAGGAAATATTTTTAAAAGATTAGGAAGATTTGTTTTATTTCCTAATACTTATCATTTGTAACCCTAATCTCTATTATATAAAGAGATTAGAGGCGTGGTTTATTTTGTACAGGAATTAGAGATGTAATTCCAGGAAAAGGTGTGTGTGTGTAACTAGGCGTCAAGTCTTAGTGTAGACGCCTAGGGTTCGTGATTTTTTAGTTAGAGGTAGAGATGATGGCGAAGAAAAACCTTAGCAATAATAATGATACTTTTTGTTTATTCCGCTGCGTACATGTCTTATTCATTATTATTGTGTTAATCCTAGATAAAAGGTCTAAACAACCTGAGCTATAAACCATTCTTAACAAGTGGTATCAGAGACAAGGGGCTCGTGATCTAGGATCCACAAGGTTTTCTTGAAGAAAAAGCCAAAATTCGAATCTGGAACAATTTTCGTATTTTTCTGCAGGTCAGTTTTCAAACGGCGATAACTTTTTCGTTAACCGTTGGATCGTGCTGAATTTTTTACTGGAGATACTCCATATATCAAGGAAGATTCTGACCGGAGGGATCTTCAATCTGAGCATTCGTTTGGAAGTTATAGATGGTCGAAAACTACTGCAGACAAGGTGAAATTTTTCAAATTTTTAAGGGTTTTTAGGGTTTCGGTTCTGAATTTATTAATCAGTGTGTTGCTATTCATGATGGATTTATTGGTGCTGCTGTTTCTATATTAAACCCTAACTGATCGAAACCATAACTGGTTGAAACCCTAACATACGTTTAAGATTGGTTCTTGTTTGATGCATAAACTGATGAGCAAAAACAAACCCTAGATATACTCGTTTGATGTTCATCTGATATTAGTCGTGCAATTGCTGATCATAGAAGTGTATGGAGTTCATGAGTTTTTGAAAATTTTTATGGTGCGAGAGGAGTAAGCTTATTCTTACTGAGGTTACTTGTTGTTAAAGTACCCTACTTCACTACTCTTGTACAAGTTCCTATTGCTGCTTGTCCTTGTTGATTATTGCTGAGTTATAAGGTAGCAGTTAGTACTGCTCTTCACAAGATTTTGTACTGCTCGACTCTTCATTCGTATTGCCCGTGTTCGATTCATAGCAGTTACTACTGCTATCAAAGGAGGAGTTTGTACTGCTCTCGATTGACGATTGGTTGGAGGTTTGTACTACCATGGTTTACAAGTTTGTACTGCTCGAGTACTACCCTTGAGGGTTCATACTGGTGGTATCTATTCCCTTCGTACTACTCTAATATTGTTAGTACTGTTCCAGTTTCACATTGTTTTGCTCATTGACGTTGTTGCGGTTAAATTGCTCGACACGAGAAAACACTTTTGACGTTATTAGGCATGCAGTGGTATGTGATCTTTTACCTCTTTTATATTTATTCACATTGGCCAGTCGATGCTATAGTACGTGAAGAATGACAACTAGCTAGGTCGGTGTGCATGCATTTGTCCTGTTTCTATACTGTTTGCATGAAAGTGTTTATATGTTTTAATATTCCATCATGGGTCGGTTAAATTGTTATAACATTGGTTGGTTATTCTTCTCAAATTGGAAGGTGATCTTTTTTAATCGCTAGTAGGATATATGGTGGCGTATTAAATTTGGATGGCAAAACATAAAGGTAGCTTGGATATTGTTATGCTTTTTCTTCTATACTGCTTGGTGGTCTCATGCAAAGTTCTTACATGTACTGGATGGATATTATGGCTTTGCAAGGCAGTTTGGTTATTGATTTGGAACGGGGTGGTTTCCACACACACATGTGGGAAGAAACACACACACGGATGGATTTTGGTATTTGATTTTTGGTTTCGCTAAAAGAACTATTCTTCATTTTACTACTGCTTAGTTTCAAATATTAGTGTAGTCATTTTTCGTAAGCTATTTGGTGATCGTTCATGGCTGGTACTACATGGTATTTGTTTCTATGGTGGTTTGTTATTCGAAAAGTTCTTTCAAATGGTTAACATATGGGTTTCAGGGGAAGCTTAAGTGTTCAAATGATTAACCATTTATGTGCTACATCGAGGTGAAGGTTTTTATGATTGCTCGTTGGTATTCTTACTGAAGATTTGGGATTTTTATGTCTTGGGTTCATTTATAAAAGAAAGCATTTTGGTGTTCATTCATGGAGGGCGATTCAAGACATTGGAAGACTAGATTGGATGCAAGGTACTAGTTGGTGATTATGAAGATCAAGGTTGCTTATTTTCGTTCCCTATTTGATGATGACAAAAAGGGGAAGAAGAATAATTTGAAGATGGCAGCTTGAAGATATTCTTTTGAAGATTGCAGCTTGAAGATCCTTGATGGTATGCATGGATTAAGGGGAAGATCATCTTTCAAACTTGTTAGTTTTGTCATATCAACTAGGGGAAGATTTTTATGAATTAAATATGAGTTGATATTGACAAAATGTGAAAGATGAAGGACTAAAGAAGACAAAGGAGAATTCTTCTAAAAGAAAGAAGATTATATAAAGAAATTAGAGGCGTGGTTTATTTTGTACAGGAATTAGAGATGTAATTCCAGGAAAAGGTGTGTGTGTGTAACTAGGCGTCAAGTCTTAGTGTAGACGCCTAGGGTTCGTGATTTGTTAGTTAGAGGTAGAGATGATGGCGAAGAAAAACCTTAGCAATAATAATGATACTTTTTGTTTATTCCGCTGCGTACATGTCTTATTCATTATTATTGTGTTAATCCTAGATAAAAGGTCTAAACAACCTGAGCTATATACCATTCTTAACACCTTGTCCTCATGAAGTGAAGTTTTACTTAAACTCTCACTTACTTTCTTAGGTTCACCAACAACTACATTTGCTTTTGGCTGAACACCATATTGTAACTTTGGAAGTTGAAATTCAGCTAAGCCTGTGTGCTCTAGGTCTATCCTTAGGGGTGCAGGAATTCCTCTATAAGGAGGTGGGAAATTCTTTTATCCCAACCCATATTTTGCCTTATTGATTACTTGACATTCAATCATGTTGGTTACACCTTTAGAGGCATATTCTAATGTTTCTACACTTAATTGAATGTTTTCTTTGGCTTTCTTAATCCTATCTAGCTCAGCCTTCAAATTACTAATGTCAACATTTTGAATTAAAATTTCCTTGTTAAGAAGAATTTTGGCATCAGTAAAAGTAGCTTCATTGGCCTTATAATGTAAGATTTGTTCTTCTAGGACAACTAAACCTCTCTTATGGTTTGTTAAGTTATGAATTGTTTTGGTTAGTTCTGTCCTTTGATCTTCATAATGTTTTCTTAAAGTTTCTAAATCTTCAAGAGCAGTACAATTATTTGAACAAACTTTATCAGATTGTACCTCAGTAGAGAAAGCCATGAGTGCCATCTGAGAAGAAGCTTCTTCTTCATCAGCCATGAAACTCCAATCAAAACCTAAGCCATCAATAACTACCATAGCTTTTGAGTTTGGCTCAGAAACCTCCCCTGTTTTGGATTTGCTTCCAAAACCTCTGTTCTTTCTATCTTGCTGCCTAGGTCTTCTACATTCTCTTGAGAAGTGCCTCATCATGTGGCAGTTGTAGCATTCTATCTTTGACTTGTCAAAACCAGCAGTATCATTGTTGCTGATTGTGAGCTTCTTCCCTGTCCTTTGATAGAACTTCTTAGCCCTCATGCTAAGAAGAGAAATTTACCATTTCAGGTCCATTTCTTCCAAATCATCATCATTGATTTCTTGGAGGTCTTCATAAGTGAGCATGGACCCATTATTCTGACTTTTTAAAAAGGCACAACAAGTCTTCTCATCCATTATACCAATAGTACTGCTTGATGAACTAGCAGTACTAACTTCACCATCAACCCTCACATCTTCAACTGGATTTGAGGTACTAGGAGATGACATAAATGCCATGTTCCTAGTACTTGAACTAGTACCTCCAGTTTTCTTCAAATCTTGTTCCACAATCTTAAAGTTGCTATACAAGTCCATAAGATCCATGGTGTCAATGTCTGGTTTGTTTTCCCAGACAATAACATGCACAACCCACTCTTCAGGTAAGCTTCTCAGAAATTTTGAGTTTAAATCTTCTTGAGGTATTTCAACCCCAAGAATAGCAAGTTGGCTCACAATTTTCTGTAGCCTGTTAAACATGTGTTCAAGTGATTCATGGTTGGTTGAAGAGAAGTTTTCAAAACTCTGCTTGAGAAGAGTCTTGTGGGTCTTCTTGGTGGCTTCATTCCTACCATACCTTGCAACAATGGCCTCAAACAAAGACTTTGCATCTTTGAACTTGCTGAAGTTTAAAAGTTGATCATTTGGAATGGTCATCATCAGCATACTTCTGGCCTTGAGGTCATTCTTCTTCTTTATCCTCTCTTCTCCAGTCATTGGGTTGATCAACACAGTTACTTCATCTTTACCCTCAACTTGTGATGTAGTGGTTGTAGGCGTGTAAGAGTTTCCATCTTCAATAATTTCCCAAAGTGTATAATCTTGCACTTGGAAATATTGCTCTATCCTCAGCCTCCACATCTCAAACTCATTCTGTTTGAGCATTGGTAACTTTGCAGCAACATTCGTCTGAATAGACTCCATGTCCATTTCTTCTTCTTCTTCTAAATCAATGATATCAGCCTAGCTCTGATACCAATTGCGAGGGATTATAATACACTTGGTATGATGTAAGTCCTTTAAAACGAATGTATATGATACTTTGAGTTAATATGATTAAGTATGCTGAATCTACTTAACCACACTTAGAATGTTATTTGTTATAGGAAATGGAACAGTGATGCTTGTTGTTGGATAATGAACAATGAATGCTAACACCAAACAATTTAATATTATTATGAATAATACGAGTGATCTTCACTATCACTAGGGTTACAAACCTTGAATCTCTATTACAAAGAAAAACTATTTTCTATCTTGTTCTATCAACTGAGTTAGTTTTTCTAATAGTTACATTAAGCACTATTCAACTTTTTTTGACACTTAGACTCATTCTAACTAATGACTAACTCTATATATATGTAAAATATCTAAGCACATGCACACTTGAGTATTGTGTAATCGCTAGCTTGTGTGTGTCAGTAGCAAAGATACGACATGTATCTGTGTACACAACTTGTTTGACTGATCACTTAACAAAGATATTGTCTACCGTATATATTTGACTTTTATACACAAATATCTTTTTCATACTTATCCAGTCAGCAGTAGTATACGCGACACTTATCCTTTCAGCAGTAGAATCTCCAACACTAGCAGTAGAATAACACTTGGAGTATTTTCCTTCTGAGCACCAGCAGTACCTTCTTTGACCGGATCTAAACACACACGTTGTGTTGGGGATACTTTGAGTATATACTTGATAGCACGCGGAATTTACTACCAAGTACTTAGAAGATGTTTTGTGTTTGGTGATTGATTGAATAAGACAATAAGAACAAATAAAAACACACACAATATCAACCAAACAATCACTTCAATATATATCAAATGATTACAATATGAACGTGAAGCTCTTGATAATTTGTATGAAGGGATATATTAAAACCCTAACTGAGGATCTCTTTTTATAATGCAAATAGTCCTATACAAGTAAAATATCTAACCGTATCACAAAACCTAAATAAGATATATACTATATCTTTTCTATATTTATCTTCACACGGTTTCACCTTGATCTCTTAAGCAGTCCTAACTTTTCTTCATCAGTAGTACTAACTGTTCTTGTATTCTTCTCTTCCATCAGCAGTACTAACTGTTTTTGTATTCTTTAACCGTACTAACTGCTTAATTTTAATTGCCAACAATCCTCCCCTAAACTTATGATTTCTATGCAAATCAACAAGTTTCTTGAATTAAACTTATGCTTATGTTGATGGGGTAGATTCTTTCAAACACTTTTCTTTAATCTTGAAACACTTGGGAATTTTCTTCACATATCGTACTCTTTTGGTCAACTTTTCAAAAATTGCCAAAATTAAATTTATTCTTATAAGGAATTAATTCTAAGTACCAACCCAAAGAATTTACTTCCTTAGACCAACCCAGCATTTAATTACTTTACTAACTCCATTGGTTCTATAAAAAGCCTTAAATTCTCATTACTAACCCATCATTCTTCACATCAACCTTCAAATCACAACTATCAAACCCAATGAGTTCATCCAATCCAAACATTATTGAGATTTCATCAGATTCTTCTTCAGATTCAGAAAGTGATGGATGGAGATCTTACTTTCCATCGAACTACACTAATCTGACTATCAAAAACCCATCTCCAAAAGCTCAAGAAGTATCTTCTGACGATGACCTTTCAATATCCTCTGATGATGATGATCAACAATCACTTCCACTATCAGTTGTATTGACAAGAGAGATAGAGAAAGCTGTGGCAAAAATGAGTAAGGTTCAAGTGCCCGAAAAACATCAACCACTTCCACTTCCAAGACCTGAGAAACAAGTTTTGGGACTTCCTAGTTGGAAAGTGTGGAACTCAATCAATAGCAAAGGAGTTCACAAATCCATGCCAGACTTCAAGGACAAAGGCAAAAGGAAGCTTGAGTAGTGGTTATGTGATAGATTGGTTTAGGTTTGTGTGTTGGTAGTTGATCGGTTTGTGATGTTAGGAGTTGGTTGGTTTGTTTTGTTGGTTTTTCTTATGTAATGAATCCACCTCTGTAATGAATAAATGTTTAATTTTATGCACCTGTTTATGATTCATCTCTGACTCTTAATTCCTCCCCTGAATTTCATCAGCATCTTTAACAGCAACTAGAACAAACTTTATTCCTCCCCTGTTTGGATGAATCTTCACCATCAGATGAACTAGAACATATGACATCCAAGCTCAGCATCTAATAAGACCATTTGTACAAGTTACCATCAATTCAGTTATTTAGTTTCAAACTGCTCTCAACACTTCCAGATGTATTACCTTCTGAGAGAGGTGTATCACAGAGCATAAACTCAGTAGGAACTAAGTTTGAACAATCAGTACAAACTGGTGAAGCCTGCAGTCCAAACTGTTAACCCCAGCAGTACTAACTGCTAGCAAAAAATTTTCAGAGATAAAATCAAATTGTAAGTGTAATGTGGATTCGAAAACATTTTTGTCCACTTATATTTTTTAGCAAACTATCAGCTATGAACGGATTTGACATGTCTTTACCAATAGCCGTTTGCTATGGACTAGCCAACTCTTCACACTTAGATTTGGTGAGTTGATAACCAACCAGTTTTTGGTAAACTATCAACCATAAACGGATTTGAGTAGTCTTTACCAGAAACCGTTTGATCTGGACTAGTTGATTCTTATGTTGGTTAGACATGGTAAATCAATTACCATTTGTTGTGTGACAAACATGCACACTTGACAATCCAAACCACCATACTTTTCAAAGCATAATCCAAAGCAAAAAGCTTTTTTTTTAACCTGAAATGTTAGTCTAAAACCAAAGAAAACACAATACACAATATTTTCTTTTAACAGTTATCACAATTTGACTAACAGATTCACAAGCCGTACGAAAAATTACCAAGCAGTACTAACTATACAAATAGCACAACTAGCAGTACAAAAACCAAAAACATTTAGACATTAATCTTTTGAAGGATTAAGCATTCCAATACCTGTTACCAAGTACTGAAATCTGCTTACATCAAAACCTTTTGTTAAGAGATCAGCAAAGTTGTCATCAGTGTGTATTTTAACAACTTTTATTAACTTCTTTTCAGCACAGTCTATTATAAAATGATGTCTAATTTCAATATGTTTAGTTTTTGAATGTTGAACTGGATTCTTAATGATACACATTGTACTGTTATTGTCTATATGTATAATTGTGTTTAAGAAATTGTACCCATAATCAAGCATCTGGTTTTGAATCCATAGAACTTGAGCACAACAACTTGCAGCTGCCACATATTCTGCTTCAGTAGTAGATGTGGCCACCATAGTCTGCTTCTTACACTACCAAGAGATTAATCTTCGACCTAAGAACTGACAACCACCTGTTGTAGACTTTCTATCCATGCTAGCACCAGCATAATCAGAATCAGAGAATGCCACTAGATCAAATGCAGATTCTTTAGGATACCATAGCCCCAAGTTAGGCTGACCTTTAAGGTATCTGAATATTCTCTTTACTGCTGTGAGATGAGACACCTTAGGATTTACTTGGAATCTTGCACAGGCAAAAACAGCAAACATAATGTCAGGCCTAGATGATGTAAGGTACATCAGAGACCCAATCATAGATCTATACATGTGCACATCCACATCTTCACCACTATGATCATTTAATAGCAAATGTGTCTCCTTGTCAACTGGTGCGCTAGCAACCATGGCATCTGTGAATTGAAATTTCCTCAATATTTCACCAACATATTTATCCTGAGAGATAAATATACCATCTGGCTTTTGCTGTACTTGAAGACCTAGAAAGAAGGTAAGCTCTCCCATAGAACTCATCTGAAATTGGTCTTTCATCAGCTTTTCAAACTCTTTACACATCTGTTTCTTTGTAGAACCAAAAATGATGTCATCTACATAGACTTGTACCAGTAGAATATCACCCTTGTTCTTTTTAATAAAGAGAGTTTGATCAATTTTCCCTCTATGAAACCCATTCTTCAGAAGATATTTAGCAAGAGCTTCATACCAAGCTCTTGGAGCCTGATGCAATCCATATAGAGCTTTCACCACCTTATAAACCTTGTCAGGATGCTCTGGGTCTATAAAACCTGGAGGTTGTGAAACATAGACCTCCTCATCAATAGTACCATACAGAAAGGCACTTTTCACATCCATTTGATAGACCATAAACCCCATAAATGAAGCATAATCAAGAAATAATCTTATTGCTTCAATCCTGTCAACTGGAGCAAAAACTTCCTCATAATCTATACCCTCTTCCTGAGTATAGCCTTGAGCAACCAATCTTGCTTTGTTCTTTATTACAATGCCCCTCTCATCCTTCTTGTTCCTGAATACCCACTTTGTACCAATCACTCTCATTCCCTTTGGTAGATCAACCAGAACCCATACATTCTGAATTTTGAATTGAAGCAGTTCTTCTTGCATAGCTTCAACCCAACTTGATTCTTCTAAAGCCTTTAACACATTCTTGGGTTTAATCTGAGATAGAAAACATACAAACATACACTCATGCTCATCATCATGATGTTTCTCCTCATATACCACACTGAGAAATCCATGATGATCTGGGTCTTGTATTTGCCTTCTAGTCTTGACTCCAGATTGTACATCTCCTATGATATTGGTAAGTGGATGATTCCTATGTACAATAGTATGGGGAGTAGAAGGAGTTGCATAGCTGGTAGGCATGTTTTGCAGACCATCTCCAAAGAAATCAAACTCATCAACTTGAGAACCAGTATCAACTGGTGAATCAAGATGTGGTTGACTTGGTCCAGCAGCATCACTATTTTGCTCAGTAGTTGGAACTTGTGGCTGAGCAGTACTAACTCCATTTGTACTGCCCGTTGGATTTTCAGCTTCTTTACCATTCTGACCACTGGATTCAGCAACATCTTTCTCTTTGTCTACACCACTTGATGAAGGAATATCATCTTTCGTTGTAGAAGACTCATTCACTGGACTTTCTTCCATGACAGGTATGAAAATGCAATCATCATCCTCCTCTTCTGAACCTGCATCATGGTTAGTATTTGTACCTGTAACAGGCACATAATTCATGGAATCTGAAAGACTGTCAATATCAAAGATCCAATTTGGACCTACACCTGCAACATTTGGTTTATTCTCCAAAAATTCTATGTGCAGATTTTCTTCTACATGCTTGGTGCTTGTATTGTACACCCTAAAAGCCTTACTGTGCAGAGAATAACCAACAAAGAAACCTTCCTCAGATTTCCCATCAAACTTTCCTAGTTGGTCTTTGGTATTAAGGATAGTAACATGACAACCAAAAGGTCTCATGAAGCATAAAGCAGGGGTTCTACCTCTAAGAAGCTCATAAGCAGTCTTATTGTGAGGTTGCACAACTAAAACCCTATTCAATACATAACAAGCAGTACTAACTGCTTCAGCCCAAAATGAAACTGGTAGCTTAGAGTCAGCTAACATTGTCCTAGCAACCTCTATAAGATTTCTATTCTTTCTCTCAGCTACACCATTTTGCTGTGGGGTTCTAGCTACACTAAACTCCCTCTTAATACCTTTTTCTCTGCAAAAGTCATCCATCACCCTATTCTTAAATTCAGTCCCATTGTCACATCTGATTATTTTAACTTTCTTATCAACTAGGTTTTCTACTTCAACAATAAAGGTCTTAAGGATTTCACTTGTCTCATCCTTAGTTTTCATAAAGAATACCCAAGAAAACCTACTATAATCATCAGTGACAACAAGGCAGTATCTCTTAAAGTTCAAGCTATTCACAGAAGTAGGACCAAACAAGTCCATATGCAACATATATAAAGCTTGAGAAATAGAGTTCTGGGTTTTTGGCTTACATGAGGCTCTGTGTTGCTTACCTTTAAGGCAAGAAACACAGGTTTGGTCATTGAGAAAAGTTTTGTTTGGTAAACCTCTTACCAACCCATTTTTAGCAATATTGTTAATGGTTTTAAAATTAACATGACCAAGCCTCCTGTGCCATAACATTGATTCTTCCAATGTGGGTTTTGCAACAAGACAAGTAAGTCTAACCTTAGGAACTAGTTTATTCATCTCAACACTGTATGTATTATCCTTTCTAGGGATTTTAAGCAATACTTGACTTTCATCAGGTAGCTTGAAATCAGGAGAAAGTATAAGACAATCAGTATCAGTAAATAAAACTTTGTTCTGTTTATCACAAATTTGTGATACACTGAAAAGATTGTACTTAAGTTCTGGTACATAATACACATTTTCAAAATCAAGATTACCAGTTTTAATTACCCCTTTACCAGTAATCCTTCCTCCAACACCACCACCAAAGACAACTGGTCCTCCATCCAGAGCAATAAAGTCTGAAAGATATGACATGTTGCCTGTCATGTGCCTTGAACATCCACTGTCTGAATATCCTCTATCTTCTTTACCATTTGAAGGATGTTCCTGCACATAAAATAAAGGTGTTAGTTTCTTTTGGGGATCCAAACTGGTTTGGATCTGCCTTGTGCATCAAGATGAGAAAACTTGTTGGAGGTCTTTGATGCACCATTGGGTTTAGTAGAATTTCTAACCCAATGTGCTGAGGCCTTGACAGCATTGCCCCTTTTTCCCTTAACATTTAAGTGCCTAGCAGTAGGATTTGCTGGTCTAGCAGTTGGAACTGCTGACCTAGCAGTTGGAACTGCTTGTTTAATTTTAGGCACCCACTTCTGATTGGTCATTGTTGTTTTCTCATAAAAATGCCTTTTAACTGTTTGTGCATGATTTGAAAATTGTTTTGCACTTGAAACAGTTTGCTTGTTATTAAACCACTTATTTTGACTAGCAGTTGAAACTGTTTTAATGCCAGTCTTTTACATAACAGCTTTGGGTGACATCTTATGATTTGCATTAGGGCTTGTCAATCTAGTTACCCTAGCATTGTTATTCCTATTCACCCTTGTATTCCCAGAAACCCTCTTTTTCCATGGGTTAGAATCACAATAAGCAGCCATATGATCAAAACTTCCACAAACAAAGCACACTTTTCTAATCATGGCAAACTTATCATCCAATTTCTTAGATTTTGAGTGATTCCAGTTCCTATGACTACCCTCAGAACTTGGTGATCTGTTCTTAGTCCTATACATCTCAGCATATCGAACACTTTTCCTAACTGGTTTTATGTTTTCAGTCTTAACCACTTTAGGAGCATGTTTAACTTCTACCTTAACAACATTAGGTTTATCCTTAACCTCTACATTCTCATCATCAGATGTCCACTCCTCAATAGTTGGTGCATCTGAGTTCCTATCAGAGGACATCTTTTCCTCAGAAAGAGATTTATCACTAGCACTCACAAAAGAATCTTCTGCCTTAACAAATTTAACAGGATTCTCACTAATCTTAACACCATATCCAGGAAAATCCATATCCTTAAACTCTTCTAAACCTGTATGAGCTAAATCAATTCCTGGTGGAACAAACATTCCTCTAAGAAGGGGTGCAACTGACTTATAACCTAAACCATATTTAGCTTTGTTAAGTATTTGACTCTTTACTATCTTCTTAACTCCATTTGAAGTATGTTCAAGAGTATCTACACTTAACTAGATGTTTTCTTTTTCCTTTTTAAGCTTCTCTAGTTCATATACAAGTCCACTCATTTTATTATCTTTTATTTGCAATTCCCTCTTTAAAATACCTATCTCATCAGAGAAGTTTGACTCATTCTGTCTATAAAACACAATTTGTTCTTCCAAAACAGCTAATCCTCTTTTATGATTTGTTAGACTAGAATTTACTTGATTAAATTCAACTCTAAGATCATCATACTGTTTCTTAACATTTTCATAATCTTTTAAAGCACGACAAGAATTTGAACATTTTTGAAGTATATGTACCTCAGAGTCTGAGAAAGCCATCAAACCCAAGTTAGCTGGTTCCTCTTCTTCCTCTATGAAGCTCCAATCAAATCCAGCTCCATCTACAGCTACCATAGCCTTGGAAGAAGGCTCTTCAACATTAACTGTTCTCCTTGTTCCTTGTTGATTCTTAAACCCTTGACTCTGGTTGCTTTGTTGTCTTGGACCTCTACATTCCCTGGCAAAGTGCCCCATCTTGTGACAATTAAAGCATTCCACCTTAGACTTATCATACCCAGCAACATCTCTTCCATTGAAGGTAATTTTATTCCCAGTTCTTTGGTAATACTTCTTAGCCCTGATGCTTATCAAAGCCAACTGCCACTTTAAATCCATAGCTTCCAAATCATCTTCAGCAATTTGAAAAAGATCTTCATTAAAGATCTTAGACCCACCAGACTGTTCTGACACAAATGCATATATGGTCTCTTCAGTCAAGCCAGCAGTACTAGTTTTTACACTAGCAGTGCTAACTGTTGGTTTAGCAGTACCAATTGCTTCTTCATCTTCATGATTCGAACTGTTTGAAGAAGATACAAAAGCCATATTCCCTGAACTGGAACTGGTGCTACCACTCTTCTTGACCTTCTGCTCAACAATCTTAAGATTGTTGTAAAGCTCATTCATTGTCATTTTCTCCAGCTCTGGTTTATTGCTCCAAACCGCAACATAAGTGTTCCATTCAGCAGGTAAACTATTTAGAAACTTCATGTTGAGGTCTTCCTGAGGTATCACAATCTTCAACACAGTAAGTTGACTGATGATCTTTTGAAGCCTATTAAAGATATGGTCCAAAGTTTCATTGCTTGATGCAGTGAAGTTCTCATAACTTTGCTTAAGTAGGGTTTTCTGTGCCTTCTTGGTAGCTTCATTGCCACCAAATCTTTCCACCACTACTTCAAAAAGAGTTTTAGCAGTCTCGTAATGACTAAAATTCAGCACTTGATCATTAGGAATTGCCATTAGTAACAAATTCCTAGCCTTCTGATCATTCTTCTTTTTGATTCTCTCCTCGTTTGTAACTGGCTCAATGTTAAGCTTTGTGATCTTGGAACCATCAGCACGTGTTTCTTCAACAGGAATTGGTTTGAAGGAATCACCATTGATAATGATATCCCATAATGCATAGTCTTGCACCATGAAATATTGCTCTATTCTGAGCCGCCATAAATCGTATTCATTCTGTTTTAGCATGGGGAGTTTAGCAAGGATTGAGGTTTGAGGTGTCTCCATGTCCATCTTTTTGGTTGCTAGTGAGTAAATACTTCTGGATCTTCTAAACTCTAAGTATCAGAAACCTGGCTCTGATACCACTTGACCGGATCTAAACACACATGTTGTGTTGGGGATACTTTGAGTATATACTTGATAGCACGCGGAATTTACTACCAAGTACTTAGAAGATGTTTTGTGTTTGGTGATTGATTGAATAAAACAATAAGAACAAATAAAAACACACACAATATCAACCAAACAATCACTTCAATATATATCAAATGATTACAATATGAACGTGAAGCTCTTGATAATTCGTATGAAGGGATATATTAAAACCCTAACTGAGGATCTCTTTTTATAATGCAAAGAGTCCTATACAAGTAAAACATCTAACCGTATCACAAAACCTAAATAAGATATATACTATATCTTTTCTATATTTATCTTCACACGATTTCACCTTGATCTCTTAAGCAGTCCTAACTTTTCTTCATCAGCAGTACTAACTGTTCTTGTATTCTTCTCTTCCATCAGCAGTACTAACTGTTCTTGTATTCTTCAACCGTACTAACTGCTTAATTTTAATTCCTAACAAGTACCTTCTTTGTACCAGCAGTACTAACTTTCAGTTAGTACTGTTAGTTATAACTTTGAGTAGTCTTCAGATATACACTAGCAGTTAGTACTGTTAGTGTATTCTTCTCAGCAGTACAAACCTTGTGAACATGTAATTCCAAATGCTAATCTTCAGAACATTTAATTCCCAACAACATAAGTTATTCATGGAGTTAAACATGCAAATATAGGATACAACTTATTATAAATGAAAACAAACGTACCAAGTACTTTAATTCATTAAGAAATAATAATTGTTTAATACATCCCTTATCCAAATACTAAATAGATCAATGCATGATAATTCTAGTTGATTAATTATGCCTCAAGTCATGACAATCATACTTGTTGACAAGACATAAATTCAACTAGCTTTGATCTATCGAAATTTTGAGAATACTTATTTCAAGAATTCAATTAGTGAAGTTCTTGTATGTGTTCATTCAAATATCTTGATATTGCCACATAATATTTCATAAGATGTGTGACAACCTCAAACTCCTATTTATGACAATCATCTTTAAACTTCTAAAGTTTAAAGTATTCTTATTCTTTAATGTATAATGCAACTATGCTCTTAGCTGAGCACAACTAGTCCACATGGTTATTAACAAGGATGAAATTCTACCATTACTAGTATTGAGTGTCTTCTTAATTTAACTAGCATCATTGTATACAAACAACAATATGCTCTTTTAAAAATCCGTAAACTATGAATATTTATTTTGTAATGTTTGGTGCCTTCCTAAACTTTCAGGTTTGTTGGCAATGACAATTTTACGCAACAATTGCCGTATTGTACATCCATAGAATTTGGGAACAACTCCTGGCTGAGGAATGTAATTCTAAATCCAAACATATTCCATTAGAATATTTATTACATTAGTTATCTAATAACTTTCAATTAGATATCAATGTTGTCAAATCATCTTGCATTCAAGCATGATACAACAATTTATCCATACAACATAATGTACTGAAGAATCCTTGAGTCAGACTTAGATCTCATTCAAGTTCTATCGTATCAAAAGATATGTATACATTGAGACTTTCTAAATGATATGTCATTTTCTATTAGACTCATTTACCGCACATGTTTATAACAATAAACATTTATTCCACGGTTGAATGTTTTACTTCATAAATCTTTCAAGTGAAGTTTCATTCCAAGCTTAACATTTAACTTAGATAGAATGTTACTGCCCACATGTTATACAACATATATGATTTAAGAAAATAAACATAATACTCCCACTAGCTTTCAGGAATACTTGGGAGTTATCTTATTTTAATTATAAATCAAAACTTGGATTTAATATTTTGACATAAGACTCATCTCCTAGATGCATGCATCGATCCATACTTGGTTTCTTGCATTTTGTACACTTTCAAAGATTATATGAATTCATAAAACTCTTGATTATTACTGCGCGTCCTCGCAAAAGTAATCACATAAGAAAGAGTTTTGATATTCTATTGTCAACTTTCATATTAATAAAATAAGTATGACAATTATCATCTTTTTATATATTTAATGTGCCTAGGAAAGAATATTCAATCATAGTTAATTGCTTAAGTATGATTAATAATCTTGTCACAAAACATTCATTAAATATGTGTATAATATTTTCCATATGATTTCTACCCAAAGATTTAAACCACTAGGGTTTTCCTTCTCTTCGAAGAAACTCATCTTCATTCTGTAGTCTAACTATTTAGAATTACGATAAACCAAGTTTTCAAAAATTGATTATCTTTATGGACAACATCTTAACTTTCATAGTATGAGTAATGTACCAAATTCAATATTTGATAATGCATCATTATGATTAATAGGTTTACCATGATCCTGTAACTTATATTCCTTAGCATTGATATATAGCATATCAATCAAATGTCTGAGATATCTTTGCAGATCTATGAATAAGAATTCCATCATCTTGGGGTTTATCATTTACATGTTTAGCCTCATCATGATATTCACTAGTGTGTTTTAGAAGATTATGTATTTTGTAATTTTATCTCTTCAAGATCTAAAAAACTCCAAATTGGTTTTCTGTAATTTAGAGACTATCTATAAATACTTAGAAAGTAGAACAACAATACACTGTTCTCTTTTTGAGACATTACAAATCACATTGACAGTTCCTGACTCTAGTTTGTTAATAACCTGCTTCATAAGAAGTTTAACAAATGCAGAACTTCATTTTAAGACTTAAATGTGATTCATCACATTTCATAATATAATGGTGTCTTATTAATCTTCTAGGTTGGAGTCTTTATTGAGTATATACAATCCATACTTAATTTTCTAACATTGATTTCTTTTGGAAGAAAAGAAGTTATAGTTATCTTGAAATCAAACGATACAAATAGAGTTTGATTTTCCTAACTGAACATTCCATAAAATTGTGGTATTTCATTAGAATTAATATTGTGAGACAATCTAACAATATGTAAGATAAACATATACTCTTTTGGCTTACCTATTTACCAACTAAGTCAAACTGAATACTATAATAGACTTTTTAAGCCAATTGCATGCTTTATAACACAAGTACTCTTTGACCAAGTCAACGACTTCACGTCCATGTCTCAACAAGAAGATATAAACTTGTTATAATCCCACTATATGTTATAAATCATTGATCAACTCAATGACTTCTTGTATATGTCTTAATAAGAAGACATAACAAGTTAACGTCTTCCATTATATTATTATAAGTCTTGTAACAATTAAAAGATTTCATGTTTATGTCTTAATAAGAAGATATAAACATGTATAACTAAATTAATCATGAACACCACCTTTTGGTTTCAATAGTAATTTCAAGTTAATTGATTACTTCATTTATTTATGACATTTCAAGAATAAATAGATATTTAAATTGAAGTAGTATTAGATTACTTCATTTATTTATGTCATTCCAATAATACATAAATAGTGAAGTAGTCTTTTGTTATCATCTTGACACATGTTCTAAATAGGGTAATCTCACACTTTATGTGTATAAGTCCCATTAGTACGTTAGTCTCTTACCTTACGGTCAAGTGAATCCTTTAATCATATTGCTATGTGTTGTACCTTGCACATAATAAAGATTTCTCCCACTCGTGCATGGAAAAACAACATATAGCAGACAAACAACATGACATATGTTTGTTTGTGTGAACAATATGATAGTGTTATAGATATTAGCATTACAAGTAGATGTAGAACCACTTAAGTAACAAGGAAACGCACATAACTATCCTTGAAAATATGAGTGTATATAAGTTTGAAAGTAATGTATTATCTCAAAACAATCTAGAAATAATCTGGGTTACTACCAAGACAATAAAGCTTGTAGCTCCCACTGAATTAGACAATTCATTAATATAACACAACGCTCCCACTGGATTTGACAACATTGTAAGTGTTTCGTAACGAGTGAAAACAAATTGCTTGTTATTTACTTTCCTACACCTTTGAAAGCCTACACGTAACGATTACTGAGGTACTAAAAAGAATGTATTCTACTATGTAGATGAGGGACTATCCATCAATGCTATTAACTTGAAAAATTGGGCATGCAATTTCTTCCTTACTAGGCATACCATTCCACTAGGATATGTAGCACCTCTAAAGGGTTACAACAAAACAACTAGATAAATTATACTAGTTTTCCTTTACCACTTTTGCGGTAATTAGTCCATCTTCTAATTTAATAACTCATAAAATGTCATACATCAAGATATGGTTTAACTATCTAAACATATTCTCCAATTAACCAAATGTCTTATTTGTTCCAAAAGAATTCAACACCGAATAAGGGTGAGGAAAATAAGATATGCAACCCACTTAATTATTTTAATGTTTTCTATGAGTCTTTTTAGAATTAGGACAATTCTAATATTCCCATTATAACTTTCTCGAATACGAAAAAGAATAGGAATGAGTCTCTCTCTTTCTTATATGCAAAGGAGACTCGGTTTATCTTTTAGTAAATTTTTCTCGATCAAACATTTGTTTGAAAGCAGAACTGCATCAATATACCAATAAACGACCAAACCACGTTTACGGTTTAACGTTGCATTAATACAATAAAAAAGAATTTTGAAAATTCAATTTTAGTATTTTGACATTTTCGATAATTAAATCCTTAAAGAAAATTAAATACCCATTGGTTAATATTCATATAAACCATAGATTTTCTTACAGCTAGGATCGAAATTGACATAGTATCATTACATCAGTTGATCTGCTAGTAATGATAGTATTCAATAAGGTAAGAGTCGAAAAGTAATTGCCAAACCTTTTGCAATTCCTAGATTATTATGGGACTTACTAATGGCACTAGGGACAATCACATAGTGTCATGTAAGCATGTTCCATCCCATCTAATGCCTTGGGTTAAGGGATCTCATCATGTAACTCAATTAAGTTGTCCAATTTAAAAAACTGTAAATTTATTCCATCTACGTCTCACGTAACGTGGAGATTTACCTTGGGATTACAATCTGGCTACGTCTCACGCAACGTAAATGTTAACTGAAAGTGTTCCTTTAATTGGATGACATAAAATTAAATTTCCAAATGGCACGTTTAATTTGATGTGTAATCAAGTATGTATGAAAAAGCATGCGTACATCTTCGTATCATAGGTTTGAATAAAAAACTTTTCTTAATTAGTTCTTTCATTATCGTGTATGTCTAATTTATGTGCCAATCCTGTGAACATAAATCAATGACCTTTAAACCTTTAAAGTTGACAATTCAACATTATTTTAAGAATAAAGTAATAAAGTTTTATTCTTGATATTATCCTATCAAAAGTTTTCGGTAGCTCCATTTGACGCAGAAAGAAGCGGAGAATCGGATCAGCACGAAGCGTATTAAAAACCTTCTTCTTTAGGGATAAACTCTCCTTACACCTCTCTTATAGTTGGTCACAATGGGTGAGCCGATTTGACTAATGATACAAACTATAATATCAATTGAATAAAAGTTTGAAACCTTATTGTTAAAACACATTATAAATTATTAACTCTTGCAAATCTCGATGACAGGATGCATTTAACGCATTACCGCATGTAAGGCCAACCCCTTAAAATATCACATAAGATCTCGCAAGTATAACAATTTATAATAAATCAAATTTCTCCATTATTGGTCCGGTTTATTTTTCTTTTCTTAAAAACACCTTTTGCTTGTTACTTGTCAAACAATAATAAAGCAAATAAGAAAAATAACCAACTAATACAATTAACATGCATAATTTAAATCAACTAACATGTATGTATTTAAAATAAGGCTCCCATTGGATTTCGAGCTAGGTACCGCCGGATCACATACACCAATAATTGGTAGTGTAAGCCTTATGTCAAATATATACAATAAATACACAAGTTGATAAATTAACGATACACATGGGGACTTCCCAATTTTAGAATTAACGAGTGAGAGGGCCCGCGCGTTGCAGTGGGAATGCGGCGCTAAGTCTTCTTTGAAAGTTAGTCATTAAGGACTAAATTTGAAAAAGACCAATAAACCAAAGGACTATTTTTGAAAATTAATTCTGGAAATAATATTTTTTTTACGGAGAAAGTCCCTAAAATTTTTGGCGTGTTGCATCGTTAGTCCCCGAAGGACCTAGCTTGCAAAGACAGTTACACCTCAAGGACCTAGCTTGCAAAGACAGTTACACCTTAGGGACTAAATTGCAGACGACAACTGTTGCGTCCACTGTATCTGCTATAGTGTTCCGCTACAGTAACGTTCCTGCCCTTTAGTGTGTGTATATATATATATATATATATATATATATATATATATATATATATATATATATATATATATACTAGACTTCAAAGCCCGCCCAATGGGCGGGCATGACTTGTAATTATAGTTTTCATAGCCCGCCCAATGGGCGGGCATGACTTGTAAGCCCTCCCGGGCATATAAGCCCGCCCACAGGGCGGGCATGACTTGTGATTATCGTTGAATTATAATTATTCTTTTAATGGTGTTAGTTAACGAAAATTAATTTTTAATTTCGTGGAGCTTAACTAATATTTTGATGGTATTAATTTGCCTAAATTCAACAAAGTTTCTTACATGACATGGGTCAATCTGTTTTTTTAATCCCGACCAACTAAAATATATCCAAAAAACTATAACTGGTTTGTCAATTAGTCTACTAAATGCAAAATTATGAAAATAACTTTAGTCTAATTGGTTTGTAAATAAAAAACTATAATTGGTTTGTCAATCTGTTTTTTTAATCAACGTTATAAATTATGCTCTCTGAGTCCAAAAAACTATAATTGGTTTGTCAATTAGTCTACTAAATGCAAAATGTTCCTTTGATCATAAAAAGCTACAACTTCACCTCCATTCCCCATCGATCTGCATTACATGTGGTGCATCTCTGAGATCCGGAAGAGGGACCGATATAACAACATTTTGCAAAACAGACATGTTTGAAGCATCATACCCAATGCTTAAGTAGTTTAGGAAGTCTTTCATTGGATCTTAATGATGAACCTTTGTCATCCTGTATGCCTCCATGTCTTCAGCTGTAACCTGATCATCCCACTTAACATTGTATTTGCGCTTCCTTTCATCCTTCTCTTCTCTCTTCCTCTTCTGTAACTGCACAATTGCCAACAGCAATTTAGTATAAAATCAATGAAGAATTAATAATTTATTAGTACATAATACAAAAAGATCCAAAAGCATCATCTTTTCGTATTGAGAGTATAAAAAGTTACCTTCTTAATTGCTTCAGTAACTTTGTCTTGGTCCAAACAGTCGTGTGGTTACTAATGTAAACATCCTCTTCATACTTAATTTTGGGAAGAGCCATTTCCTGCAATTAACACAAACGCTCAACATGTCAAACTATCCTTAAAAAATCTCTCAATATAATAAAGCTGGAGGCACCACATCGTAATCTCTTTCAAATTGATAATCTCATCCAGTACTAATTTACAAACCAACCCCTCAATTATTTCATAACAAATTATACTAATTACCCTCTTCTAATTTCAACTTATGAATATGAAAATATGAAATCTATAAATTAAAAACGATATGACATTACATACCTGTCCTTTAATGATTCTACCAGCACGATCATACTCAACTTCCCTTTCACTTTGGCCTAGTAACAGCTCTCGTGGAAGTGTTTCTTCAGCAGCAGCATTCCCATACTTATCCACGATAGTCTCCTTCACTTGTGATTTCAACCTCTCTTTGTTAACCTTGAAGTTTTTATATAACAATTCAGCTTGTGACGGAGCGGCTTGCATATGCACATCACTCCCCTTAACATACGATTCCAAAGCATGCATATTCAGTTGCTTAAACTCCAAAGCTTGACCACTAACTCTATTTTGATTATCTCCAGCATAAAACTTCTCATTTGGATCCATATCTGGAAGTGGATCCGGAAGAGGGACCGATATAACAACATTTTGCAAAACAGACATGTTTGAAGCATCATACCCAATGCTTAAGTAGTTTAGGAAGTCTTTCATTGGATCTTAATGATGAACCTTTGTCATCCTGTATGCCTCCATGTCTTCAGCTGTAACCTGATCATCCCACTTAACATTGTATTTGCGCTTCCTTTCATCCTTCTCTTCTCTCTTCCTCTTCTGCAACCGCACAATTGCCAACAGCAATTTAGTATAAAATCAATAAAGAATAAATCATTTATTAGTACATAATACAAAAAGATCCAAAAGCATCATCTTTTCGTATTGAGAGTATAAAAAGTTACCTTCTTAATTGCTTCAGTAACTTTGAGACCTGCAAGTGTCCCAACATCCTTTGTTGCTTGTCTTTGCTTCTCACTGAAATAAGCAGGAACCATAATTACCCTCCTCAGAGTCCAAAGATGAACTTGTTGATCTGCCCTCAGATGCATCACTTGGTTTATCGTTATTAACAAAGAAATAAGGATACTTATACTCAGCTCCTCTATACAATATAATAATGCTTCCAGCCCTCCAGACAACCAAACCCCCGGTTTTTAACTGAGATATACATTCCAAACAGAAATCTATGTCAAATAAACATGTTTCAAAATCGGTATTATTAGCCAAACGTAACTCAAATTATATCCCATCCATCCTATGTAATAGTTCTACTTTTAACTTTGAAGTGGTATTTGGTTGTGCATTTTCCAAATGATTACAGCAACTTCAACAATCAGAATCGAATAATCAGATAACCATGTGCTTTAATTTATGGTAGATAATTCCACATTTATCTCAATAAGCAGTTTTCTCATGGCAACTCAAAATTTTATTATCATGTTGATCGCACATCCAAGCACCCCAACGTCAATTACTCATATGGGTGAACTTCTAACTTCAAAGCAAGTACTTTTGCATTCATCCCAAGAATCATTTTTCTTGCAGCAACTCCAAATCACATTCTGTTGATGCTAAATAAGCAGTAATCACTAACATCATTTGAATGATTATATGAATATCTTATCTAGGATGCTTGGCATTGCGTTCTACAAATGACGACCTACAGGACATAGTGTTCTACAATGCTTCTGCTGTGTAATAATAAGACAATTGTTTTGAAATTTCCAGTTAGTTACAAACTAAAAATATCATAATCAGTTTCATAATAGATCGCACACTACAAAACAACACATCATCCATCTAACCTCTAACAAATCATGAGTCCGCTTCATATTCAATTGACAGAAAGAAACTGAAATATCAGGACATGGCCCGCCAAATCAAGGGTATGTTTAGGACTATAAATTTAAAATGCCAAACAGACAATTGCTTATGTTACTATCCTGCAACTACGTCTTTGAAAATTATCCTCTTCTTGAACCGATTTATTATCATCCTCGGGTAAATCGATTCCAATACCGTACTCGTCAACATCAATCACTACATCTTTCTTTCTAGACTTACCTACAACACCACCCTCACCCTCACGAAATGCAGTCTTCTTTTTCCCTATATATATATATATATATTATTTTTTTGACAAATAAACTACAATCTCAGTCACCTTCAAACCCTAAAAAACACAAAACAAATAGATTAAGAATTTATAATATTCCTTTTCATATCACACATATTTCTTTCTAGACTTACCTACAGCACCACCCTCACCCTCACGAACTGCAGTCTTCTTTTTCCCCATTTATATATTATTTTTTCGACAAATAAACTACAATCTCAGTACACCTTCAAACCCTAAAAAACACAAAACAAACAGATTAAGAATTTATAATAATCTATATAAACAAAGAATAATAACTTATCTTTTCTGCATATGTGCTTAATTTTAAGCAGATAAGCAGTTTCATGCGTTTGGAACATCCAATCTGTTTCATAAAAATGAAACATTTTCTTACTCTTGGATGTTCTTGGCCCTTCAGCTACTGGTGCTGCAACTATGGCTAACTAACGCGTCGATTAACCTCAATAAGTCCCAAACATATATCATTTACTTAGACAATTCGCACAAACCAAGCCCCTTTCAAAATGAGCTATTGGTTCCTAGGCTACTATTACATTCAAGTTTGTACTGCTCAGTTAATATTGCTTCATGGTTAGTACTGCTCCCCTTTGAAGCAACCACTGAACTAACCCATTGAACAAACCCATTCAAAGTGACCAAGACAATACTGAAACGATAAATGATTACCTGAAGGAATATTATTGAACCATTGAAACCACGTTTATAGACGACCATAAGATCGCTGAAATAAATTAGGTTATCTCTCTTCTTTAAGTGACAGCATGAGGTACTTGGAATGAGGTGAAATATATAGACCCCGGCGAACGGTCCTAGAACGCATAGAACACGTATTGGCGTTATGGGAACGTATATTGGGTATGTTGGCTTCAGCTGTAACAATGACAGTTAACACTAAATTAATTTCCACCATCATAATTCATAACAGGTGTTTCAAAAATAAAATGCAGAAAGAAAATAATAGCAACTGATGTAGTATCCATGACCAAGAGTCGGTTCTGTTAAGTTTGAGGTGACAGCTGCTCTCACTTCGGTGGTATAGTAACTTTCTTTATCAGTACATGAATTTTTTTCCTCAATCGGGTCAGTTGAGTTTAAAGAGACAGCTGCTATATTAGATGCATACTTTGTATACTTCATACCCATTTTACCTTATATTTATGTTGGAACAGACACACTTCCTGGTCAAATGGATATTAACCTAACCCACTTGCTTAAATAAAGTGACCACAAACTTATATTAGCAGCTTCGCAATATGTCATGTGTATAAATACATGAAATTGAATTTGGTTGATTACACAATAAAAGAACAACAAATCATAATTAATAAAAAAACACAAACCAATCAAATACTCCATATCAGACAACAAATCATTTATCTATTCAAGTTCATGAAATTGATATTATATCGCCTACACCTAAATCGATTAAAAAAAAAAATAAAAACTAAATCATAATTTATGAAAAACCGATTCATAAATATAGTTTTCCCCCAATTCATACACAGTCTTTCCAAAAAAAAATCAGGGTTTTGATACAATAATTATTTACTTGAACTTAATCAAATCAAATATATTAAATTGAATACGCACAAAATTAAGGGATAATTACCGATTTGAAGACTCTTTAGCAAAAAAACCATTGTAATGAAACCATCATTTGTATTATAGTTGTTGCTTGAATTTGGGTAGGCTCGTCTCAAACCCTAACTGATTCTTACCTTCTGTCATAACTTGAACTTGAGTTATTATTTCATCTTTTTCTTTTTGAAGAGCAGTGGCATGTTTCTCTTATTTTGCTCTCTACTTAGTGTATCAAAGTATATGCTAAGTAGAGAAACTGGTGCTGTAAAAAAAGAAGAAAAAACTTGTACTACTTCTTTCCTCTTCTTATATGGTAAATTTATTTTACCATATAAGTTTATGATTTGTGTCAAATATAAATCTCATATTTGACACAACAAACAAACTTAAACCAATTATTTTTACCTGGTATATCACATAATTCAATTCAATACATTATGTGGCCACTAACAAAATTTTACTATTGTATGGTCAAGCTTACCACAGAATCAATCACGGAATAGGGTTTGATATACTCAGGAACATTAGTTATTTAAATGAGATAGGTCTATTGTTGCAGATAATAGCTCTTCAATACATCTTCCATAAAACAACTTATAAAAACATTGACATCATATATTATAATACATTGTATTTATATAAAGATGATGAAGTCGTGGAAAATCAAATAAGAGAAGAACCATAAATCGTGTTTTAAATGATTATAAAAATTAAAAAGAAAAACATACCCCATTACACGTGTGTCGTCCGAGATCTCTAAACCAACCGAGTACCAAATCTGCACTTTGTCCGATATCTGACAAAGCTGGCAGTACTAACAATATATCCGATAAAGCTAACAGTATTAACTTTCTTGAGCCAGCAGTATTAATGAAACAAATAAATAACAATAATCCAAAGTATTAACAATATGAATGATGTCATTTTGTATAAATTCATAATTATGGTTAACCCTTAGGCCAAAAGACAAATAAGAAAGAAGAAAAGCAAGGCACCTCAAGTTGACTGAACATACTTTTCTTTCAATAAGATTAATTTCAGTTAGCTATAATACAGATCCAAATATCTCTGAGAAGTTATTATATCAATTTTATGGTTGCTGCAAGTAAAGAACAATAGCAACCAATCATCATATAGTTACCTAAGCCATGGTTGATTTCAAAGCTGAGAATGAGTATTATAAATGATCATAATTAAAAATAAAATTCCAAATAATTTAAAATAAAACAAACCTGGATAAAGATGCAGATTAAATTATGTCATCAAAACTGTAATTTTAATCATCATCATCATCTCGTGTTGTTTTAGGAGAGTTACTTGCAAACATGTGATGAAGAAAACACAAAAATAGAGAGAAGATAATATTAAGGTTTTTGAGAGAAAGTATATTATGAATGAAGGGGCAGATTTTTTTTTTTTTTTCGTATATGCTTTTAGGGTTAGCTAAGTTGTAGGATTCTCCTTACTTATCTCTATAATTATTTGGTTGATTAAGGTTTTATAGATTTGGGCTTGCAAGATTATAATCAAAAAAATGTGTTGGTCTAGTGGTAATCAATTTTGTTGATGTTACCAAACACTTAAATTCACCCAAGTTCGAATCCTCTAGTGTCATTTTTTAAAATTTCGTAATTAAAGGTCAACATCCGAATTAATTTGGTCAAATCTTGCTTAGGTGGACTGCTTAGGTGGAATAAGAGCATGATTACTCATCAATCAAGCGCTTATTCATCAATCATGCATTTGATGACGTCGTACGCATCCTGTTTATATAAATATGTAGATAATTTATTATATATATATATACTATATATAAATATAATATTATATATATTTTATATATATATATATATTATATAATATATATATATATTATAATATATATATTTACATATATATACATATACATATTATATGTATATATTAAATATATATATATATATATATATATATATACATATATATATATATATATACATATATGTATACATATATATATATATATGTATACATATATATATATATATACATATATATATATATATATATATATGTATACATTATATTATATATATATTTAATATATTAATAATTATATATAATATATATATAATGTATATATATATATATATGTATACATATATATATATATATGTATACATATATGTATATATATATATATATATGTATATATATTATATATATATATTATATATATATATCATATATATATGTATATGTATATATAAGTATATATATATAATATAATGTATACATATGTATATATATATATATTATATATTAATATATATATATATACAATATAATAATATACATATACAATATATATATATACATATATATATATATATATATATAATATATTTATACATATATTATATATATATATATGTATATATATATATATATATATATGTATTTACATATATATATATATATACATATATTTATATATATATACATATATATATATATATACATATATATATATATACATGTATATAATATATATATATGTATATATGTATATATATGTATATGTATATTGTATATATATGTATATGTATACATATACATGTATATTATATATATATATATAATATATATATATATATATATATATATATATGTATAATGTATATATATGTATATGTATACATATACATGTTATATATATATATATATATATATTATATTATATATATACTTATATATATAATATATATAATATATATATATATTAGATAACTAAGTGTCATAGAATTTAATTACTAATATTCCTAATTAATTAATCATATCGTCAAATAGGCATGTATACAAGCACTTAACAATTAATACACATAATATCATATATCAAGATTTATAGATCCATGACAAAACAGCATGTTTTCACCTTGGATCTCATATAGCCACATATTAACAATTAGTATAAGGTAACAAGATCGTTTATAACGTTATAAATCTCAATTATACGTTATCTTCTCGTTAGGGATGGCAATGGGTCGAGGAATTCCGAGGATTGCATTTCCCATTCCCATTCCCGTTTCATACTTCCATCCCCATCCTCGTCCCCGTCCCCATCAGGGAATAGTTTTACATCCATCCCCAACGGGGATCGGGGATCCCCGCGGGGATTCGGGATTTTCCATCCTTGTCAAGAAAACATAAAAAAAAATACAAAAACTCATAAAAAAATATAAAGAGATTTATCATAAAGTGTCTCAAGAAACGGACATCACTCATACTTAAATTAGTAGCAATGTTAATTCAACTTTAAAGCATCGTAAGATATTATGACAATATGTATAATATAAAAATAACGCGCCTTGTATGTGAGTATTCAGACAAAATAGTGGTTAAGTAATATAAAATAATTAGTGTGTAATTCTTTATATTTTTTAAGCTATTTGATCACTTAAATATTACACATGCATATACATTACATGTCAATACTCTTATAAATATACATATAAAAGTAAATATTGTATGGTTATACATATATTTTTCATATATCTATATTAAAAAGATCGGGGCCGGGTTCGGGTTCAGGGATTGATGTTATCCCCATTCCCGCCCCATACCATATTACGTAATTCGGGGATTCCCCATCCCCGTCCTCATCCCCGGTCAAATCGGGGATTCCCCTAGTCAAATCGGGTTTGGGGATCGGGTCCCCATCGGGTACGGGTTTTTTGCCATCCCTACTTCTAGTTAAGATTTCATGCAAACTTGAATTTTAGGGTTTCTATTATTTTTAAAACTTTTTTTTTTAATTATGTACGACCCATTAGGGTTCCAAAAAAAACAAAAATCAAAAACCCTAGATTGCATGCAACACATGTCCAATTAAATCTTAATGATTTTTAGGTAATTAACTACACTATATAACGGCTCGTGATGCCACTGTTGGAATTTATATAATCTACTTATCAAATAATAGCATATAATCATCAACAGAGCGCGGAATAAAGATCATATAGCATAATTAATTAACCATAAAATAAATGTAAACGTACCTTGTTAGCTTCCTTTGCAATTAGGGTTTATAGAAAATCCCCAATTAAATCAAACGCAAGATCAAAACCCATAAACCCTAATTTAGGGTTTATAGAAATCGACTAAAGAGTTTAGTCGAATACTTCACCACCAAACATCCAAAGTAGGATTTCTTTACGATCTTGCACACACGTTATTATAGCAATTCAATTAGAATGCTAGTTCTCGATCACGAAAAAAATCAATCACTTGTATTCAATGACCAAAATCAAAACCCTTGCCTTACATGGGGAGGAGATCGATCGGCTAAAGAAGAAAAAGAGTAGAAGAGAAGATTGACTTGTTATGTTTTCAAGTTACGAGAATAATGAAGTCTAAAGGGTTCATTATATAGGTTTCTCATAGCAAGCTACTTCCATCCCACCACCTATGTGGGATAGTGTTTTTTTTTTTCGTGAATAATTAATATAATACATTATTAATATCAATTATGAATTGAATCTTTAAACGTAACGCGTGCGATCCCATAGGCTCGAGTTCGATCCGGACATACGTTTATAAAATATGTTCACAATCCAACACGTTGTTGGTTCACCAGAAAATATTGAGTGTTGACCATTGACCAACACCTCCTTCTGTGTCTTGTGTTTAAAGTTAATGTTTGATTAGCTGCTTGAATCATGAAAATTGTGTTTAATTTGCTTATATATTGATTTTATCTTGTTGATAAGCTATTTATGTTAATGTAATTTTGCTTATTATTTAAGTTGTTAGATTAATCTTGCTTTTAATTGCATTAGCTTGTTTATTTTTTATTTTATTTTTTATTTTATTTTTTTTTGCTTGCTTCATTTTTATTTTGAATCTGCTCTGTATTATATGTGTAGTATCACCTATGATATTTTAAGTTAATGATAGTATAATTTCGCTTGTTAGTTAAGCTCTTAGTACAAGTTTGCTTGAACTACGTTGGATTGCTGTTTTTATTGATGTGAGTGCTTCATATTAAAGTTGTTTTAAATCAGTTCTGCATCATATGTGTAGTATCAGTTGTGATATTTAAGTTGATTATAGTGTAAAATGCTTATTAGTTAAGCTCTTAGTTTATTTTGCTTGAGTTGCATTTGGATTGCTTTTTTTTTTAATTGATATGAGTGTTTCATATTAAAGTTTTTTTGAATCTATTATGCATCATATGTGTAGTATCACTTGTGATACCTGTGCCATATCTTTTTTATTTTATGGGTCTTACTTGTTTTGATAAAGGTGTTGCATATCAAACAAAATGGTTCAGTTGCGTGTTGTTTCCAGCTTTTTGTTCGATGTGGGATTCTATGTCGACACATATTTTGTGTGCTCAAGAATTGTAATGTCGTACGTATCCCAAAACAGTTATACTGAGGCGTTGGACAAGGGATTTAATTCCACCTGATTTGAGGAAGGAAAAAAATGGTTATTGTGAGAAGATAGAAATTACCAAGAGGCTTGTAATTGAGGCATCTACTTTAGTGGACGCGTGTATACACATATTCAACAAGTGTTTGAGGATTTTTCTTTTAATAAGTGTTTGATGATTTGAGTTCTATTTTGATTTCTTTTAAGATTTAAATAGATGTTAAAATACTTTTAGTTTTACATGAGTTTCACTTTTATATATTAGTTGTGATACTACACTATAAAGGTAAAAAAAAAGTGTTTAAGTTTCACGCGATGCAAAAACCGAAGGCTGAGCCGACGATAAAATATGGAGTGATGTTTATTATTGTTCATATACACTTGATAAAATACAAAATTCATTACCACGTGTGGTGAGAATGTCATATTTCACATTCTTAGTTGAGTATCACAATTGATAACGCATATATGTAAAGAACAAAAACTATAACCATTAACATTTTATATGACGTTGATTGTCTCTTGTGATAATTCACATTCTTAGTTAGGTATCCCAATTGATAACACCTTTATGTAGAGAACATGAACTATTATCATTATCATTGTATATTACCAACCAAAAGATTATAGTACTAGTTATTAAAACATAAACTCAAACATAACACTAGGCACATTGTTTTTGAAATCAAATCAAAGGGATTAGATGCAAATGTTTTCATCAACTTGTTAATTACTTTTATTGTTCGAAAATCTTCCTCTTCATTGCTTCATCAACCAGCTCCTTCATTGTGTCCTCATCTGGTTTTCGGCTACAAATCTATTTACATACTCTATCATCTGCTTCTTTTGGTTATTCTTCATGAAGAATGATATTTGCAGTGTATCTCATTCTCATGTTGTTAAGCTTTTGGAGGAACCTTTCATAGCACAAGTGATATCACAGGTGTGTCGTCTTTCTTCTATTTGTTGAATCAGTGGTGGTGACGGAGGAACTTGTGATATCATAGGTGATATCACATGTGATATGACAGGTGTCATCAAAGGTGTTTCAGCTTCTTCAGTTTGTTTGTGGAGATGTTGTGCTTTCTTCAACCACAGTTGCAGTTGTTGCTGATTATTATTATTATTATTTATTATTATTATTTTAGAGGTGTCATTCAAATCTGCATTAGAATATTTTCATATATTTTGTTAGTGTATGAATAGTTCGTTTTGAATATAGTTATAGAGAGAAAGTGGGTGAAATGTGTCATGTGTGTATATTTGTGTGCGGCTCTGATTTGAGAAAATAGAAAGATAGAGTGAGAAAAAAGTGGGTGGTTGGGTGAGTTATTAGGTATATTTACACTTTAAGTACCTCCGCGTTTTTTTTTTTTTTTTTTTTTTTTTTTTTTTTTTTTTTTTTTTTTTTGAGTAGTGGAATATAGATATTCAAAATAACTCACTCTTCATCTCTTATATAAAAAGATTTTGTTGGTCGTATAGGCTTTAGCTATTTAGCTATTTGGCTAAAACTCTATACGCTATCACTACTCAAAATGCACAACTGTCAATGGATAATTTTGTTGACCGATCATGAGAATGATAATATGATCAATAATAACAAAAACCACATCGATGGTGCAAATAACATTAAGTGGTGCTTAAAAAAGTCTTCTCCGGCCACCATCATTTCAAATACTACAAAATGAGAATCACATTATTCAATCAGTTAAGCATGATATGTGTGATATGGAATGCATCCTGTTCCTCTGCTTGTCAAAACCGTTCTTATAATAAGGCTGGTGACGTACAAAATACATTGTTTTCTCGTCCTAAACATGTTTGATCATTTACTTGAATCACAAAATAACACATTCGAATCAGCTTTCCAGCTTTCTTGGCTTCATTGGCTTATTTGGCTTTCTTGGCTTCATTGGCTTT
The DNA here is from genome assembly GCA_021014915.2 of Artemisia tridentata subsp. tridentata. Classification (NCBI taxonomy): domain Eukaryota; kingdom Viridiplantae; phylum Streptophyta; class Magnoliopsida; order Asterales; family Asteraceae; genus Artemisia; species Artemisia tridentata. The sequence goes on along the minus strand of CP139502.1, from coordinate 295,490,558 downwards.
CTTGGCTTCTTTGGCTTCCTTGAGCTGTTTTTTCAACTTTTCTATTTCCTCCTTGGATTTCTTTTGCTTGGCTTCATTGGCTTCTTTGGCTTCCTTAAGCTGTTTTTTCAACTTTTCTATTTCCTCCTTGGATTTCTTTTGCTTGGCTTCATTGGCTTCTTTGGCTTCCTTAAGCTGTTTTTTCAACTTTTCTATTTCCTCCTTGGATTTCTTTTGCTTGGCTTCATTGGCTTCTTTGGCTTCCTTAAGCTGTTTTTTCAACTTTTCTATTTCCTCCTTGGATTTCTTTTGCTTGGCTTCATTGGCTTCCTTGAGCTGTTTTTTCAACTTTTTTATTTCTTCCTTGGATTTCTTTTGATCCACTTTAGCGTTACATTCAGCCTTTTCCCTAGCAATCTTCTCCTCTTCCAATAGTCTCTCAAGCTTGAACTGTATCTCCTTGAATTTCGACTCAAACTATGGACCTATAAAACGTCATTTAATATTTCAAATATAATTTGACGTGACATAAAAACTTTAATATTACTGTATATAAGGAGTAACTACTAAATTAACATACAAATTAACAAATGATGCATATTAATCATTCATAAATTATTTCAAGGGTTTTATCATATAACACCAAAACACTCTATTTTAACTTTTGTCTCGTATTACTGTATTAGTCATTAGTCAATTACATTGTGTCATAAAAAAAGGAGTTGTATTTCAATCTAGTCGTCAGGCAACTACGTAAAACTGTTGCCTACATTTAATGACTAAAACGTCACAAAAGTAAATGTATGCTGCTAAATTATACAATAGCCTAATATTAAATAACAAAAGAAGTAGATTAATCAACAAAATGCATGTCTGAAAACTCAGCAAATTAACTTCGTCAAGCCACCATATGGTTACCTGGTGGTTGAAGTGAAATACAAGGCCCCTCTTTTAATAATGCATACCGAAGCCCCTTACCTCAGTTATGATTAACTAAAACTGGAGTACTACATTTGATTAAGAATAAATAATAAAAATATCGAATAAGATAGAACCCTTTCCCTGATAATTTGTATCAGCTAACCATTTGACACTTAAAAGTCAGTAGTTGGTAAGACATAAAGTACTAATAAACACCGTTCTTCATTAAGAATATGCAAAAATAATCAAAGTTAATTTCGTGTTAGGATACCATTTCGATTATCAGCTTTAACTGATTGTGCTGCATCTGTTCAATCAGCACTAGCATATCGTGTTGGGTGAACTCCTTCGTCAGCTTCAAAGCTTGAATTGTTTCTGTTTGTTCTTGACGTTCCTTATGCTTCTTCTGCCAAGTATAATAATTTGACATTACAAATCTTGTTACTATTAGTCATGTTTAAAATTGCATAAGGACGGTAATAAACAATAGAAAGACTCACTTGCAATTCAGTAAACATTTCATTAGTATATGGTTCCCCGCCATTCTTTTCTAACACCGTCTTTACACAATTCAGAAGTTGTTGCACTTGACTAGCTTTCTTAGTTTGATCCTCTGTCTTGTTATCAAATAGGACACGACGATCTCCACAAAGGCAAAGTATTTCCTATAATAATAATAATCAATTGCTTACTAATAAAAAAACATGTAGCTATATCAATTGAATCTCCGTACGTGTGAAAACAAGATCAAGTTCTACCTAAAAATGCTAATTTCACCTCATCAAATCAACACACACATTTTCGTTGATAAACAAAAGGAAACTCAAACTTCAAAGGACAATGCACCAAAGAATATACGAAGATCCTAAATATGGCGATATCATATAAAAAGGCAGCGTAAATCATCAAAAGCTTAACCTTCAAAGCATCTGGACTGTCACATAAGAAATCGTCCAAACTCTTTCCATCGTCTTCAAGTTCATCCCCACCAGTGAAAACAATTATGACATAATCATAAATTTTTGTTCCAAAGAGTGCAACTAAACTACTTATTACAGCATTTTCCTCCTCTGAAAAGCGGCTGCAAACAGAGAATACAACTAACAGAGCATGAATTTCATCCTTTTCCATATTTATGAATCTCACAATCTGTTCTCTGATAAGCTCAGGATCCGCAGAAGAATCAAACATTCCTGCAGCACTATGCGTTTTTAATCAAAAGGTAAAACATGTAGAACTAAAGAAAATACTTGCTGCATAAGTTAAACTTATAAAATGTATTGTATGCATGTTATTATATCTTGAGAGTAAGTATCTCAATAAAACATTCTCAGGCCTATTCTTTGGGGATGGTGAAAACTATTTGATTATTGGGTTGTTTTGCATGAAACATCAACATACTTTTTTTAAATACAAAGTACCAAACATCTGTATATACTTATATTATTTGTTAAAAGAACTATAAAGTGATCTGAACCTAGCATAAACAAATATTATAAGCAGCATTAACTAACTTATAACATCAATACCTGGAGTGTCAATAACATTAAGCACCCGGCCATCTTCGAGTTCAATCGTACACAACTCAGAAGTAGTTGTTACTCCAGATGAGCTGCGTTTGGATTCAAATTCCTTTGATCCAATGATGCTGTTTCCCGTTGCACTTTTGCCATTCCCTGTCTTGCCAACTAAAACAAGAGTTAAAGCTGCAGAAGAAGTAAGCTCGCGATCACTGTCAACTGAACATCCACCCATAACGTAGAAATAATTTTCTTTTATCAGAAACAAATTTACAACAAGATAAACTTAAAGCTGGAGGGATATGATAGAATGTGCATGCATATATAAAGAAGGAAAGCAAACAGTCACCTAATAAACCACAAAAGACTTTTCAGTAACCAAAAATTGTACTCATGGCTTATTTTCTCCAGGCCAATTATCTATAGTACTTTATTTTTAATTCTTCATATAATACTACTTTATTTTTAATTAGGCAATAAAAAAAAAATAGAGACTCAATTTGGGATTCGGCCCAAGGCCGGTACGGATCTTTTGAAAAGGGGACGCAATTAAAAAGTCTAAAAAGTAATGTGGTGTTGACACGTGTCCCGCATCTTTTTTTATCCCAAAGACATAAAGGTAATTTCATTCTCTCCGTCACATTGTCTTCCACCTGAACAAACAATGGCTTATTTCGGTAAGTTTCAATTCTGGATATATTTATGTAACCCGTTATATCTGTCAGTATAAATGTTTTTACGTTTTCTAACTTTGTTGTTTTTTGTTGAATATTTTAGGAGTTGTAATAGAAGCAGGAAAGCCATATATTCATATGCATAGCTCTGTGTTGGGAAGACTCCATGTGTCCAGAGTTTGTTTTTATATCTGTGTTTTTATATGAATTTAAAATATTTGTTAGTTGGTACAATATTATATGAAAATGTGATTTGTGACTTATTTATATTTTTATTAAGTTGTTGCAAGTTTACGGGTCACACGAGTTGTGGTTTGATATAATTAGGCTGGTTAATAGTTTGATATATCTTATAGTTAGCGTGTAAAAAGGTGTGATTTTTTGCTTTTGTATTTGATCCGCTTAGTTTTGATAATGTTCATCAGTTCATTATTTAGTTTTGGTTATCGGTTAATTTTATTCATCAGTTATTTTTTATAATGTTCATTAGTTCAAGTTAATATTGTTCATCAGTTCATCAATTTTTCTAATAAAAACACAATGTTTATCAGTTCATCAATTATTTTTAATATTGTTCATCAGTTATTTTTGATAACGTTCTGTTGGGAAACAGTTTTGTATTATTCAAAGTATTGATCATTTGTATTAGGTTGCTTAGGCCTTTAGGTTTATTATTAGGCCCAGCCCGTGTAGAAGGCCCATGGGTTGTGTCGTTTTATCATTTATTATGGTTAATTATGTATTATGTTAAGTAAGTAGGGCTAGTAGCCCAACCTCTTGTAAAAACTATAAATACCCCTCCCATCCAAGGGAGAGGGTTGTTGGTTGATGAATTAAGAAGTTTTATTATTAAGTGTGTGTAATCATCTCCCTTCCATCTCTTTCTCTCTCTAGCTTTCTCTCTCTAGATCTAGTAGGTAATTAGTGGTAGCTTAATTCATAAAAGTATAAAACATCAAGTGGTATCATTCGCCTAGGGGTAATTTACGTTGTTAGAAGGTTAGATCTAAGAAAAAAATTAAGAAATCCGAATTGTTAGACTAGTTACTGTTCATCCGAGTTAATACTGTTCATCAGTCGAACGAGTTTGGGTAGTCGAACGTGGTATTTTTAGTCGAACGAGTTTGGGTAGTCGAACGTGGTATTTTAGTCGAACGAGAAAGGGTAGTCGAACGAGGTGTATTAGTCGAACGAGCAGGGTGATCGAAGGAGGATACTTCATCGAAGGAGCATTCAGTCGAACGAGCAAAAGGGTAGTCGAGTTAGACTTACTCTTCCAATTGATCGAACGAGCTTGTTGATCGAAGGAAATTACTTGATCGAACGAGCTTGTTGATCGAACGAACTTAATTGATCGAACGAGCAAATTTGATCGAACGAGATACTTAATCGAACGAAGTAACCTAATCGAACGAGATACTTAATCGAACGAAGTAACCTAATCGAACAAGCAACCTTAATCGAACAAGCAACCCTAATGGAACAAGAATACCTAATCGAACGAACTAGTCGAACAAGGTTACCTGATCGAACGAGATAGTCGAACGAGAATACCTAATCGAACGTACTTAGTCGAACGTGATTACCTAATCGAACGTACTTAGTCGAACGTGATTACCTAATCGAACGTACTTAGTCGAACGTGATTACCTGATCGAACGAACTTAGTCGAACGAGATTACCTGATCGAACGAGAAAATTTTTTCTTGGATTTCTTACAAGTTTCTAATCTTCCAAACAACAAACGTCTTTATCCTTTAAAGATCCTTAACCGTTTCAAGCTACTACAAGATGTCTCAACCACCACACTTTAATTACTACTACCAGCTACAGCAATATCCTCAACAACAACAATACTCCCAACAACAACAACAATTTCCTCCACAATATCCACAACATCATGCATATGTGCAACAACATCAATTTATTCCTCCACCACAAGTATCCCCATAACAAATCATGCAACAGAATCAAATGCTGAACAATCCATCCTACTCCAGAGAACCACATTGGTTTAACAAGATGTGTGAGGCAATCAGCAGTCAGCAATCCCGACATGAAGCTGGAAATCAAGATACTCCACCTATGCTGACACCTGGTAACTATGTGCAGTGGGCTAGTAGATTTCTCAGATTCATTGAACTCCGCAAACCCCATGGGAAATATCTTAAGCAAGCCATTGAAGAAGGACCCTTTCCACTTCCAGTAAATGTTGTTCCAGGAACCACAGAAAGAGATGAAACATCAACTCCCATTGCTGTCGCTAACTACACAAATGAACAAACATTGCAACAAGAGGCAAATCAATTGGCAATGTCTTACATACTTCAGGGGATTCCTAATCCTATTTACCGAATTATTGATGCTCAAAAGACTGCCAAAGACATGTGGGAACATGTACATCTTCTCATGGAAGGGACTGAGTTAAATCAAGAAGACCTTGAGTCAAAGCTTTACATGGAATATAACAATTTCATCATGGAACCAGGGGAGACAATTGAATCATACTACCACCGTTTCACAAATGTTGTTAATGACCTCGATCGTCATGACATCAAGTTACCTAAGATTGCTATCAATTCAAAATTTCTGGGTTGCCTTGGACCAGAATGGCAGAAATATGCAACATTTGTCAGGCAAACTAAGAAGATTGGTGAGGTCAAGTATGGACTCATGTATGACTTTCTGAAACAACATCAATCTGAGGTAGATAAGGAAGTTGCAGCACGAGGCGGTTTCATCCCAGCACCAACACCTAACTCACTAGCTCTCGTTGCTCAATCCAACTTTTCACTACCAAACCAGGAATTTGGTCAATCATCTTTCCAACCAAGTTTTTCACCACAACCTTCTAACCAAAATCATCCCCTCTGAAGCACCATCACAATACTCTGACAATCAAATGGTTCCATATAACAACTCAGATTCCATGTTGTACTCAAACGCTGATTATGATGAAGAGGAGGATGCATTCAACTCTCTTAATGAAGCATTTGGATTAATTGCTAAGGCATTTGGCAAGTTCAGCAAATCCAACAACCGTCTTCGTTCATCTTCCAACACCAGGAATCAAGCTGTTATTAATGATGGCAGAGTAGAAATTCAGAATCGGTCTTCGGGCAGATATGGTTCAGGAAACAGTGGAAAGTACGGGTCTCAGAGGTTTCAGTCAGGAGGGAATAGGTTCAGTTCAGCAGGGGGTAACAGGAACAGTGTGGGTAATACTCAGAGCAGAAATCAGATGACTGGGAATGCACAGAAAGGCATTGCAAATACTTCAATCACATGCTACAATTATGGTAGGAATGGTCACATGGCAAATGCTTGTCCAAAGCCTCGTACTATGGGCAGTGCATATCACAAGGAAGCTCTTCTGATGGCTCTTAAAGATGAAAAGGCAGCAGGAATGGTGACACAAAATGAGCAAAGCTTCATGGCAAATGCTGCATCTGATGATGAGATGGAAGATCTTGAGGCAAATGTTGCAGTAATGCTCATGGCAAACATGCAAGAGATGAACATGTCCGAGACAGGCCCGGTCTATGACACCGATGGTCTATCTCAGGTACCTGATCCACAATGTCTTATACATGAAATTGCTTCACCATCTGCATCTTCATCTACAAATGACAATTCTGTTCAACATGATTCATCATTCTCATCTCCATCTGATGATCAAATAAACACTGTTGTATCATTTGATGATGATAAAACCGTCGTTTCATTTGATGATTCGATTGACGATGAAAATTTGGATTATCTTGAACAAAATGATCCTTTGACTGATCAGGATTCAGAGCTTCAGACCTTGTTAATGACCACCCAATCACAAATTGAAAAATGCAATGAAATCAATAAAAATCTGAAAGAAAAGATTGCGTTGTTAACAAAGGATAATGAGTGCTATAAACTACAACTTTCAGGATATCTAAAACAAGATAAACGTGAAAAAGGTTTTGAAATTGCTTTCCAACAAGAGTACGTAAAAGTTCAAAATTTAGAAAGTCAAGTTCGTGAGCTAACCGTTGACAAAGCTGAGCTTCTCTCTCAAAAAGAAAAGGATCAATTTGAATTCAAAAAACAAATTGATGCTTTAACTTCTGAGTTGTTAAAAACTCAATCAGAGCTTTCAACATCTCAGCAGGATCTTCTTGACGAAAAGCAAGCCACTAGGAAACGTGTTGACTCATATCTTGAGGAAATTCTGGATTTGGAAACCAAACTCAAAGAATTTCAAAATTGTGAAAACGTAGAGGGGGTGAATACGTTTACCGTTTTAAAACTTAAAACTTGTTGTATCAAATTTCCAATTCGGCTAGTTCTAATATGAACACTGTCTGTTGTAGTTTATGTCTACCAAGTTGTCACACAAGTATTATCACATAATCACAACACAAGCAATCACATAATGCAAATATAAAAGTAAAGAGATAAGTAAAAGAAAGCGCAAACCGAACACGATGATTTATAGTGGTTCGGTCACGGATCTCCTCTCCGCCCTACTCCACTCCCCGAGTACCCAACTCGAGAGTTACTTCACTAGATCAACAAGCTCCCTTTCTTAGGCGGAGAAAACCTTTACACGTCGCTTACTTCCTTTTCCGGTACTAAGCTAAACACCGGGTTCTTTCACAAGGTAGAACCAACCTGACGTCGCCTAATTACTTTACCGACACTAAGCTAGATGTCGAGTTCTTTACAAGGGTACAACCACTCCCGTCACTCTTTGTATTTTAAGGACTAAAATACTAACCTCACTCTACTGATCTAAACAATGATGGTTACAACAATGATCCATGACATAAGTGTATCATGGATATGAATGCCTACTCTATATGAACTTCCATTGATCGGAAGCCTTCAATGTATGAAGATCACAAGCTCCCTAAACTTGTTGTGATGGATCTTCATGTATGCAACTAAGATCTTCTTGGTGGATCATGAAGTATGCTATGGATGATGTCTCATGATCTTGAGCTTGCTTCACAGGATCATTAACAATGTATGCTTACAACATAATGAAAGTTAGTAACATTATGATCATTATGTAATGGGTGATTAATGTATGAATCTACATGGTTTGCTACTGATCTAAGTGTGTGTAATGAGTGAGGGAATGTATGTTCTAGTTGGATGATCAATGTGTAAAACCATGGCTACTATTTATAGTAAAACTATGTGTAAAACCATGTACAAAACCATGTGCAAAACCATGTGTAAAACCATGTGTAAAACTAAAACCATGTGTACAACTAAAACCATGTGTAAGACTAAAACCATGTGTACAACTAAAACCATGTGCAAATCTAGTAGCTTAAAGATCTATACAAAATATTATCAAATCTTACTAAATCTTCCAAAATCAAATCTTATAAAATCTACCAAATCTTTCCAAAATATATTTCATATCTTTATAAGATTTTCTAATTAGGTATGCCATGATGTCATGTGTTAATATTAAAATATGTAAATGTATATATGTATGTAACATGTATCCTAGTGATCATGTAAAATAAGGTTCTAAGTAGAATGATTATCCTTTTTAAAATACTTAATTACCTAACCGTATTTTAAACATTCTAAATGGTTTGTTAAGGGTTTGATCATAATGCTACATAACAAACATGTACGAACCTGTGTTGTATCATACGAGGACTTGAGAGGTGTTGAATGTATGTTGAGACAAGATATGATTACAAGTAACTTGTACATTTTACGCTATGTATCAAGTTACATGTTTGTCATCAATCAAAACAAACGAGATTGCTTGCACTAGCAATCTCCCCAACGAGACTGCTTGCACTAACAATCTCCCCCTTTTGATGATGACAAAATATGTAAACGTGATAGAAAGTAAAATGCAAAAAGTTACTTGTGTCCATAATTACTTACTTTATTCTTGTGTCAGTTTCTCCGTTTACACCTTTCTCCCTTTTCTCCTTGTGTTCGTAATTACTCACTTTCTCCGTTTACACCTTTCTCCCCCTTTTGTCGAAGCAAAAAGGGTGTGTCCTTGGAGTTAACTTAATTTCTCCCGAAATGGCGAGCTTGCATCATTTCCCTAGTGAAGTTAGATAGACTACTCCAATCTCCTATGGTTGTTGCGTCTCCTAGGTTGTAAGCGGATCCATGGATCAAATTAAGACTCTTAACCTACATCAAGGTTAGTGGTGTGCAACATAAAAAGAATATATATGAAAAATGCATGATGAATGAAATGCAAATAGCCAACGATACACGTGGGTAATCTATGTTGGACTATGTAGACCTATCTCCTCCTTTTGTCGAAACGAAAAGAAGATATGCGTAGCGGAATGTGGTAACCAATCCTTGGTGATTACTCCTCCTAGTTTAGAGTACCAAGTATGATAATGCAATGATAATGAGAACTTTAAGGCTCCCCCTTGGATAATACTCCCCCTAATTGGAGTGACAATGTTAAGATGTATGATCCTACAAAAAAAATAGTTAGAATATGATATCCTCCCCCTTGATCTATACTCCCCGTTGCTAGGGTACCAACGTATATGATCCAAGGATGAAGAATCCTACAAAATAAAGGTTAGTATAAAACAATATTTGTCCTTGGACAAGTATATGATATACACCAATGTGTGTATATGATGCATCCTAAAAAACTACTTGACGAAAGCTCCCCCTTGCTCTAGGGCGTCAAGATGAACCTACAAAACAAAAGATTAGTGCACTAGAAGCTATGTCTTAAGTCATATACGACCAATGTGTATAGACGATGCAATATGAGTGCTAGATTGATAATCCTCCTGGTTTGAGATTGTCAAGAAGCACCTATAAAAAAAGGAATAGTAATCGAAGCAAACTTTATCCTATGATGAGTAAGCTATATACGATCGAGCGTATATGATGATGAACCTACAATGAAATGGTTAGTGCAATATATTTTATCTCAAAGAAAAATAATATGCAACATATCAATAATCTAATCACAAGCAACATACCAATTGTGATTGTCTAATCAAATAAAAATATGATGCAGCAATATCATATGATAAAATCCTACAAAACAATGCCTATGAGGAGGATATGAAGTGAAGTTAAAAAGCTTAAAGTGAGTGGTGTTAATATGATGTTGGTTTACAAGTGAATGATAACTTAATGGATGACTAAAGGTTGATGTAAGTAGGTTTTTCGTTAATCCATGGGATTGATGATTAGTGAAAGAAGTGATGGATGGTGGTGATTATAATGAATGCAATGAATTCAGAAACTCTAATGTATAGCAAATGATATAAGAGTATTTGAAGACGGTTACGGTTATGATATTATCATCTACCAAAGATGAATCGTGCCATAGTAAATGTTTGAATGAGAATGAGAGGAAGTGAAGACAATGATCACTTAGGAATAGAGATTCCATATGTAACAATTGGAAATACTAGATACCTATATGTGGATGAGAATGACATCATATGATGAGAGTGTTGGTTGGACAAACATGTTGAGAATGATGGTTCTGTTTGCACTGACAATGACATGCTTGATATGTAACAAGAATGAAAAAGGATGAGATCCTATAATGGTGTTCTAGACACTAAAGATGTTCTAGACAATTAAGTTGTGAGATTAAGATGAAAATCCTAGATTCGTTGATTACCTAAAGTTGTTTGGTTTCTGAATGGTTAAAAGCTGATCAGGTACCCGCGGATTTGGCGGAACCAAAATTTTGGGTCCGTCCTTCTTATCGAAGGGTTCCGTGGGACCAAAATCGATTAGGTCATGTTTTGTCGTTTTTGATCAAACGAAGGTTCATGCTATGGTCTATTCACTTATAACTACTAATTTGGTTTCACTAATCCTAGTCAAATTCTAAGGAGACTTAATGTATCTCATTTAAGAGGTTTGTCAAACACATGATGTGTTTTTCTTTTAATGAGATATTGGTGCAGAGCTGTGATGTTGAGCTAATAAGGTTAGAAACACTTTGTGATTTTGTGAACTGATTTAACTAAGTGATTTGAACCTACTTGTCGGTATTTGGGAATGTAAGAAACATGAGTACATGTTATTTAATGAAAAGACAATTATGTGAATGAATTTCTCTCCTCCTTAATTGGTGGTCATTCAACATAATCTATGATGCATTAAATGAAGAATGAAGGTAAAGTGTTTAGGATGTTGCAGATTAATGAAAGCGATGAGCTTAGCAATGTTTTAGTGGATATTGGTTAGCATACAAAGAACTTCATCCGTGAAGTTACGTAGCTCTTCTCTATCAATGCGAGATGATCGCACGATGAGGCATGTGGTTTTCCTTATGGGAGATATATTGTTTTAACTAAAAGATGATGGAGATATTGTTAGGTGAGCAGAAGCAACAATACGATTTGGAGAGAGGTATATTGAAAGATATCCAAACACAAATTTCAAACCTCTAAAACTTAATCCTATTAGCTTTTAAAGCTATATGCAAGAAAATGGATCCCATAAACATATTACTAATCTAAGTAGCAATAATGAGATAACAATTATGCAAAATAAGCATAACAAAGAGAAATAACAAATAGTTTGTTATCAGCCTACAAGACAAAAGTCTTAATGACAAAAGATGTGAATATCATATGACAACATCTTATAAAAACAAATAATCTACTAATAGACATAAAGATACCACATAACATAAAGACAAATAATCATATTGCAAGATAGCATTGTTTTAGATACTACAGTGTGAAATTGTTTTTAAGTTAGGCATAGTCACTTAAGCATACTTACCCATTAATTAACACAATGATCTATGTATAAAATAAAATGACTTCTAAATGTTCATCATACCAAGACCACTTAGACAAAGTGCACATATGGCAAACAAATAGTGTGACAAAGAAGTGAGACTAAGATTCATGCAAACCATTATAACATTTAGGAGCATGTACCATTTAGACTATCCTACGAAAAAGCTCAATGATTGTCAACTAAAGACAAAGACTATCTAACACCATATAGTAAGTGTGAGTTAACAAGTAATACGTTAATCTTGCGAAATAGCATATAACAAAAGAATGAACATATCATACAAATCATACAACATATAAGCATGCAGACAAAACCTTTCTAAGGTTTACACATTTGACAATGATAACATCAAGATATCAAACAAATATCATGTAATCAATACACGTATATGTAATGCAAGTGATTTTATTAATAAACTAAAGAAAAATCATATCTACTTCTTGTTTGATTAATTATTCCTAAGACAAGATAATTCACCAACACATGACTTAATGAGACTCAACTATTTCTATAAAAACTAGTGTGATGGAGATGTCATGTTATACACGTAAATTTGACAAATATGTGTCGATGGATTTTAATCATTGTGTTTGGAATCTAATATTGAATGATCTTAAAGGGTGACATCCTTTAAGTTGAGTTTAAGTATGAGTTATGCAAGTGATCTAAGATCAAGACATGTGTTTGTGTGTGGTAACGGGATATGTCATGAAAGTTCTGAAGAAAGTTCTTTGGAACAAGAATCTAAATAAAGTTACCAACTTTAATAGGTCTTGTGTATGCTCCAGAGATGTGAATATGCACAAGGTTTGACCAAGGTTTAATGTACGCTTAAAAGGAAATAGATACGTATGGTATCTTTCAACAAGTAAGATTTAACTAGTGCTCAATAAGGAAGATAGTTCATAGAACTAGTGGATGTTTGTTTTAAGATTATTTGCCCAATGAGGTGTAATGAAATCTCTTGTAACATAACCGTTCATGCTGCAAGAAAATAATGATGCATAGGATATACATTATCCTTTTTAACAAGATGAAAAAAATAAAAACATAATGTTTTTCCGAAACATCATGTTTTCCTAAATGAAGATATGAACACAAAGTATTTGAATTGGATAGACTTATCCTAAATAAACTAGGTTTCAATAATATGATAACTAGACAAGATAAACTTACTTGAATTTCTTTTGTATACTCCTCAAGATTGTTATTTGGGATGTATGAGATTGGCTTTGAGATTTCATTATAACATAAGTTGTTACAATGTTGATTCAAGATTAAATGAAACAAAGTATTACCAATACTTTGATGACTTGTGGTACTACTTAATGAATGTGAGCATCATGCTCATTTGATGGTGAAGTTCTAATTCTATAGGTGGCAAGGTATTGATGAGTTGATTCAACTTGCATTTGATTTGGTATGAGTGTTGGACTAAGGGCTTTTTGAACAATGCACTCAATGGCGTGAATTATGGTGATGAAGGAGTTTGTTGAACTTTTGGGTTTCATGAATGTTGAAGATTACAAGAATGGATACTAATTCTTGTGTTTCACTAGCGGATGAAGTGTTTGGTTATGTTTGTGAAACTTAGGGGCTGAATGTGATGAAGACTAATTCTTATGGATAACGAGGATGAAGACAGACTCTTATGATCTATTGGTTGGTATAACTAGTGTGTGATGTGATCTAAGGCTTAGGGTATAAGACATATCACAGAAGTGAGTGTGATGGGATAATAGTGAAAGTACAAGTGTACTTAGGCGATAGGATAAGTGTTTTAACATACGTTGTTAAAATACTTGGGAGTTGATTGTTTTGGATATGACTTTTAATGACTACAATCGTAAGTCAAATTTACTTGAATATTTCGGATGAAATACTTTAAGTTGTCAATCCTACTTTGAGAAAAGAATAACAAGACTTGATAATTACATCTATAACCTAAGTGTGAGTTATGACTTGATGTAAATCGTCTTGAAGGATGACATGTTAACCAAGTGAGGTAACATACGTGAATACATACATGAGTTGGGTTTGTAATATGTGATATATTTGCAAACAGTGAGTCTGGATTAGTTTGGAAGTTGTCAATTTACAAATCAAGCTAATGGATAAGTAAAGGACAAGTGAATGCAGGGAATATGTGTAATGATCACAAATGATCAGTGGTCCATGGACCTCAAGAAACAAGTTTCCGGATTCCTTCCTTTATGGAGAAAGGTCTCTTGGATCCTTTTTGTGAAGTTTGAAGTTATGGTTAGAGATGATTTTCCTATAGGTTCAAGTGAAATGTTCTAATCCTAATATGAGTAA